>CM075858.1:19625028-20000028 GCA_037975125.1 Latrodectus hesperus | reverse complement strand
TTCATTTAACAAATTTATATTTCGCTTTTTATGCAATTAAATGTATGAATATGATATTCACCGCTGTATAAGAAGACATCTACATGAGTGTAAAAGAACTATAAGACATAAATTAAATATAAATGCTAAACTAGCAATTTAATTCACACTTCAATATTTTGCATTATAATATGAAAAAATAAGATTATGCAGAAAAACTAAATGAGATAAGCACATTGTACGTTAAAAAATACAAACTCCTTATCCTACTGGAAGATTATTGCCAAATATTTGCGAAAGGTATTCGTTTAAAGTAATAAGACTTTTGCAGCTAAATTTAAGAATAATCTTATCTGATAATATCTTTTTTTATCAAATTTTGATGTTCTAAATATTTGTTTGTGTTGTTGTTACTTATGACACTTGGACAAACCAAGCTCGCTATGCCTAAGGCTATTCGAATTTAATTCAATAGGGTGGATCTTTCGTTTAACCAGACCATAACGAAAAAGAAAGTACGACTTTACTCTAAACTTTTCCGATAGATGGCACCACCAGAGCATCCACTCCCTAAATTTTGATTCTTTTCTGAAGGGTGCGAAAATTATCTTCAGACCATTACATTCATGGTATCTGCTCAACGACCGATCACAAGACATTTCATAGATATTGGTGGCATTGGGAATCGAATCCCACCCTTCCGGGTGGAAGGCCGATGCTCTAACCACTAGGCTACCTCGCCCCTCTAAGTATTTTAATATATGCAACAATAATTATCGAATTGATAACATTAATATATACTGATTTATACCTTTTCGTTTTTTAATGGAAATCAGTCATTTAAATAGTGTGACAGAAAATATTTTTTTAGAAATGTATTTAATTTTGGTCTTTTTAAATGCTGACGACTAGTCAAGCCAACAAGGTTTGACTGTTCAACAAGTGTTTTGTTATATATGTTTCCTTTTAGTAAATTTGGTGAAATGTGGTAGTTATTCTAATTAGCGAGATTAATCTGTAAGAAATTTTATTGAAAAAGTAATCACTCACTAAATTACTATAAGTATTGCAATCGCAATATCTCGTAAAAAATAGAGAAATCAAATTTCATTCTAAAAATTATTTCTGGTATCACGATTTGAAATGAATGTATATCAAACGATTTATTGAAGAATGTCCACAAAATATTTTTAAGAATAACGCGAAAAGAAATTCTTATTTGATGAAACAGCATTATATTATGTGGAAATATGGATACTAATTTACTAATTCTGCATGAAGAAATCTATATTGCTCTTAATACTAAATTATAAAATCAGTATATTAAATATCTGGATTAAAGTGTACTTATCGTAAGTACTTTGATATCTAGATTTTAAATAAAATTTTAAAAAATCACTTTAGGAAATTTGCTATCCGATTTTGAATTATGATGATCCTTATTAAGTTAAACCCATGACTATTTATTTAAACCTGTATTTGTAAGTATTCCTCAATTAATGTATCGTTTTATTTTATACCATTTATCTATAAATATTATTAACAGGAACAGCTTGCTAAAATTACAAATTGAATTTCAAAGAATTGCATTTATTCCTGAAAATTATTTAATTGTGGGGAAAAAATTATATTTCTTTTTCTAAGAGAATATGGAGTATGAAACAGTTTCTTAAAAGTCTGTCATAAAAAAACTTTAGCAATCAGAATAAGATGAGTCTTGATGGTATTCCTCTTTTTCATAGAATAGAAAAAGTCACATATTCCATTTTCCCCGATTAAATTATATTTTAGAGAAAATCAAAGCCATCGCACAAGGCTTTCTTGTTATATCTACATTTAGAGACTTAGATAGTAGTCCATTTATATATAGTGCTGATCCCTGATAAAAACTTTTTTCTTTGCAATTTCACTTCGCGTAATAGAATCTGAAAGACTAAAAAATCGATAAAGTGCATCAATTCTAAATTCGATTGGTTCAATTTTGTTTTCTTGATTGTAAGGTATAAAATTTGATTATTCACATTTTTAAATATTTTTCATGAAATTCTAGATTTTTAAGTCAAGAAAAATGGCCACTTATTCTCTTGACTTGGAATTCATAAAGAGAATCAACTACCATGTGCCATTAAGCGATGGCTAAATGGTTTAATAAGGCCATCAAGCAATATCCTTTCCAACAAATTTCCTATTCTCTCAATAAATTATTGGTATTCTCTCAATAAATTTCAATTTCTTCCTTTATGCCTTCAAGATATTATTCACAGTTTTTTTTCAAATTAGACCACAACTCTAAATTTTTTAACAAAAATTAATAGTTACTTAGATAAGAAATAAGGTTTTGAATCTGTCAAAAAGGAAGCAAACTTCGATCTTAGATACAAAAATGAAAGTGACTATACCTTATTATATTTACTTCATACAGGGTTACACAATCAAAACTATGGGTGACATTTTGTGCTAACCAAAGAAACCCTCGAAGATATATTTTATGCTAATAGAATTTTTAATTTAATCCAAATTTTTAATATGTTGATAATACCTATTAGCATTTGCTTCTGAGTTTCAACACATCAAGCTGGCAAATCTCCTTTATACATTACATTATGGCGTTACGAATAGTATTCATTATACAGGTGAAACGACCGTAAAAACTCTGCACAGCTAAATTCCTCGTTGGGAGTACATAAAAACTGCCCAAAGAAGCGTTCCTGTACTATCCATAGTTTACTAAAAAAATGCGAAAAACAATGTATGACGTCTATGCCGGTGCAAGAAAAAAACACTTTATTGAACATATCAACAGCAGTATATGCAGCGGATATCGACGGGCATACTCCCTAGCAGTTCGTAAGGCATTTCCATTACATCGGCCGTACATCAGGTTCATGTCGCAGTAGTCACGAACGGAATACATGGCTACTATAGGAAGACTACCGGTAGCTGCAAGGTGCAGCCTTTTAAATACCAGTTCAACGGCGGCTTAACGTCATTCCATGGCGCGCGCATTAATGACGCGATATGCGCGATGAATGTTTTAAACATTATCGTCTGGAAGGATATGAAAATAAAATTGTTGATATGCCCAATAATTTTTTTTCTTTGCACCGGCAGTGACGTCATACTTGGTTCTTTGTATTTTTCTCGTAAACTAGGGATCATACAGGAACGCTTCCTTGGGCAGTTTTTATGTACTGCCAACGAGGAATCTAGCTGTGCAGAGTTTATGCGGTCATTTTGGGACACCCTGTATAATTATTCAAACAAATTCACTACTTACTTTTAATTTTTAATTATAACTATTATTTAGTGAGGGTAGAAATTTTAAATGTTAAAGTATGAATAATTTGTACAGACTACGTTAGTTAGAAAATTAATAAAAATATAAATTTTCCCATTAACCAACAAGCAAATATTTTTCAGAAGATTGTTATTTATATATGACAAAAAAGTATTTGTGTGTGTTTAAAGGTTTTATTTTCCCCTATCATATATCACAATACCTTGGCAATAAATCTTTGTAAACAATATACAGATAAGGTATTATAACCTCGTCCAAGAATCCCTTGTCTTTCGATCTTGAAAATCGATACTAAAACTGCGAGAAAATTGATTTTAGATTTTTCTTTTCAAAGTTAAATTGACCGTGAAGAGTTTGATATCTACACTAAAGCGGCCTTTTTTTATTTTATCATTATTTTACAAGAGTAAAAAGGAATTTGTCCAGAATTACGTTGGATTTAAATTTGTAACATTATCACGGTTAGTAGTTTTATATGAAATATATTTGCTAACAAATTATTTTGTTACAAATTCAAATTGATTTTGCTAGAAATTTAAAATGTTTTGGGAAGTCAATTCAATTTATGTGGAATGAATTATTTAAAAAGGATATATCGTATTGCAAAAGATTGTTTCAGTATTTCAAATCCAAAATATTGTTTATTAAAGCAATAAACATATATTGATTTCCATAAACAAGTCAACATATAAATACATGTAATAATGATGAGGTTTTAAAAGAAATACAAGATAATTTGTATTAATAAAAGATGAATTTTGGCTTCGTTGAATAAATTTATACGTTTTACATAGCTTAATGTATATTAAAACAATTAAACAAAATTACTATTTGTTTTTATTAAAAACAGCTTCATATTCATGTAAGTGATTTTATAGCTATTAAGTGAATGAAAATTATATGATGATTTAAAATTTATAATCGTAAAATTTTACAATTTATAATGCTGAAAAATGAATAAAATAATTGCAAAATTTTAATTGGTTTATTTTTGTATGTTAATTTATACTATATTAACATAATGAAATAACTGATTAAAGTATTGAAAATTTTAAAAATTAAATAAACGTACACTAAAAATTTTTGCGTTTACTTATTTTTTCATAATTACGTTATATTTTACAACTATTAATTTTAATGGAAGTAATGTTATTTCCTTTAAATGAATTTCAACAATGACTTTAATTCAATGAAGAAAGCTTCATTTATATAATTATTGATATATTTTGTAATTAAAATTTCTTTTGTATTATAACGTTCGATAGGGCCTTGTTTGTAAAGCGAATAAACCTAATTGTTTTTTTCCCCAGTGTTGTCAGTGGAATTAAAAGATGAGAGTGCTGTTGGCTGTATGTTTTGTAGTGTATAAGTTGTTTTTTGTGGGACTCGTTATTCTTAGATTCGTTAAATAAAAAAATGTAAAAATTCTGATGCGATTATTTGCTAATAATCAAATACTACATCTAATATAATAATCTAATAAATACTATTAAATGCTAATATAATCATAATGATATAAACATAATTATATACTACACAATTTTCTCATGAGAAAAGAGGTCTCCTATACGAAATTCTTATATTTTTCGTTACTTGAAAAGTCTAGCATAGTTAGTTAATCAAGAAAACAGGGATGAACTTTAATTCTATACTTTATAAAATTCAGATTTTTGAATATTATGGTAGCATCTTTCAAATGTTACAAAGTTTGAAAATATATGTTTTCCCTTTTCAGAAAGTCATATTAATTTTTATAATAATAAAAAATTAGTAATAATAATAAAAAAGTCATTTATTCAGGAAGTCATATCAGTTGCCCCTCAACTTGTCCAGTGGTCAGCGTGCCTGACTGTGGATAGGGAGGTCCTGGTTTCGAATCCCGGTTCGGGCATGGATGTACTTTCTCTCTCTATCTATACTGCCTTTATCCTTTCCTTGTATGAATGGGTAATATGTAAATGGTGGCCTACCCTGTAAACGGGTACCTATGCCATGTGTATACTGAGAAAGTCAGACTCCACACATATAATTTGGTTCAGTTGAAAAGTGGAGGTGGTTTGGTTTTGGTTTGTTTGTCGCTCAGCGGTAATTCTTTGTACACGAGGGCTAATTAGACCAGGACCTACGGCTTAAAGTGGATTCCGAACCACTACAAATATCTATGCCCAAGGTGGGATTCGAACCCACGAACTGTTGAACCGAAGGCAAGAGCGCTAACCAAAAGTGAAGCAGTCAGCCCATAGTATCACCCTAGCTGGCACAAAACAACAACAAAATATCAGTCAGTAATAAATTAAATTGATAATATTTATAAAAATAAAGTACTCCTTAAGTTTCACACGTGTCTAATTATTATTTATGTTATATTTTCGATCAAAACTGTATTAAAGAGAAATATTTTTGTAATAAGTAAAATCATTTCTTTTAAAATTAATTACGTATTTGGGGATAACCTGCTGTGAGTTTCATTACTTCTTAATTTTTGTGTCAGAAGCACTGAATTCAGGTACTGATCCAGTCATTAGCCATCAGACAAAGAGGGAATTCAAACATCAAATAATTGTAGAAAGTTATTTTTACTGTCCGTGCAGTGGAAAAAATTGTTGGAAGAATGTATACGAAACATTAAAAATTTCCACCTCATATGTTGAATTTGTTCCTTGCCCATGGATTAAAATTATTGACGCGTTGACTGTATTTAGTAGCTACAAAATAAATGAAAAAGCATCTGAATATATTATATTTATAGGCCAAATCTAAATCACGTGGTTGAAAAAAATATTAAATATGAATTTCATTGTAAATGACAGTGATCCTACTGCAGAATTAGCATTTTCAGTCAGTTTACAATGTGTAATATCACAAATAGGATGACCGATTGGCTGAGTGGTTAGCGTTCCTGACTCCTGAGCTGTTGGTTCCGGGTTCGAATCCCGGTTCGGGCATGGATGTTTCTTTCCTTCTCTGTTCTCTCTGTCCTTTCGTCTGTGTTGTTGTATGAATGTGGCCCGCCCTATAAACGGGTTTGTGGAGGTATGGCGCGGGAAACGCTACTCGCTTCCGGGACTTGTTTCACAGGTGCCCGCTGGGTAACGACAAATGAATAGCAGTCTCTGGCCTTGTTGTGGCATAGGGATCAACCCTCTTGTGCCCGCCATTGGAAAAATAATATCACAAATATATTGTAGTATATAATGTTTCCATTCTCTATAAATACTTAAAATGTTTTTAAAAAATGATTAATAATGAATACAAGTAGTAATGGTATAAGTTTCATATAATCTCTTTTCACAATTTTGGAGTGAATTTTTATTTTGTGCTCCTGAATAATCGGATTTCTAATTCCAATGAAGGATTGAGCTTCTCATATTACTATTATAATATTTTTATTTTGGAAAACTTAATGGAGCATTTGTATGCATCTTAAAATTTGTGGCAACGGGGAATGCATTAGAATTCTTTATTCCAGTCATTGATTCTCCTAACTATCCTGCTTCAAGTGCGTCAAACTATCGTTTACACTAGGATCTCTCATCATTACGGTAATTTTTTTTTACAATTCAAATTTTAATCTTGAAAAATATGTTGATCCCTTACTTAACCATATTAATTGTAAGAGAGCCGAGAAGAAGAAAATAACATTCAACACATTAGAATTTGTGGCAAATAAAGTCATTTGTCATTTTTTTTTGCACTGTTTGTTATGTATTTTACAATTTGAGTCAAAAGTTTACAACTAATTAGTTTATTAGCCTTCAAATGAAAATTTATTAAAAATAAATTATCTAACTTCAAAAAGAAACAAAAAATAAATAAACAATTGAAACAATATATATATCCCTACACGTGTGCATTGGTTGGCCGGGGCATTGGTTGATTAAGGTGTTGTTTTCATTATCGGAAGCAAGTGAGTTTGAATCCCGACTTAACCGAAGATACCTAGTGTTCGCTAAAGGTGGCTATGGCACGTTAAAACTTGGCATGATTGCATTGTCCTCCAAGTGAAATGATACCTCTGGGAGTGGGAAACCAAGTGTTAGGGGTCTTCTACTTGGTCCTTGCTTCAAAACCATAAAGATTCTACTCGGCTGCTTCTGTCTAACTGATAGAACCCAACTCAGGTGTTGGTACAGGAAAACATGCTGGTGCAACAACAACAACACGTGTATTATAATTCTGTTATTGAATCTCCACAAAAAGGAAGAGTATATAACCACTCACACATATTATTTAAATCTTTTCAAAACTAATTTATTTAAATCCTTGAATGTATATTTATCTTCCATGTTGTTTATTTTAATTTTGACTTATTTTGTTTTTTAATTTGATACTGATTTTTTTATTATTCTTTTAATAAAAAATTCAGTATCAAAAAAATGAATATAAAATGAACATGTTACTTGCATTTTTGCATTATAGTATTTAAAATTCAGTAAGAAGTTCGAGTTAGATATTACAGTGATTAATTAAATACATTAGTATATTCAATTAAGTATAATAACTTCATTTTCTTGTCTTAAATTTGTGTTCGCTTTTACTGGTATTTATTTCCATTTAGTGTTATTTGAATTTGATTTTCATTTTATTTTTCTTTGTTATAATCTTAATATATTTTCTATTTTCATTAATTTCATGAGTTTCAAAACATGTTTTTGTCTCTTTCATTAACCATGTACAGTGAAACCTCGTTACAACAATATTTTAGGGACCAAATAAATATATTGTTGTAGAGAGGCATATTGTTACATCGAGGGTCCACATATTTTGAGCATTTAATAAGAGTTTTTTTTTATTATTATTAGTTTAAGGTGCATAACATACTACTTTTATGTCTATATTTAGAAGAAATTAATTTGTAAAATACTAATAATAGTGATTTAAATACTAAAAAATAAATAAATAAGATAAATTCAGAAAATAAGCACAGAAATATTCACATACCTGAAAACACTTTTTATTGAAAATAATCCAATATTTTTGTTTGTTTATTCATTTTTTTAACTGTTAAGTTCACCAATACTGTATGCATTGAGTCTAGTGCACGGAAATGTTCTTCATTTATCGACGGAAGGCTTGAAAAAAATGTCCATAGAGAATTCACAGATTGAAGAGCTTCATGGGATGACAATAAGGACTGCGATGGACCTGTATTATCATCATCATCAATATCATCATCATCTTCATCATTGTTTCCTATCTCATCAGTAATTTCAGAAAGAATATTTTCATCAGTAACTCCTGCGAAAACCATAAGATCATCTGCTGTTAAATAGTCTTCTATACTAATTCCAAACTTTTTACCGCTTGTTTCCTCAAGTTGGGATACGGATTTTTTGATGTTCACATTCTTGATCATCTAAGAGATCATTGGTTATGTAATTTTCATCATTATCAGATTTCTTATTTTCCATAACACAAAGACCGGCCTTTTTCCAGCAATTCCGAATGGTTTTTTCTGTTACTTCCCACCAGCTTCCAGCAATATTGTCACACGCTTCCTTGACATTTACAGCTTTGAAAGGGTCTTCTACTTTATTTTCTAAGTTTACAAGTATGGAGTCCACCAAGCGTTTTCTGTAATATCCTTTGAAGCACTTAATTATGCCCATATCAAGAGGCTGTAGAATTGAAGTGCAATTGGAAGGGAAAAAGCTATTTCGATATTTTGTAGCTTTGGAAATGACGTGTGAGCCCCGCAGTTATCTATCAACAAAACGATTTTTTTCTCTTCTTCATTTCATTGTCTAACTTCTGTAACCATTCAGAAAAAATTTAGACGTCATCCAAGCCTTCTTATTTGCTTTATACTCCACGGGAAGACTTTTCACGTTCTTAAAGCACCTTGGCTTTAATGATTTACCAATGACGAGAGGTTGTATTCTATGCGATCCTGTGCTATTTGTACAAAGAAGAACAGTGAGTCTCTACTTTGATTTCTTCCCTCCATAACATTTTTCACCCTTGAATGCCAATGTTCGATCGGGTAGGAGTTGGAAAAACAGCCCAGCTTCATCTGCATTGTAGATGTCTTCTGGAGCATACTTTTCTAAGATTTCTTTCATCTTGTTTTGCCGCCATTCATTTGCGCGTTTATCGGGGCTGACTTTTTCTCTCCGTGAACTTCTTGGAAAGTTATTCCATGACGATCTCGAAAACGCATTAACCAACCATTGCTAGCTTTGAAAGTTTCGTCCCCTAGCATTGCTGCAAATTTCCGTGCTTTTGCACATAATAAAGGTCCATTCATTGGGACATTTGTCGCTCTCATCTCTTGAAACCATTTTAAAACAGCAGCATCAATGTTTTCATTTGTCGCAACTTTCAGTCGTTTTCGCTCTGGGTTAATTTCATTTGAAGTTACAACATCTTCGATTTGCTCTCTCTTCTTTAGGAACGTTGCAACTGTAGATTTCGATAATCCATGTTTCTTAGCCGCATCAATCTGCTTCTTCTTCTTCTTAAAATTGAGTTTGTATGTCATTGGGCACCTCTGCTTTTATCAGCATTTTGTACCATTAACTCCAAACCCAATGTTTCCTAGTTCCAGTTGTTCGGGTCACCCACTTTACTAATAAGGTCCAATAACCCTTTAATGGAGTCTAGGTGTAACTCTCTAGTATGGATGAAACCTAAAGAAGTTAATTTAGGGAGGGCAAGAGCCTCACATTTGTAAATGACATGCTCTGCCGTTTCCTCTTGCATATGACATTTCCAGCAGATAAGGTCTTGCTGAAATAGTCCCATCTGGTCAGAAAGTCAGTCATGCTAGGAATAGCTTCCTGACTTTCACCAGAAGAAGATGGTTTAGAGGTCATTTCTACCTCAAGTGAAGGATTCATTGCTGCCCCTTTACAAGATTGCCACTGAGTTCCCTTGTCTTTTTCAGCAAAGTCTACTTTAGAGGCTTCACCTGCAAATGCAGAAAGGTTTGTTACTTCTTGTGTCTTTTCAGCCACAAGATAACAATTAAAAAGCTCAGGTAATATAAGTCCACCCAGCATTGCCTGAGTTACTGGGCAAGGCAAATTACTCTAGAAGTTCGCCAAGCAACTAGACGCTCCGTTAAGACACTAATACCGCGGTGCCAATTAGCCCTAGGCACGGATCGCATAACACCAGGGTTTACGGGAGCTGGTTCGCGGCCTCTGATTCAAGGCTATCCTGTCATTCCTACAGGACATTCGGCTATCCACCACTTGCCGACGCGCCTGGTGGCTATGCTTAAGCCCCAGGAAGGTACACGTACCCCCTAGTTCCAGGATCAATCTGCTTCATTCCCTCACCAATATCATTGATAACGTTCAGTTTATCTCGAAAAGATAGTTGCTTTCACCCTGCCATCTTAGGGAACAATATCGCGTGAAAGAAAGAAAAGTTTAAACCAAAAGGCGCGCCGGACCACGTGATAGTCCAGTGAGAGAGAGGAGGAAGAACGACCCAGCCACTTTGTAGGTGACCGTCTGATGATGTAGAAGATATAATAAACGTTCCTTGAATTGAAGTCTTGTGATTCTGTTCTTCACACCGAACACCACCATTGAATCCCAAAAAGACTACAAAGCAACCTTTGAACTCACTGGTGTGTTGTAAAAGCTTTTTATTTTTTGTCCAAATAATACTGAAATTTAGATTGAAAAAATCGCTTTACAGAGGTTTATTGTTCTAGAGAATATCACAATATTGAGGGGAGATTAACATTAGTTTATATGCAAAATCACCGGGACCACAAAACATTATTGTTGTAGAGGGAGTTATTGTTGTATCGGGCATCGTTGTAGCGAGAGTTTACTGTATTACACAAAAGTTGAAAAGAAAAAACACTGTTTATGAAATCACTATATAAATCCGATTGTGATTTAAAATTTTGTAATCTAATAGTAATTGGGGTATATGTATCTCAGATGCAGGCCATATATATATAAATTTTGAGTTATTTTTATTATTGTTAAATCAATGCTATTCTCACAAATAATAAAAATTTTATAATCTCATGAAGCATTGCTATGTATTGTTAATTTCTTAAAAATCATGAAAAATTACTTTTTATGATTTTTTAAGAAATATGTTTCAAGAAATATTTACGTAACTAAATTAACTCAATTAGAAGAATTACGTAACTAAAAATTATAGTTATTCATTATAATTTAATTAAGTTTTATCAAATTATCTGTTAAATATTTCATGTATTATTAAAGGATTGCGACAAATTTTTGTATATATATATATATATATATATATATATATATATATATATATATATATATATATATATATATGTATGTATATATATATATATATATATATATATATATATATATATATATATATATATATATATATATATATATATATATATATATATATATATATATATATATATATATATATATATATATATATATATATATATATATATATATAATGCAAGATTAGATATAGAAACTGAAAAGTACAAGAATATATAAAAACATTTATGCTTAGTAATACATTCAGCGGAAAAGCAGAATTACTAAAATATAATTAATAGTATATTTTTTAAAATTAATAATAAATAAATAAAAATTAATAATTTAAAGGAATTAATAAAAAATATTTAAAAAAGTATATAAAAGAAATACAAAAACTTTTCATTATTACTCCTGTAGATAAAGCATCAAATAATTATGTCTTTATATGTAAAAAAAATTTTACTACCAATTACTAAATGAAGAAATATCTAATTCAACTACTTACAAAATTATTAATTCGAACAAAACAATAATATTCAAAAAAATTCTTGCCTTTGCTAAAAAACTCAAAATTAAAAATATAAATTTTAAAATTCCATATATTACAGTATATTCGAAATTCCATAAAATCCCTGTTAAATTTCGGTATTATTACATGTGAATGTAGCACTTATGCAGACAAATTTGGTAATTTATTTTCTATTTATTTAAATATAATTTTAAATAAGATTACTAATTCAAATAATACATGGATAATTTAGAAGAATTAACCTATTATTGAATTTATTTCTGCCAATAAAATTAATGTTGTTTCCACTTATGATTTCAAAGATTTATTCACCAATATTCATTTCACTTGAAAAACTTTTTGATATTATAATATTTTATTTTTATGGTTTTAATTCAATTTTGGATATCGATATAAATTTTTGGAAAGACCTTAGTTTATTTTGTATTTATAATAATTATATTTCTTATGGAGAAAATATTTACTTACAAGTTAAGGCGTTCTCCAGGGTTCCAAATTTTCAAGTTTATTAGCAAATTTACTTTTAAACTACTATGAAAAATCATTTATCATGCAAATGCTTTTTCCTTACAGATATATTGACGATTTAATAATTTTTAACTGCCTAGAATTTGATAAGATTTACAGTAATATATATCCTGAGGAATTAAAATTAATTAAAACTAGTATTGATAACTTAAAAACTAAAAACTGAATTTTTAGATATTTCAATTACGATAATAGATATCCACACATTTATTGACAAATATGATAAAACTAATAATTTTAATTTCAAAGTTAATAAACTAATTTTCTGAAATTCAAACATTTCAATTAAAATTTATAAAAATATTATTTTAATCAACTTAATAGAATATACAATATATGTAATAATTTAAACAACATCAATAAACAAATAAATATACTAGAAAATATTCTAACTCATAATGGCATTCCAACTAAATTTATTAAACACAATTTGACTATTTGATTAGTAGAGCATTGCTTATTAGAGTGAAGTAAGGGATAGTTTTACACTACAGAAGGGTCACCCAAGCCTTAAAGGTCTTATGAGAAGCTTGAAATGCAAATAGTGCTTACAATTAGTCGTTATTTATGTATTTATTTGGCTTACATATAGTATTTAGAGCGGTTCTTGCAGATTTGTATTTGTATTTGGGTATGGATTTGGATATGGTTTTAATTTGATTATTATAAATTAAATGTATTTTGGCAACATTGGATTTTGGCTTATATATTTTAGATTAAATTTTACTTCGTTTATTCTGGCTTGATGTTTTGGTTTGAACTTTTGGTGTGGCTTTGGGGTGTACTGGCTTTTTAAGACTATCTCTTGGGCCAGTGCAGAAAAGCCATACCTTGTGCCAATGTGGTCAACACCTCCTGAGACAATGCTGGCCATGTTGGTACTTCGTTCCATTTTATATTTTTCTTTGAAATTTTTTCAAATATTTACCATAGTTCATATTTTCAATGTATTTATCTTTATTTTATTTAAAAAAAATTTTTCGAACTATTTACTATAATTCGTATTTTCAATGTATTATTCTCCATCTAATATTTGATTATTAATTTTATAAAATATGCTATTAATTATATATATATATATATATACATATATATATATATATATATATATATATATATATATATATATATATATATATATATATATATATATATATATATATATATATATACATATATATATATATATATATATATATATATATATATATATATATATATATATATATATATATATATATATATTATAGATTGCAAGTTATATTAAAAATAGCTAATTTAATTTTGATTGTATCGATACTATCAAATTAATTCTTTACTTGTTGTTATAAAATATTCAAAATAATGAATATGCAAATTTTTAGAAGTGAATTTGAAGAGTAGTAAGCTGATATGCTTTATTATGAAATTTTATAAAATTTAAACAAATATTTATGTAGAAATGATTACATATTAAATGAAACTATAATCTTGATTTTTAAATTAAAATTATAAAAATTGTGCATTAGAAGTATCATACTGATATATATTTATTCTGAGATACAAATTGATCAATCCTTATCTTTCTAATGGAATATCTTCTAAAGTTCATGGTTGAAAAAACTTTTTATACTATAACACTTCGAAATAAACTTTACCACTCATTCTCTGAGCCCGCAATATTAAACTTGGAAAACTTCTAAGCAATATAAGAGTTTAAAAGATCTAATTTTAAAGTATTTTAATCAATTATTGAGATGAGAGATTGTTCGACTGTAATTTAACTCAAACTGCAAATCTGGCTTCGCTGCTTGTCAATTAACTTTGAAAGACGGTTGGAATATCCAAACCCGTTGTAATGACAGAAATTTTAAAATATTTTCGTTTAAATAAGCATTAGCAACAATGTACTTTTCAATAATTTTACGGTTGCTTATAGTATCCACCAAATACAATTACCTGTCGCCCAAAATACAAAGATATTTAGATGGAGTTTAAAATATGCTGTATCTTAACTAAGAATCTTTGATAATATTTGTATTGATATCTGTAAGTGATTCAATAATCATTTTTACTTCTAAAATATGAGATTTTAGATAGTTAAGCCAAAATGGAAATTTAATAATGCAATATTTGAATTGTACACAACCTTTTTAGAATTATAATTTATATAAAAGTTTATAAATATATATGTTTTAATATGTGGTGGCTGGATAGAATCTCCAAATTAGCTAAAGGTTGCACGTGAGCCGCAATTTACTGATTTCTTTTCAGGAAATTAATAATATTTATTAATAAATAGATAATTTACTAATAATCTTTTAACATTTTTGTTATAAAGTTGGTAAATTTCCTTTAATTGTTCAAGTAAATGGCAACTAGAATATATTTAATATTATATGTATATCTAAAATATTATTCGGCTTCAAAATGATTGTTAACAAATTTGAGAAAATCAGAATACTTTGTATTTCGAAGACAGATAAAAAAATGTTTTCTATCTCTCATACCAAGTATCCTGAATTATACATCATAGTAAAAAATGTTACATGTGAACTCAATAACTTTTTACATCCTCGCAAATAAGCTATGATTATTATAGAATCATTGAAAAAAGCAGAATTCATTATCTGTAATCACATTTCTCTCATCAGACACTTCGTCAGAGATTGACATTTACAAAAAGCATAGCTAATGTTGAAGAGTTAGAATCAAAACTCATCTAATGGATGTTGAAACTTGAGTTCATTGTTTATTCTTTTGTTACTGGACCTATTCTAACTGGTAAACCATAGCAACTAGATGATAGCGATACTGGTTAGTATACATTTTGCTTTTTTCATCTCCTCGATCTTCACATTCATTTATGACCCATTTGCATTCTGTACATTTTCAGTGATTGACAGACTCTTTTTCTGATCCATGTTTTCAAGTCTGAGCAGCTACCATAGCGCTTAAACCAACAAGATCATAGATATATTTTCTTTATCAATATGCTTCTCTGATTCTGTTACTGAGTACTCATTCAAAAACTCCATTAAGTATCTCTTAGGCAGGCCGCAAATTCGGTAGACAATCCGATTAAGACGCCGTCTTATAATAGACAAATGCGATCTCCTCGATGTCTTAGTGTGACGTAGCTAAAACGTTGTATCTGACGTAATGGAATTTTAAACCAATGAGAGCGCTGTCTCGCGGAAAGTTGCCGGATATTTCGAACCTGCTTGAAATCAAGAATCCTCTCGCGCTCCATCCCTTTTCTGACGTAACTAAGACATCAATGACGTCATTTGGTCTGATGCAATTCTCGCCAGACAAGTCTCATGCGATCATCTACGAATTTGCGGACTGCTTTAAAGAGTTTTTTTTTTTAATTGTATATAATAAAAATGATATTCCAGCTTTGATTGCTCCTGAATTAGAGTATTAGTCTTTTAAATGTATCATACCATGCAATTTAAATACTCGTTGTTCAAAATCTTATCTCCTTAAATGTTAATCAATCATAAGAAAATTACTTCAAGACGCTAAAGCTTATAACTTTATCTCAACTTTTTCTGACTGAACATATTTTCTTGCAATAGAATTCATGTTGTTAGTTAATAAATGCTGTAGTGCTGGGAATAATTCTAGAAATATTTTTTTTAAATTAAGTGACTAATTTACATTCCTCTATACACATTTCTCTCATCTTCACTCTGTCTCACTAATGAAAGCCGTTACACAATTATTAAGTACACATAGACAATACAAATGCAATTTTCTTAAGCAGGGTTCCAATCGAAACCACTAACAGCATTTCTTTCACATTAACGAAATTTCTCTTATCTGTATTTATAAAAACATGCCATTCCATAATGATAGTTGTTAACTTTTCAAACTTTATACATTATCTGAATATCATAATATTGTTTCTAACTATAATCAAGTCTTATTTATTTCAGCAAAGTATAATATAATGAGAATTTTAATATGATTATATTTTTTTCTAAAATATTGAAACTAAATGCACTGATACAAGTTTTCAATTTAATTTTAAAACAATTTCTTATAAAATAAAATTTTCCTTGCAGTGTAAAATTGATAACCAAGTAAATGTTTTATCCTTCATATCTACATTTTGTAATTAAAAACAAGTAATAAAATATTTTCTCAAATTCATTTTGCTTTTCAAAAATTCCATTTTAGTAGGATTTTTAGCCAATAGATCTTTACGCTTTTTAACCAATGACTTCATAAAATTATTTATTTAACGTGTATCTCATTTTAGTTTTTGTATTCTGTCATTTCAGTTGCTTACCTAAAACACAGTAAATTAATTCATTTGTGATCATACAAATTTTTATAGATATCAGCAAAGAAAAAAAAGAAAAGTCGACTGGTTTTCTTGTGAATGCAATTTTTTATTCACGTCTATAGATTAATAAAGCATGAATTCCTTCTGTAACACATTGTCACAATGTCATACTTTTAGAAAATTGAAACACTGCAAAATATGAAAGAAGAAAAATTTTGGTGTTTGCATATTATACCGTTCATCGTTTCCGCTAAAAACATTTGTCTTCAAATAACACGATTTAGCACAAAATGCTGAAATTTACTCTGATTCCACTTACTGTTTATATATTTTTATTTTTAACACATACAAGTTTTAAATTTAGGATCAGAAAATTTGACATCCATTTATTACTGCTATTGTATAAGTTAACAGCTATGTTTATCCCTCCCGTTTTAGAAAAAAAGGATAAAATTTGCAATATTTGGAGTAATTTTTTGACACACAAAACTAATTGAATGGATAATGCTGGCAAATTCCGAAATTTATACATATAGCTGTTAATAGTGAATAAAACTAGTTTCTTGACTGTGAAATAATTGATAACCAATAAAAATATATAATTACATTTTTCAGTTTATAATGTCTCTTTAGTTAATACAAAGCTTTTAATTTTACATGAAATATTTATAATCAAAAATTTTACGATGAAAGAATTGTGATGTAATGAATAAATTTCAATGATCTCACAAAATTGGCTTTCTTTTATAAAAACTTGAGAGTTTATGTATATTTTATTTATATTTAAATTGTTTTTAAGAATATTTTTTAGAACTATTTCTCCAAATTTCATGTGTTTTAAATTTAAATTAATAATTCCTTTTGTGTGGGGTAAGTATATGGTTTAAGCAATATATTATTATTACAAAAGATTTTTAAGTTCCTTCACACACACAGTTGATACCGCATAAAATCATTGATAATCTATAAGACAATGAAGAATCTCCTTAAAAAGGGATTCTTTATGGATTATCTCTGATTGTGAATTCGTGTCAGTATAGATTATCAATAAATTATTCAATGAAGAATATCTTTGAAAAAATGCAATATTCTTTTTGTGTTTTCAATATTAGCTAAGATGGAATAAAGATCCTACTACTCCAATAAAAGAAATCTTGCTTTAAATATAATAAAATAAGAAAAGAAAGCAAAAGAAATTAATGTTGGCATAAGCAAAGCATTAGACTTTAGATTAAAAAGAGAATGTTTAAAAATATTTTTTATAATAACGGCGGGCACTTGGGTGACTAACCCTTCGCCACAACAAGGCCGGAAACTGCTACTCATTTGTCGTTACCCAGCTGGCACCTGTGAACCAAGTTACGGAGGCGAGTAGCATTACCCGCGTCATACCACCACAGACCCGTTTATAAGGCAGGCCACATTCATGCATCAACAAACAAGAAAGGACAGAGAAACACAGAGAGATAGTAACATCCATGCCGGATTCGAACCCGGGACCCACAGCTCAAGAGTCAGGAACGCTAACCACTCAGCCATTGGTCGGCTGTTTAAAAATATTGGAACTATATTAATTTAAAATTATATTAATTAATGAAATTTTTAAAAATTTAAATCATTCTTGCCGAAATAAACTAACCATGAAGTGGTTGTTTTGTCTTGTCTTTTTTCATTTTGCTTTTTCTTCTCCTCTATCGTCAACGTATTAATGGCTGAATCAATGGGAAACGGCTTCTTAAGCCAGTGCTTTGGTCTTTATCTGAGAAATCATTGCATTAATAAAATGAGCTTCGATAATATTCTCAGACATTCGAGGATGAATTTCGCCTTGTTTGCTGCCGCTCGAAGAATGCGATTTGAAGGCTACAAATTGGTCGACAAGTCGGATTTACAACACCGTCTCAATACGATGGGACGTTAATGTCGTCATGGATATTTTAAACCAATGAGAGTTCTAATAGGGATGTAGTCATGATTTCAACTGGAAAAAAAAGAAACAACAACTTTATAGTTATTAAAAATCTAAAATGTTTTGGTTCTTAAACAGTATATCCCAGCTTACATAGCAGCCAGGAGCAAGAAATTGCATGTTACTTTCGGAGAGACGAGAATTATACAATGTAGATATGATAATTTTAATGGCTCAAAATTTTATTTAAATAAAATATATTCCAAATGAATTTTTTTGAGCAAATATTGAATGAAAAGAGATAAACAAAGCTGAACTAACTAAAGGCTAAACAAAGCTAGAATAGGTCCAAAAGATGGCGTAATAATTTTGTCCGTTAAAAGAAGCATTACAATACAAGTCACCAAGAGTAAAAAACAGCTAAAATACTGCAAAATTTAATTTTGTTTTATTGAAAGAAAGGTGTTATTACATAATACGTTCACAATCAATCATCGATGCGATTGTTATGCACTTTTCATCTTAAATAAATATTGGAGTTTAAATAAGTTTTGTCATTTTATTTTATAAAATGTAAATAAAATGGTTGTATTATTTTTAAAAGTTACTAAAATGCAAACTTAAGCAAATGTGATATTTACGACAGTAATTTACGATTTGCTTCTTTTCCGTTATATTTCCGTAATAATTTCCCATATTCATTCATTGTCGTGTGCCAGTTAGGCTGGCAACATGTGGTGCGCTGCTCCACTTTTCCAACTGCACCACATTTTTGTGTGGAGTCCGACTTCCTCAGTACACAGATGCCATAGGGACCCGTTTATAGGGTAGGCAAAAATTCACTCCCCATTCATACAAAGAAAGGACAAAGACAGGATAGATAGAGAGAGAAAGTATATCCATGCCCGAACCGGGATTCGAACCCAGGACCTCCTTATCCGTAGTCAGGCACGCTGACCACTAGACAAATTAGGCGGAAATTATCGTATAGTATAATGGAAAGAAGTACTGATATTTTAAATTAACACTTATTTATTTGGTTCGAACATTTTTATTGCTCAATCTTTAAATTTTTTTACAGATAAAGGAACACCTTCATCTGTTCAAATTTAAAATTTTTAATTTTTGGTTTGCCTTAATATTAGATACAAAAGAATTCATTACTTGTCTTGCATTTTCTTTTTATTTTGGATTCAGGAAAAACGTAATTGAAGAATGGCTTAAAGAACAAACTGTTTCAAATAAATAGCTATCAAAATCAAAAATTCTACAGATCAGTGAAAGGAATTTTAAATGATAAGAGAGATAAATAAAGTATAACAAAGATAAAAGATTTGAAGACGTCAAGTTTAAAAGTAATTTTAACCGTTATATTTTGCTACAAAATTATAATAGATTCACTTAACACGTATTTTAAGCCATTAAATTACTATCTAAAGTCACATTTTACTTACAAAAACTAATTCGAACAGAACAAAAAATTTAAAGATGCTTTTGAATTATTTTACATTTAAAAAGAAGAAATTTAATCTACGAAATTCTAAAATAAACCCCACAGCATTTACCAGTTAATTTCCGATTTGGGAAAAAAAAGTATTCAAAAAAGATTGTAGTTGCATCAAAGCGTGAAAATAGTTTTCGTCGCAAAACATTCTTTCAACTCTTCTAGCAAAAGCAAACTGATAAAACTGTTATGTAGATAACCCTTTATCTGGACTTGTTTTCTATGAATTTTAATCAGGAAATTTCCCCTCTGATTATTTTGAAAAACATGCTTGATTAGAAAAGAGCTTTAAAATTTCTTTTCAGCTTTTTAAACAGAATTGTTCTTTTTAACAATAAGAATCAGAATAAACATTTTGAGACTAAACTATTTTATAATGCATGTTTGTTTGAAAAATGTAAAATGCAAATAAAGTTATTAACTATAATTTAAAAACGAATTTTTAATAATTTGGAATTTGGTTTGTCATTCACTTAATATGTCTCTGAACATTTTTATTACAGTGAAGAAAATTAAAAAATAAGTGTTTATTTACTATCTTAAAATTATCCGTTTTTCAAAGTGAATAACCGTTTACATGTTATGGTATACAAAAAATGCATTAAAATATTTACATGATAAAATTCATTTTAGTACAATAACGAATAAATTTCATTCAACATATTAGAAAGGAACACAACAAAAAATCCTCAAAATGTTTTAAATGGTCAAACAAGTCTCATAAAAGTAATTTAACCATTTTGTTTACTACTCCTAACATAGATCTGATTTTATTTGGGATTGAAAAAAACTGTTTTATTGTTATCTATAAAAGTAAAATAATTCGATAATCATGTAACATCAAATGAAGTGTCTTTCGATAAATAAACAATTATATTTAAGAAAAAGAAATTGAAAAGTCCACTTTTTCAAACGTTTTCTTACTAAACTTAAACGAACACTAAATATTTAGTCGATTGCGAACTAAAAAATAAATGAAGAAGGAAACTTAGAGGGAGGCTACTGACGTAATAACAGTAAATGTAATAAATTAAAACAATTAGTTTTAAGAATAACTCAAGTAAATAATAATCCTAAGTTAGTGTAACTGCTCGCAAAATCTATTCATTTAGATGGATTATAAACAATTTCTGTATTCCTACCCAAATATTTTTATAACCGTCCAATTCACTCATAAATTATTTTTCTCCGTATAGAGCTGACTTTAGTTTTGTGACGCTCTAAGCTAATTTGAATAATGAAGTTAATGATTAAATCAGGAATCCAGCAGTAAAAATGTCAATATTACTATCGAGTAAAGCTACTAAACTATATCAAAAGTCAAATATTAAGAACTTCGGAAACTGATTTAAAATTTATCTTTGCATGAGGATTTATTAATTAAACAAGTCGAATGAAAAGAATAAACTCCGCGGAAATATTAAATTTAAGAAAATATTAAAATATCAAAGGTTGAAGCTATTGCAGAATAGGTTATTAATCATAAAGATCATTTCTATTCTCAGTGAATAAAATTTTCTGTAATGTTTTTGATTTATATCTTCCACATTTTATATAAATAATAAATGTTAATTAATTACTTTAACAAAATTAAAGTACTATGATAATATTTTATAACATTAATAATTGTGTAATACTCAAAAAATGTTACATTAACAAAAAACCAGAAATGTTATATAATTTTTCAGTTAGGATAGTTTTGAGAAAGTCATAATCTATAGGAATTATATTTCATAAGGCAACATTGTATGTTTTCATACAGACCATATACCAAACTTGCTTCTTTGAAAATATATTGGATCTCGTTTTGATTTTTGAATAATAAAAGGGGTATAGAAATGAATATAAATATAATAATTATTAAGCTATATTTTCTGCGAATAGAAGATGAGAATGAAGCCCTGTGGCGTAGCATGCTTAGGAACTAAACACTGGGGGTCTTACGTTAGGCTGACCACCTAACTGGAACATATGCTTTGCACCTCAGGGCCCTCGGTCATGAAAACAGTTATGGGCACTGTAGGCCTTGGCCCACATGGGCTGTCGTGCCATTTAGTTTAGTTTTAGAAGATAAGAATAAATTCGGCAGACGATAACAGAAAAACGTGCTTAGAACTTATGTATACGTCGTACCAAATACATCATATTCAAAAAGGATATTACAAACTCATTTTTGGTGCTGAATCAGTGGAGGTTTCGCAACTTTGAAGACCATCAACAGTATCAAAATAAGATCATTTAAAGGTTTCTTTCAAATAAGCATCTTTTCTGAGATAGCAGTAAAACGCCACATACTTTATAACTAACAAACGACAGTTATTTCAAGCCCTTGTATAACATCCACAATTTTTACCTTTCCCAAAGGGCTTTCATAAAAATAAGCTGCATTCACAAAAGAAATGTGAATTTTCATAAGCTTACATCCAAAAAAAAACAAGCTTGCAGACAGCAAAGATTTCAATATTTCGCTACTTTGATGAATGACTGTATGGCTTGAACCAAGCTCCTTTCCAACTAAGGAGCACTATCCTGTCACTAGCATTAGTAAGATCATGTTAAAAACTCTGACACACATCACTGCATAAACTGCGTTCCCAGGAAACTTTTCATTAATAATGGGCTATATTCATGAGTAGCAAGGAATGAGATCCGAAAAACTCCCATGCACTCATTGACTGCATTCAGAAGGTAAAAGTGCACCATCCCTATTCTATTATTCAACAGGTGGTAGGATTTGATCCAAGATTTGCACTTTGAAGATCGCAATCCCACTACAGTGAGCCTTGATAGAAATTTACATTGACAGTGAATTTTTTTCTGATTTACATAAATTATGTAATTTATAGATGGAAAAATATTGGTCCCGCTTTTAAAATTTAAAAATTGCAATATATGTTAAAAGCATTCCCCGAATCATTTCTCGATTATCTGGCAATATATGATAAAAAAATCTAAATATTTAAATTATTAACTCTCAAAATTAAAATATTAATTACAGAATATCTAGATGGATGATTTTGCATTCAATAATGTTACTTTTTTTCCATTTAGAATCAAATGTTCATTTTAAAAGGCAAAATAATTATTTTAAAATATTAACATTATCTGAGAAGAAAATACTAGTGAATAAAACATTATTTTATTCCTATATCATAATTATTAACTACTTTATTTCAGAAATCCTAAGTATAAATATAAATCAGTAACTTAATTCTCAATGGTATTAATAACGAAATATGTTTTCTATCTTATATAGTTATTTAAAAAAAATATTAATAATAAGTTTCATGTTTACTAAGTGCTGCTACTGAAACTTCAGTTTATAAATCGAGGCACAGTAAACCACAGAAAAATAGTTTTCTTAAAATTTCAATTATTTCTATCTATCTCTTTTAGGTCCCTTTCTATTATAATTCCAAAGAAAAGTAATCGAATGTATTTTTTATACATGAAACCAATATATATCTCAGAGGGGAAAGTAATTTCTAAGTCAAGAAATTTAGATATCGATTGGAAAGTATTCAATTGCAAGGCTTAGAAGAACAAAATTTCATGAAATTTGTAGGAATATGGTACTCCTATTCCTATATTTTACTACATAGGAATTGGAATGAACTACATAGGAATTGCTTTGAAGAAACAATTTTTTTCTTCATTCATGCCAAATGATTAGAGAAAGCCATTGATCAAAAATTGTTATTTTCAAATAAAAAGATTTCAAAAATTTCTGAATGAAAATTTTTTATTTTCAAATGACATCACAAATAAAAATGAATATGGCCGAAGTATGATGATCAAATATCGATTTCTTAAAAAAATTTAAATCAGCAAATGTCAATTTTTGTTTTTTCCTGTATGCCCACTAGTCTTTAGGACCTACCTATTCTGCGCTATAATGGGCGAAGATGGTGGAATCTTATACTGTGGGTGTACCATCTTCGCCCCGAAAGTGAAGAGATAAAGAAAAAACAAACACACAAAGAGAATGGCACATCCATACCCAAACCAGGATTCGAACACGGGACCTACTGGTTCGAAGTTAAGGAGCTAATCTCACAGCCCTTGGTCGGCGCATGTGTCAAATATAAATTGAGTTATTTTTATATGCAGTTAAATTTGAAAATCTTTCGAAACATGTAAAGTTTATTAATTCAAATCTATTTTCACACCCACACACACGCAATTTTGTGAAAAACAATATCGCAATTTAGATTTTATAAAGTCATTCCTATTTATTGATTACTGCCCTTGACGACATGAGCCATGATTACTATATTATTGATTCTAATCTGTGTTCATGGAATAGATATATTGGCAGGTTATTTTAATATGCTTCTTGGTATCTATTTCTACTAAATTAATGTTGCATAACCAATTGCCTTTTTATTTTTAATTACCTTAAAGCGATGGGGTCAACGTTTAAGTTGGTATCCTTCTTTATACGCCTCATCACAAAAGTACTTCAAGGCCAATTCAACTTTTGACACCGCGTAGTGGGGAGCCTAATAGCTGAAGGCAAGAGTTGTAAGATACTTTAATATCCACGGTGTACGGCCTTCCTGGAAAACTTTTCATAGACTGTGAACCTTGATCACGTGTTGCTAGAAAACCCGGAACTCCCAGGCACCCACTCCGAAAGACGTGCTTGCTTGATGGTCAGTTTTCTGAAATGGCAAGTAGTGTGTCCACACCGCGCATTGTCCTCCATGAGTAATGATACCTCTGGGGTTGGCAGGCCTAGTATTAGGAATCTTCTGCTTGGTCCTTGCTTCAAAAATACGAAGACAACACCCAGCTACTTCTATTTAACTGGTAGAGCCCAACTAAGTACAGGCAAGCATGCTGATGCAACAACAACAATCTCCAAGAATAGCAATTTTCTGATCACCAATTATCAGTTTGAAATTGCAGTTTAAATAAAAATCTAACATACCATTTTAGAACGTTTTGCATTTTGTGTATTGAAATTTAAATGACACTGCATGGTGGACAGTCTAATGGCTTGATTTAGGCCTTCCGAAAGGTATTTTAATATATATTATGTACAATACCTATTGGAGGGGTTATTCATTGATAATCTGTTCTATTCACCAGTCGCAAGGAATGAAAACTTCAATCTCACAATTTGATTGATGTGCATGCAGAAAGTAGCAATGCAACATCCATCTCCCTTTATGGTTGCATCAGAACCAGTGAACTTCTTTTGTAAAAAGCATTCTTCCTATCACAAAGTTATAAATGAGCCCAAGAAAAATAACTATGAATCTGCGCTATGGACTGTCAAACAACCTAAGGTTATTGTAAGCAATTATAACGTTCTTTGCATTCCAAGAAGACTTTTCACAGATAAATGGACCATATTAACTTGTAGCAATAGGAGAAACTGGAAAAATTCCAACGCACAATCCCAATATACATCTATGCAGAAGCGCAACACTCATCTCTCATTGTTTAACAAAGTCTAGTATATCGAATGTAGAACCTTTCGCTCTTCAGAACACTATCAAAAGTGATACCTAGATGATAAAATTATTAGATTTTCATTCGTTGATATAGTACCACATAAATGGTGAAATATTAAAACCCCATGTAATTTTTAATGTGAATTATTTCTCTGCGTAGATACCTCATATTGAATTTGATGCAAAATGTATTACTGTGAACATGTGAGTATTTCCTAACACAACCACATTTCCACGGCACTATGATGTGGACATAATAAACAAGATATGGTAGATATGTTTTTATTCGAATAAATATTTTTGTTTTATTGATTCTAGTAACTTGGGAAAATATTTTGTTCTTGTGTCGAAGATAGCGAATTATGTACTTAACCAAGCTGAAGACCTTAAAATTAATTTTTCTTGGGCCTAAAAGCTAATTCGTATATCAAACTACTATCTCTTTATAAATAGAATACTACTAAATTAGCACAAATATTTAGTATGTACTTTATAAAAAAACAATTCTCACTTAATTGTATTTGTGTAAAAGAAAGTAATCACTTATTTTTTCTGTTTCGAAATTACACTTTTGAAAACACATTTTTCATCTTCTTTGTTGTAGAAAAGCATTTCTCTGTTGTTTTTCTGAAAAAAATATCTTGTTCATGTTTCCCATTCATCTGTTTGCTTACCAACCAGTTGCAATATTACACATCCTTTTCTTTTTGTTTCACAATTGAAAGTTCTTTGTCTTTCACATTTATTAATTCTGATATTCAATCACACGATACTTTTACCCTACATATTATATCTCAGCTCATATTCTAAAAAACTTAAAATGAAATTTGGGCTCCAAGGAATTTCTTTGTTGAAATTTACGAATGAGTAACTCATCTTCATTCAAATCGTTGTGTAAATATTATTGGCTTTACAGAAAGCCCAAGAAACCTTGGTGGGGTTTTTTTAATAAAGTCTGTACACATTAAAATAACCTAAATATCATTTTTCCTGAATCACCACTTCAAACATAGGTTGACAAGTTTATTGTGTCTAGAGTTTCAATTTTATAAGGAGATTCCAAGGCAAGATCATTCTATTCAAAGTCACCTTAGGATATTTGCACTTGAAGCTATTGTACTTTTAATGCGTTGGCTGTAAGAAGAGAGCTAGATTAGGAGAGAAACATTTTCCACGATTATTTCAAAAAAATCACAAATATCTCAACAACAGTATATATAGTTCATTTAGTTGTCTTCAATTCACAGGATCTGCTATTCTCTAATAAAAATGTTGATCCAAATTTCTCAGCCATAAAATTAAAAAACAGAAAAAACTAAATGATTAAAAATTTTTTTAACGAAAGACGAGTGAAAATAAATTTACAAAAAAGAGATTTTTCAATATTTTATTTCGTAAATTTGAATTAAGATTTTCATTGCATCTATAGATCCATGTTAAAGATAGCCATAAGCTCGTAAAAACGTTAATGTTCGTAAGTTAATGTTCGCAGTTCATAAAAATAAGCGTTTACTGCACTAGATGCTTATTCACTTTCGAATGGTCTGGCTACTCATCCAATTTCTAAATTTTATCGCTTTTTCCTCAAATATACATTACTGGCCATTAAAATTGCTACACCAGGAAAGCGGCATACCAAACATGTGAAATTTGCATGACAGGTAGAACTGGCTGTGATATGCAAATGATTAGATTTTCAGCGCATTCATACAAAGCAGGCTACAGTAGCGACATCTACAATGTGTATAAAACCAGAGATTTGACAGCAGTTTTCTCATACTCAATTTTCGTTTCAACGTTGTTTTCGGCAAAGAAAGTTGTTGTAATGCCTTGTGTAAGAAGAAGAAATGCCTATCAGCACGTGTCTGACTTTGATCGAGGAAGGATTATAGCCTACCGGGATTGCGGTTTATCGTACCGCAATATTGCTGCTCGTGTCGGTCGAGACCCCATGACTGTTAGCAGAATATGGAATCGATGGGTTCAGGACAATCATACGGAACGTCATGCAGGATCTCAGCGACCCCCATCACTAACAGCAGAGAAGACAGACATCTTATCCACATGGTCACAAGGGATCGTACAGCCACATCACGAACCCTGAGTCGAGAAATGGAATCATTTGCAAGGCAACACGTTTCTGCTCGAACAGTTCGACGACGTTTGTAGCAGTATGGATAGTCTTCACGGCGACCATGGCTTCGGCTACCATTGACACTGCGTCACAGACAGGAGCGCCTTCAATGGTGTGATGAACGACGAACCTGGACGCGTGGGAATGGCATCACGTCACCTTTACAGATGAATCTCGGTTCTGTATACAGGACCATGATGGCCGCATCCGTGTTTGGAGGCATCGTGGAGAACGCCTATTGCTAGCTTGCATTGGACATCGCCATACTGCCCAATCTGCTGGAGTGATGGTATGGGGTAACATTGGATACACGTCTTGATCATCTCTTGTTCGCATTACCGGCACTTTGAACAGCAACCATTACATTTCCGATGTGTTAAGGCCCGTGGCTCTGCCCTATCTTTGAGGCCTCCCTAATGCTTTGTTTCAACAGGATAATGCACGACCGCATGTTGCCCGTACTGTTCTGAACTTCCTTGATACAGAACAGGTTCGACTGTTACCCAGGCCAGCACGTTCTCCTGATCTGTCACTAATTGAGAACGTGTGGTCAATGGTTCCCGAGCGATTGGCACGCCATAACTCACCATCCACTACTGTCGATGAACTGTGGTATAGTGTTGAAGCTGCATGGACTGAGATCCCCGTACATGCCATACAATCTCTGTTTGACTCCATACCTAGGCGGATAAATGCTGTTATTGCAGCCAGAAGTGGCTGCTCTGGGTTCTGATTTCTCAAGATCTATACATCCTAATTTCCTGTAAATCTAATCACTTGTTCTTTCATCTATAATGTATGTGTCCAATAAATATTGTTCTGTTATTTGCATTCCTTCTTGGTGTAGCAATTTTAATGGCCAGTAGTGTATCCTTAAGGACCATGACAGTTGATTGGGTCTTCGACATTTTCCTATATGTCTAGGGCCCTAAAAGCACACAAATTGTATCCATTCCTTTAGAAAAAATATAACAGCTACCCATTACTAAGCAGTATATTTTTTTATATGATTTTAATTTTTTATATATATTCAATCAATTTTCTGATTTTCTAATCTAATCATTTTCTAATTCTTAAAATTCTTTAAAAATTCAATATCGCATAAATTCGAGCATTATACTTTTCTTTCGAAACTTTTTCCAATCTAACTCGATTTGCCTTAAGAACACGACCTCTTATAAAAAATATTGTTTATTTATGAAAAGCAACTTTTTTCTAATTTTCCTACATCGACGCAAAAAAAACAACCTGTTTAAATTTTTTCCCCTATCTATCGAAAAATTTAAACTCTCTGTCTTTTGCTTAACTTAAAAATCTTTTCTAGAAAATTCGGTATAGAAATATAGATATTTTACATTCATTTTTGGTTCCTCTCTGGTTTCAGTTTATTCACAATTCAAATATATTTAGCTCCTACGTGAAATGATCAGTAAAAATTGTCTAACTTACAAACTAGAATATGATTTTCTACTAAAACTCTCATGTTGATTTTCTGAAAATAACTGAATAGTCAAGTAATTTTTTGCAGTATTACATTTTAAAACTAGTAGTGTTATTTTTACGAAATAGCCAATAAATCTTCCCATGTTTAAGAAACTTTTGTATACGAACCCTTAAAAACTGGTTAAAACATTGGATAATTGAAAAGAAAATGATTTGTTTTGGCAACTGATTCCTTTGAAATTATTAGTGAAAGCTACACCATAATCCGAACAACTGAAATAGATGCTGATTGAGTAATGGGCACTTTTAACTCAAGAACCTTTGATGCTAAGTATAGAGAAACGGTTAACCATTGCAATTAGGGAAAGCCATATCTCAACCTAAGAAGCGTCTGTTTGTTATGATACTGTGAGTTCAGTAAATCCTTTTTGCTTTATTCCCTACTGTATGCATTGTATTCAGTTTTGCCTAACTATTATTTCGTTAACTTTAAATTTACAAAATGCGGTCTTTCGTTTCTGAATTTCATGCTTCTCAGATGATTTCTCGTGGAATTATGGTAAAAAAAATATTGTTACTTAATTTTTGCACATCAGTGTAATTCGTTTTGTATACATAATGTATGAATTGCTTATATATCTATATTTAAAAAACAACTATTTTAAATTTAAATTTACAAAATAAAAATTTTACTAACAAGAACTTTAAATTTTAACACCATTATTAACAACAATATTTAACAATTATTAACAACAAAATTAAATTTACAAAATGTGGTCTTTCGTTTCTGAATTTCATGTCCCTCAGATGATTCCTTATGGAATTATGGTAAAGAAAATATAGATTCTTACTTAATTCTTGCACATCAGTGTAGTTTGTGTTGAATACATAACGTATAAATTGCTTACATCTATATTTAAAAAAACAACTATTTTCGAAATAAAGAATTAAATTGAATTATTATATTGAATTAAATTTACTCACAACTTTGAATTATTACTGTAAATACAAATTTTCAAGAAAAAAGATTCAATTGATGCTATAAGATTTAAATAACATTAAAAATATAGCCATTTCCGGGAACAATATTTTTCTAAAATAATTTTTTGCAATAATACACTAATATCCAGAAATAGCTAAATTACAGAGGATATTAACACATTTTTATAACGATTAAGGGACCGTTTAATTAATGTTTAAAATTCATAAACTATTTTTTAAATGTTCGATCTGATAGCCTTTTATCTGGACTAAAAGTCTGCATCGTGATTTCCATGATAAAAGAGCTTTTCGTGAAATTTCCAGGGGTATTGCGTTCCATTCCTCTTCTACTAGTTTCCAGAGTCCATCTATCGTGGTAGGTTTGCGTTTAGAAAGCTCTTTTTAACAGACCAAAAGCACAATAATTCGTAGTAATATGTTGAAAAGGTATGTATGCTATACCTTTATTAGTCTTCATTTTTTCCTTGAATGAAGTGGTAGATTTCGAAGTTTAACTTGTCTTGATGAAGTTTCACTCTTTGAAAATCATTGGGATAGAGAATGGGAATTTATTCTGTAAATATTGGACGCGTAAAACCCTCTCCTGATAATATGATGAGTTGATTTTAAAATTTTTTCCTACTATTTTTATTTTTAATTTCTCATTGTAGGATAAACCTGCGACAATCATAAGCCCCTTACTGAAACTTTCTTTACATTGACGGAACCAGGTTTGTACATTTTTTTCTCCTGGTTTTTTATAGTAAATAGACCTTTTTTGGTTGCAGTTATTTAGGTAAACCCATGCTTCATCGAGGCTCACACTGTACTTCCATTTATCTCCTGCTAAATGGTTTTCATATAGGATTCTACATAATGTATAACGTTGATCCACATGTTTCGGCAAAAGCTGGTTAATATTATGTTTTTTAGCTTCTCTTAAGTTTTAAATCTTGGCTTATTATTTTATTTTTATTGTTGCTACAGAAATACCTTAAAACTTTGCAATTGATTTCCGTGTTGGCGGATATTCTCTTGCTACCAGTGATTTCACTTTAGAAACAATATGTACCAATTTTGGATACTCGTTTGGAGTCTTCTTCTGTCCATGTAGAAATTATAATTGACGGTGCAGTGATTTAGATGTCGTAAGTCGGATATTTTATATCACCGACGAAATTGGTGATTAGAAATATTACTCCATAAAAATGAACAAACTTTTATTAGCAGTAGGAGGTGAAGTGCGTGCTACAAAAATACCGGTACACGTTACAAGATTATATAATCAGTTAGTTACAATACAGTTACAGTTTCCAAGCAAGGTTGAGTAATTTATATAAGTGCATAAAGTTAGTTTTTCCGTGCCGCCAGGTTGGCACGCCAGGTCGGGAGTTGCGGTGGTGTATGGCATGGCCGCCGCAACGGTTTACACCTGTCCGATTAATAATGTTACTTATTTTGCACTTAGAAATTTAATACCATGCATTTCACAACGTGTTTGAAGTTTAGAATAAGAATATTTCTCTTCGGAAAGCTCAAAAACGTATCCTTCAATCTACAGCTTGTTTACCAGCGACATTTTGAAAGAAGAATAAGTTTAAATGTAGCAGATGATATTCTCTCATTTCAAATAATAAGCTGTTACCAAAAAGTTTTATTCTAAAACATTTACTTTTTTTAATTCTTTATCGAAATCGTTCTAAAAATGTGTTAACACCCTCTGTACGTTTTTAGAACCAAAATATCTATAAATTACTGAGTACAATAACTTCTAATAATAATATTTTTTATATTTGTTGGAAGGACACAGAACATTTATCGCATTTTGAAGGATTTAGGATTTATCTATCCCCAATAACTTCAAAATTAATTATCGTTGATTATAAATAGTAGGCCAAATAGTTAATAATTTAAGAAAGCTCTTATTCTAATTTATTATTTCAATTCTAAATTTCATGTAAACTTTTCGAAATTTTTAAAAGAAGGTTACTATACCAAATTCAGAGAGATAAAGAAAATTGGTTGCTAAGTCAAATCTAAAAACTAGCAGTCACTTGCTGTTAAACAGTTCATTAAGAACATTACTCTTCTTAAAGATAAAAGATCGTTAAGATAAAGACAAGTTTTCTAAGGAAACTGATTCATCCAAGTGATAAAATACTTAAAACTTTCGATAATATTTTCAAAACAGGCAAAGATAATGATAAATTTAAAACAAATCAGATAAAATTGAAATTAATGGAAAAATCTTGTAAATAAGTAAAGACATTTGGAAATACGTCTTTTAAATATTGTGTGATGCGGTAAACTGATTTTTAATTTCACATGAAAAAAATATTATAATCAATTTTGTTAAACAATTTGTTTAAACCTCATTATTGCTTGAACAATAAATAAATTAAGCAAATTAAATGCACATCTATGAAAAGAAATTTTCTAGTATAAAGTTGAAAAATTAACAAATTTTACATCGCGTTAATAAACATCAAAATTCAGTTAATATTTTGTTATTATTAATTTTACATTAAAATCTACATCATATAGTAAATAGAAATTCTAATGATCAATATTATCTATATATTACAATAATGCGCTTAATATTAAATTTGTATCACATTGATATTTTACTACAATAAATGATTTATAATGTTGTAGTAAGAAAACATTTAGTAAGAAAAAATTTTTTCATGCATTTCATTTAAGACAATGTAATTATAAATTTTGCTATAACATTGTTAATTTACATAAATATTGAGTTTTAAATAATACATGAGAGATTCATAAAAGTAATAATATAATTTTATTATTACTCAATTTAACAAAGACACTATCTGTCTACGAGAATATGTGTATGTTCGCGTTTGTGTATGTACATATGTGTATGAATCTATTTACTTGTTAATTGTGATTCACATTTATTTTTTATTCATCAGTATTTATTCGGCTTATTGATCAGCAATCAATTTTTCAATAACTACAGCCAGTTTTTAAAACACGTACACATCATTAACATTAATGAAACTGAATAATAATAGAATTCTTTGTTCATATAATTAAATATTTTTAAATGCTGAGCTTTTTTTCTTATTTCTTTTTCACTCTTAATTCCATATGTAATAGTTGCGCCGTTAAATGGAAAAATTAAAATATTGTATCATGGAATTGTTAGATTTATATATTATTTAATGTAGGTCTTCATCTTAATGCGAATATACGAGAAAGAAAGCTTTCCTAGCTGTAAACAATTCTTCATGATTTGCTTAATCAGTTGTAATATTAATAACTAAAAGCATTATTTTATAGGTAGACAATTTATTTCCTAGGAGAAAAATTACATTTTTCTACCTAAGAATACATACCATTTAGTAATGTCTGTTTCTTCTAAGACAACAAAATATCAAAATTTACGATTTTAAGCAATCTTCCTTTAAAAAACTTGTTTTTCTTTAAATGTCACTCTGAAACAAACAAAATTCAAAATAAAATTAAAGTCATTCGGAAAAATCCAAAAAAGCTCATGAATAATTCACAAAAAATCTTTTGAACCATCTTCATTCTACAGCATTTTCCTAATCCTCATTTAACAATTTTTTTTAAAAATCTCATCATTGCAGATTATGACAAACGTTAAAGAAAAGGTTCTACCTTATAGAAATAATTTTTTCAAACATTTTGATTGATTGACATTTTAAAATTTTCCTGATTTCTATCCTGGAGATAAGTAAATACAAAACATTATCGCTAAAAAATTTTTCCACAATGTAAGACACTATGAGATTTTCAGATACCTTACCGTAAATTACCATCAAATATAAAAGTATCTTCTCCTCAATGTTAAAACTAGTTGTAGACAGGCTTATCTTGATCTATTGGTAGGATAGCTCTCTTAAAAATGGAAAGAAATAGAAGACTCATCGTAAAGTCATATACTTGATCAAAACTACTTCTTGATTCACAGTTGCTTTGTGATAAATCCTAATTTTTCTGAATAAAAATCTCTATACTCGATCCAAATAATTCTCGAACAAAAGAAAAATGTTATGCTTCTATTTTCTTCATGCACATCTGACAAGATTTATATTTGAGATCTTTTCAGTCATTCTACTTTCTGTGTTAAAAAGAAGACCTTGCAATTACTTTCATCAACTAAGCTTTCTAATATAAGATGTCAAAATATTTTCTTCTGAGTATGTAAAATATTTTTTCAGGAGACGTTTTTCAGGCTGTATCTTTCTCTATAAGAAAATATTCTACGTATGTCTTAGATTTGATTCCAGCTTTCGCTGTGGAAAACAGATATTTAAGTAATATAAACAGGAAGCAAGTGGAAAATAGATATTTGACACAGCGATTAAAATCCAGATAACTGTAGGCAACTACATGTGTTTGAACGCCCACGTTACGTTTCCTTCCAGGAAGACTTTTTCGAGATACCACATGACATTCACGAGTCACAAGTTAAATAAACTCGGAATCTAACTGGATAAAAGTAGGTTCTAAACACCCTGATCAATATATGTGTAGAAGCACAACATACATCTTCGATTGTTTACCAGTGGGCTGGACTGAACCTAGAACTTTTCATTCCATATAGAATGTTGCTTTGAATTAACTATATAGCACTTTATGGATGCAACATTTCTAATTTCTGTATTTACAAGTTAGGATTGGTATTTTGGGCTTTTCTTGTCTCTTCGCTTCATTTTTTCACTTTTCTTTTTCTTTCTCTTTAATTTTGAGCTTTCCATGTTTTCTTGCTTGATTTTTTTCATAATTATCGGATTATAATAATATTTAATGAATATAACCCGATAATTATGAAAACTCCTTTCGGAAAACAAAATATTGAGGATAATAAAAGCTTTATAAGTCTGTTAGGTTATCAATTGAAATCTGTTAAGGGAAAAAGAAAGAATTGGAATCTGGTGAATGTGAAACATAAGCTTCGATTCTAAAATTAGAAGATCCCATGAAAACTCTGATCATGTTTCATGAAATCATTTTTCATATACAAAAACAAGAACTTTTCATATCTGTCATCATCTGATATGAAAAGCTCTTGTATTTCTATGCAACTGAATCCTTGTTTATAAATATTGCAATACCATGAAGTAATCAATAGAATTAAATGAAGTTTAATATACAAATGACTCATATGAGAATAAATAATTAAATTTTCAAAACAAAAATACCATAATAAATGGCCGAAATTAGTACTTGATGTATCTCTCATGAATTACAATAAGTGCAGCTATTTGACGTGTTATATTCTGAACCAATTTTTAAAGTTTCCTAAAAGAAGAGCATTCATATTGCTATTATTCATACCCAAGTTTTTCTATAGAAGCGGTAAAACACAAGAATCATAAGCGATACTCTGATCAACACAATCTTACATATATAGAGTAAGTGATAAATTCGCGATGAATGAGACGTTCAAAAAAGAATGAAAATGTATATAATCTGCAGAAAAGTTTAATAATCGTTACAACATCTGCATAGATATTAGGTTTCAGGAATGCCTTTATGGAAAGCAACGTTGAGCTTCGAGTTCCTGCACTTCACATATCTTCCTATTGCTAGCAAGATTACCACACCTTATAATAGCATCCACGACACGCAGTCACACATTATACCATGATTCCTATTATTCACTGATCAGTACGTTCGAATATGCTCTCCAAAAGGTAACATTCACATTCATGGCTTCTTTCGTGAATGCATGCATTATGGTATTACTAATTACAAGTGAGATTATCAAAAGAAAACTCCTTTCCAGTATGCATTTCAGCGACTACATCAAGAACTTATTGCAACCGCAATCATTGATGATTTTGACAGTTAATCGCTGATCACAGTGCAACAGACGTCGACACAGTGATGAAACACAAATTAATAGCCTATCCGAACAGAAAGTAATAATTCGATCTTTAGTTGGTTCCATAGGTACTGCAAACAGTGTTTTTTTTTTATTTGTATGATTCATCAGTCCATGCAGAATAAATATTCACTATCAAACTTCGAGATTTCACTTTTCAACATCCCCAGATTTCTTAACTATCCAATTCTCATACTTCCATTATTTTTTAGCTAGCATGATTGTACTTTAGAATCCCTTGGCCCATCCTGGGCTGGCGCGCCATGAATCATGATGATTGTACTTTTGTTATTCTGCACATGAGCCTTTATTGTCCATCGAAAAGCACTCCTTCACAAAGATCGATATTTTTACCCATTCAAACACAAATAAGTTGTTGAAGCTTAGATAATAATCATAAACTTTTTTCAATGTTCCGCTGCAACTCTTCATTTAAATATTATTAGCTGCAATTCAGAAAGCACCGCCCAGAACACGCATGCGCGATGTGATTATGAAATTTTAATCATTTACATAAAATGCTAAAATTTGTAGTTATGGAGACTTTTAACTCAACAGCACTTTCTGTAATGATATCGCATATCTTACAAACAGAATTTTATTTCATTTTTCATCAATGGAAATGGAAATATTATTAAACTTTTTAAACTGAAAGAGAGGTAGCTGTCTTCTAAGTCTTGCAATGAATGGCATAAATTATATACCTGAAGAGTGAAACTTTAAATAACTTTTACCACTCGCTTAAAAAATTTTTCACTGCAAAATGTAATTATTTATACAAGTATTTTCTAACAATATTATTGCCTTATTTTATCCTTTTTGTTATTGATAATTTCTATTCAAATAAGAGTTTCTTTTTGTTATGAATATTTTTGTTTAACTAAAACAATCAATGTGGCTGTGTGATAAGAGTCTATAACTAATAAATAATTGACTCAGGGCTCTCGGCATTTATCTATGTCGGTTTTTCTGTTTTGCAAGTCAGGTGTTAGGTTTATGGATACCCAATAGGTAAAACAATTTATTTTATTTTAGATAATATTTTACATAGTTAAAGATTGATACACTAAATATTCCTATACATTAAGTCCCTATGTCTCTCCCCAGGGTGATCTGAAAAGAAAAATGCCAACTCAAACGTTAGAAATTCTTAAAAGTGTAAAGTGGTTGATTGTTCAGTGCTTTCATGTCTACAGAAATAAGCAGTTGGTGAAGAAATGGATTAAAATATTAATTTTGGTGGATTTAACTCTTTATTATTTAAAACTTAGATGTAATAATGAAATTCCTAGGATCAATTGAGACATCAATTAAAACCTGTGATCTAGTTCATTAAATCACAAATTCATTTAATCACTTCAAAACTGAAATTTTTCAGCTATAGTAATTACTTATTTCCACTTTGGCATTTAATAGTTTAATTATTGTATTTTAGATTTTTCTAGTTAGCATTAAGGCTGACCATGACTACGACATGTGTAAGCATTTTTGAGTCACTTAAGAATCCCCACATCTGCTTAATTTCAATTAGTTTGGTGTAAAAATAATATGTTAGAATTAATTACCTAAGTAAAGAAGATAAATATTAAAAGACATTATATGCATTTATAAATAACTTTAATTTTTATAGAAGAAAAGGAAAAGATCTATCCAGCTTATACAAATTTATGTTTATTCTTTTAACTATTTTTTCAGTTATATGTTTTTAGCAAGTTTTAAAATGTTTACTTAGAAGCCATGATTAAATCTAGTTGAAATTCCTCAAATTATTTCACTTATCATAGTCATTCTTACTCAAAGAAATTGGACTCCCAAACCACGAGTCATAAATTTACATCAATAAAAAAAGGAAGTTAGTTACATTCATAAAAAAATCAATTGAAGTTGAATATGTACTTCACTGTGATGCTATAACTTTGATTGATATCAAAACTCATAATCATATGCCTAAAGCAGATTTTACTCTCGATTTTAATTTAACTTCAGTAGTTATTTTTTCATAGAAATGATATTAAATATTTCACAATGACTAGGGATTAGAATTATGTCTTTCATTATAAATTAATTCAGCACCAATTTTTTCGAAAAGACAGTTTAGCATTCATAGCATTCATTAATTATAATGTAATAACTGAATACACAATTACCAAATTATGTCTTAATATTACATTTAATTATATTATATGATAACATTAAATTATACCTCATCAATATGAAAAAATAAATTAAGAAATGTATGCTTTCATATATTTGATTATATTTCATACTATTTGTTTTAAAATTTATCAAAAAAATCATTCTTTATTCCAGTCATATAAATTTAAATAAATATAAAAGCCTTAACTAATTGAAAATTTAGAAAGAATTTTAAACAAAAAAAAATACAAATTAAACATCGAATTTATATTCATAAAAATAGTCATAACATAACAACAAAGAAATATATTCTTAATAGCCTCCATCCATCAAAGTTATACATACATGCGAGACGATCATTAAGTAAAAAATAAGTATTATGCACTTTAAAATTAATGAATAAATTGTAATCAAACAAAGCTTTCTTGAATAATTTGAAGCTACGTACTTTAAGAAAGGATTTGAAATTTTGAATGTAATCGAAAAAGAATCTTGCGCCATTTGAAACAATTTTAAATTAACTTCTTAACTTTATGCAGAAAACTTTTTAAATCAGCAAAAAAGTAATACAGAAATGGATATTTATTTACTATCGAAGGAACTTTACACACAAAATCATTATTATAAGCAACTCCCCTAAGGGTATCATTTCTAATTTATAATGAGTAAGAGGGATATATATATACCCATTTTAATAAGCATTTTGTAGTAAACCCATAAAAAAAACAGGATGAAAACTGTTATGCATATTTATCCCATTTTGCATTTTTCTCAAAAAAGTATTTTCTTAGGATCCTTTATGTAAACATCATAAAGATGTATTCTGTAACAGCTTTTGTATAAAACGAATTTTAATATGAGAATAAAAGCAAAAACATTAGCTTTTCTTTTCATTTTATGTTTTCTTAACTAATAATTCTGGGGCACTTTTTCCTGAAATTAGAAATTTTATAAAATATGTAAGTTGTGAAATTATTGATGTTTTTGAAAAGTATTTTCTTTCAAAGTTTCTTTTGGAAGAACAATCATTATATTAATGTTATGAGCTTAAAAAAATTGAAACAAGTTTAATGGAATAGCAGAAGGCAGAATTAAATTTAAAACTTACATTTTCGTAAAACTTTCAGTTTAATTTATTGATCCATAAAATGTATATTTTTATTAATCCAGGACTGTGACAAAGTTTTCCACTTATTATTTCATTATGTAATAGTTAAAATCTCTAATGTCTTTTTAACGAAACATCACTTTAAAACTTTAATTTCATATATAACTGCTTAAAACTTAACAAATTAAAATTCAAAAGTTTTACAGATTATTACTTAAAGTTCTTTTTAAGTTTGATTTTAAAAACATTCACAAAATAACTTTAAATATAGTGTTAAAAAGTATGAATTATTAAAATAATAATAATAAAACAAAATAAAATAATAATTTATTTTTCGATTAAGTTTTCTTTATTTTATTATTAAATTTAATTAAAGCAGAATAAAGATTTTATTCATGTGGATGTAAAAATTAACTGATTATCAATTAAAAATAATTTTTGGTAAGCAAAGAATACTTGATATTATTTTGTATAATGTTAATATTTAGCATCTCATAAACGTGCATTCTTAGATATTAAAGATAGATATATTTAATTAAAAAAATAAGAATTAGGTTTGACTCTGATTCACTCTAGTTTATAATGCGTCATAATTTCTTTTAAAATTTTTATTTAAAAATCATGAAAAGTATGTAAATTGAAGAACAGAAATTGTAATTTATATTTTAAAAATTTGTATTACTATTTCAAAAAAATTTTTTTTATGAAGTTTCATCATTTATTTTATTGTTAAAGTGTTATTTCAAGTCATTAATCTTCACTTTGTATCTTAGAGTTTTCCTATGATTGAGCGATTTCACATAATAGCATTAAGAAAAAAATTATTAATTTGCATATTTTTGAAGTACTATTATGATTATAAAGAGGTATTCAATTCAGTTTTTTATATAAATTTCATAAATAATTTAAAGTAAAATAAATCTCACTAATAATTTTATTGTATCAATATTAAGTTGCAATACATTTTTCAAAAGTAACGTAATAACACTCAAAAGAACGGCAAATTTTATTTAAAATAATTACTATCACTTGAGATGTTTGGAATTTCTTAAAAAAGTATTCGTAATTCGACAGAAAATAAATTACTCTAGACTAAATAATATCATATACAGTAGAATCCAATCCAAATTCTCCAAACTCCGTTTTCTCGAATCGCTGATTATCCGCATCACTTTCAGAATTTCAGGAAAATAAATTAGAGTGAAGAAGAGAAGGAGAAAAGGGAAAAAGCTCAAGAAAAGAAAAAGTAAGAATAGGGGGAAGATAAGAATGAGGATGCGTAATTGACGCTCTCTCATTCCTATTTTCAGGAGGAATTCAGCTACATTCTTTTGAAAATTCTTATATATTCAGAAATTGATGCTGAAGATATAAGAGAATAAATTATGAGTCAGACCATGTATCTCAAATTGCAAATGATGGTAAACTAATTAAAGTGAAGGAAGATGACTTTTGTTGAAGCAAACACGGGACCAAGTGAAAGCAAACCAAGCTGAAGCAGACACAGGAACAAGTTAAAGCAGACCAAGCTGAAGCAGACAAGTTGAAGCAAACACGGGACCAAGTTAAAGCAGACGAAGCTGAAGCAGACACGGGACCGAGTTGAAGCAGACCAAGCTGAAGCAGACACGGGACCAAATTAAAACAGACAAAAATTGAAGCAAACACGGGACCAAGTTAAAGCAGACCAAGCTGAAGCCGACAAGTTGAAGCAGACACCGGACCATCAGCTACGGACATATTTGCCGATTTAGAATTTGCTTTGAAGTGAATGAAGCGTCAGCCCCTGAATGAGAAAAAATGCAAATTCTCACTGTCAAGCGGATGTGCAATTTGGCTGCCTGAAAACGAATGCAGGCAATGTAACAGCTTACTCTAACCAAGATCTACAGCAAGCAGTGACTTTCATTTATAGCTCTGTTCATATATACTGTTTTAATGAACAGCATTTGTAAGTTCTTTAAGATGTAAAAGTGTTGATATTTCATTTAATTAATTAGAAGTTATTTTTCTTTAAAAACATGTAGTTAATTAACCAAATTTTTGATAATCAGAAAGGGATCCGGTTGCAATTCATTCGGAAAATTGGAGTTCTACTGTACTTTGATAGATACCAAATTTCCCTGATAGATTCCTTATTACTCGTAGAATTTGCCTGCTTTACGAGAATGGTAAATCCATTTTTTTATAGTAGGATCTTGAATCTAATGTGAATACGGAGTATGTATGTTAGTCTCTCAAGCAAGTATTTACTCTTCCATCTTAGTTAATCTCATAAAAGAAAAATAATAATTTTAATTATATTGGAACAAAGTGGAGTGTTTGCATGAAGAGTAGCATAGCTTGTAGGTAATGGCCAATGAGAATAAAATATTTGATCCGAATACTTAAAACTTTCTTGACAGGTAATTCTTTAAGTTTTTATGTTGAAAATTAATCTAAATTTGTGTAAATAATTAGAATAAAATGAAATAAAATCTAAGATAGGTGAGCTATGTACACTATATGAAAATTTAATAATAATGTATACAAATTTTAACTAGCACTATTTACAAATTTAAAAATTCTCAGAATTAATTTTTTTCTCCAATATAAAAATTTGCTATGGGACGATTATTAGTATTTTCATATAAAGAATTGTAATAGAATATTTTATTAAATTTGCAGTTTTGAGTACTTTTGAAGAAAAAGTTTTTATTTAATTTTTCGATGAATTTCCCGTTACCTTCAATTATGAAATCATTTTCAATATCTTTACTTCTTACAATGTAGGGATCATTGATAATTTCTTTAATCTTTGATAGTGTTATCATTCCAAACTGATCATGAATAAGTAGTTTTACAGGTTTAATCATTGATACACATTAGAAATTTTTGAGATTAATGGGTAGCTCCAATCTTCTTTCTTATGGTTGAAGATTTGCTTATTGTTCTTCCATGTGGAAGGTAAATATTGTATATTAGGAAATAAAAATTTAAATGAAAAAATTATCATGATATATAGGATTAAAATTTCGTCAATATAATTCTTCGAATGATCAATATGAATTAAATATGAATAAAATAATATGATCAATATGAATCTTATTTCATCTATCACATAAAAAGTACATTCTTATAGTCAAAAAATTAAAAACTGATAAAGTCAGTGAATTTCAGTTCTCCATAGGATCTTAAATTAATGTGAAAAATATTAATTTACCTCTCATTTCATTAGAATATGTTGATGTTTACGTAACTGGAATTGACAAAAATAATTTAGCATTTACTGTACTTATGTATAAGAGACAAGATTTGAAATATCACATATATATGATGCATTGCATTTACAATAAATTTAAAGTCATTTAATCACAATATTAAACAGGAGCTTCATTGCTGGTTAATAACTTTAAATTTGCAACCCAAGTTTCATCATGAAGACAACTTTTTTAAATCAAATATAAAGTTTAATCATTCATTATTGGAGTAAATATATTCTCCGATATAGTAAGAATAGAAGAATGTAATTACTCTAATAATGATTAGCTAATTCAATTTTATCTATATAACATTGTACTTAAAATCACACTGTATAAACAACCAGAACGAATGAAATTTTAAAACCTTTATAACTCATTTGTAACGTTAATAATTCATATGAACTGTGAATATCGGCTTGATTTTGTTTTGAACTAAATTTTTTAGCACATTAATTATTTCATTTTTGTAATTATCTAAAAAATAATTTGTGTTTGCTCAGTATTATTTTACAAGTCACGAATGAAAAATTTGCATAAAAAGCTAAATATCCCTAATTTTCAAGCTCTCTTCTTTTTTCTGCATTTTTCTTTCTTGCTGTAAAATATTGTTTACTCATTAGAAAATATTTCCTAATATACTTACAATTTAGGTCATTTAAAATTTCAGAAAAGAAAAAAAATAATTCAAATAAAATTTTTAAAAATACAAAAGTTTTTAGATTTTTGGGGCATTTTTAAAATTTTATTTTATATAGAGGAATTTAAATAAAAAAGTAAAGCCTTTTGAAGATCTTAATTTAAGTATTTCTCTTCACATATTTGCATCACACAAAAGCTAAGTAATCATTTATTGGTAACTATCTGAATGATTATCTGGTCACTATTTCAACTGCCTTATTTTAGAATTAATAGTTTTTTCGTTTCTTGTGCACTAATTATCAGTTCAATTATTCATTTAAAAATGGCAACACTTTCAAAGAAGCGTCTGTAAAATTTTCTTCGCGCGATTTCTGTACTTTGTTTATTTGACTTCAATCAATAAATTAATTGCAAAATCATGTTATTTCAGTTCTTTGTCAGAAAAACGAAGTCTTCGATTAGTATCTAGTGTATCACTTATTTGTATGCTATTTCATCTAATGTTTCGTAATAATTTGTCAAATAATAAGCTGTTTTGCCAAAATAAAAAAAATTTTTTTTATCGAGTCTTGCTGTCAACATATATTTAATGCGCAATTCTGACAGGTTTCATGAGCACCAGCTTTAGTTAGTAAGCTTGTTATTTTTTAACTTATGCCTATTTTGTAATTGATATTATAAAGTTATTAATTACAATTTTGAAATTTCCAAAAATGCTTCCATGATACTAATACTCAGTATTTTTATTTGCTACTTTTATTTCTCGATATTTTCGGCTTTTAAGTGAATTTTTATTACATATAGCCTTCCTTTAAGGGACTACTACAAACTATATTAAATGAAGTCCTATTTTATTACAAGTACATAGCATTAATTAAAAATTATCATTTTATTACTTTATCAATAAATGTAACGCAGAAATGTTATATCATATATATAAATTAACCATTATGATGTAGCTTAAATCTTATTTTATTCTATTTAACTTTGTTTTATTAACAACTAGTCTTGCTAATATAACTCAAAAAGCTAACTTTTGTTTCTTGGTTGAATTTTCAACATCAAATAGTGAAATTTGTCATTACAGCTTTTTAGAACCCAATATATCAACCACAATGATCAATAAACATCAATGTTTGGAATCAAAAGAACTTACTGTTAATTAAATATATATTTAATGATATCTAACTTTTCATTTGTGCATTAATTTTCTGACTTATGTTGATTTTAATTTTTGTATCAAAGCTGTAATTTAGATGTGACACTTGTTTAAAAATATTTTCAGTATATTATAACCAATAATTGATAGACATTAATATTGTGTAATAAAAAACCTGGTCTCTAAATAAGTTGCAACTTTATTTCTAGTTAATAATTGATCCCAATTAAGTTGTTCTTGTTCTTAAGAAGCACTTCAATCTCTTGTGTTTTTTAAAATATTTTAAATGATATGAATTTCTTTTTTAAAAAATGTTATGATTATTATAATCAGAAATACAATATAAAAATTCTTGAATTATTTCATTTTGTTATCTTACAAAAGATAATATTTATATAGGTAATAAAATAGACCTTGCTACTAGCATTTGTTGATCAATAATTTAATGCCTTAATTGGCTATTCCAAGTTCACTCTGACAAAAATTTCTCTATGCTAACCTGCTATTCTGAGTCCCATGGAAAGGTCAACTAGCTTCATTGCAATGCATTAAGTTCAACCCTCAAATTTGATGGAATGAATAGATAGATTGGTATGATAGAGCTTGAGAACTCACTGATTTGAACAATCACAATTCATTTTACTAATGTGACCATTTACTCGACTTGATAATAGGATGAGAACCCTACTTCAAGGGAAGATACAGTTATGAATAGTTTTAATTGTTCTGCATTTTTCTATTTTTATTCACATTTCGTTTTCATAATCAAAATCCTTCTAATCATTGTAGCTTAAGAGCAGTGTATATCACTTTTATTTTACTTTTTTGATGAAATTTAGTTTTACAGTATTTCTTATTTTATAAATACAAAGAAATGTCATAAAGTTTTAACCAAATCAAAGTTATTAGTGTATTTTATTTTTGAATTCTATATGAATTATTTAATTCTATTTGTTAATATTAAATAATTGAAGCATAGCTTTAATTTATGCAGCAAATTTGAAAATGTGGAACAGGAAAAAGAAATTCATTTCACACTTTTTGAAGATCCCCCATTTAATAATTTCCTTTTAATAACTTTAAAAATCAAAAATACTTGATTTAATTATAAAATAGTTATTTTTATAATTATTTGAATTAGTTGCTTTTATTGCTTTTTATAATGAAAACAGAAAAATTACTTTTTTTTTTAATTTTCCAAATAAAATTGTGATTTTTCAAATAGTTATACTAATCAACTAATAGGTTTGATAGTGTTTAGTTGTTAGTTTGTTTGAACTAATGCAGGCAATTTTTTAAAAACATCAAAAAATTTCTAATATTATGAAGTAATTTCTGAAATCATAAAACGCAACAGAAAAAAAATTTGTCTTTTAATTTTGCCTCAACACATACAAGTGAAAAAATTTCTACATAAGTGTGCATTCATTCAGGTTTTCATAATTTGAAAAAAGGCTAATTTAGTTAACTTGGAAACTGTTAAAGGGGTAAGATGTAGAGTACTATTGAAATTGCTATTACTATTGAATGCTAAGTCTATAAATATTTTGAAGAGAAGGACTTCTATTTTGAATTGTGAATAAAACTTTATTAAAAAGAATATATTAACTATAAGAGATATTCCTATTGTTTTGAATAAATATTGAAATGAATGAACTTTAAAAAAAATAAACATTAAAACCTTAGAAACCTTAACTTTACTGTTAAAAATAGTATTCTAATAATTAAATATTTATTGAAAATATTTTAAAATCTTTAATTATTTGTGCATTTAAATTTATTTGTTATTTTCTCCCTTCAATGAAATATAAATGTTTTGTGGTACAAATGATTAGAAGTATTAAATTTCATGATTAAAATTTAATGTAACAAAAACTAGTAAATATTTCTGAGCTTAACATGCATAAAGTAAACTACAAACATGTGTTGGTTTCTTCGGTTGACATATTGATGGACATTCGCACAATAAGTCGTTCAAAATGACACTATTCTGAGGTGATAGGGAAAAGCATATATATATATATATATATATATATATATATATATATATATATATATACATATATATATATATATATATATATAAATTTAAATCCCATCATGAATTAGAGGCTTTTGTACTCTTGACAAGTGCTTAAGAGAGGATGAACTAGTTTTGCAGTAAAAGTACAAGCTATGTTGCCACCACACATCAAATTTTAAACAATATTCTTCACAGAATCTTAAATGGTTAAAGTTATGTGAACAGAAAACATAAGGAATCATTAAAATGATTTAATATTACTGTATTATTATATTTTTCCAATTCAGATAAAATACTTATATTTTTAATTCATTAAATATCATCAATGTTTACAAATTGTTGACAAAACTATTTAAATTATATTAAGCATGTTTTTATGTAGCTTTTTTCTTTTAGGGAACATGGATGGCCATAAACAAAATGGTTCTTCTATGCCAAATCGCAAAGACTTAAATGACAGTGACCAAGAAGAAACCAGTGGTAGAACAAAAGTTCTGATTCATCAAGATGCTTTTGATATTCCGGAATATTTACATAAAAAAGAAATTAGCTCTAGTGAAAGGCCTCATTCATTTTTGGATTCAAAAAGCATTTCTAAACATTGTCCAAGCAAAGTTACAGAACCAGATGATGTCATTACTCCTCTCAGTGAGGAATCTAGTCCAACTATTACTGGTCAACAATGGGAAGAAAAACCTTCAATGGAACATTCAGAAAATGAAACAAACACCTGTCTTGTCACACTCTTCCCTTGTTGTGGTGATTTAATAGATCCAAGTAGTTTTACATTTGGGCATCTTTTAGGACTCATAATCTGTTTCATTTTTTATGTTAGCAATCTTGCTACTGACATAGCAGTTTGTTATCACCTTTTCTTGCATGGAAACATGATTTGGTTTGCACTTGTAGCTGCTTTTACAATTATTCCCACTGTGATTCTTAACACCATAAGCTATCATCTTTCTATTAGCAAGATGATTGTGAAGCGCTCAATATGGGATCAGTCAGAGTCTCTTGTTGTTAGTGGAGTGGTAGCATTGTTACATTTAACTCAATTTGGTGTTTTTGCAAGGTACTTATTAAAAACCTTTTTTTTATATTATCTAATATTTAATTTTTGTATCTTTACAATTTAATCCAAATTTGCAAATGATAATTATACAAAGATTGTTTACATGTCTCTTACTTAATAGTATTTATTGATTATTAGAAATTATTTTTTCTCTATAAATAAATTCTATATTTGTTTTTAAAATAAATTACATATTTAAATTCGAAATAGATTTGTTTAGGATCTATTTATCAGTATGGATAACAGTTAATCACTAATATAATGTTTTAAGCAATTGACAGATTTTGTTAGTTGTGTGATAGTTAACACAAAATCATAAAAATCTAATAATTTCAAATTAGTAAAATTTTTACACATAACTTTGGCAGTATGTTAAGTTCAGCTGAAATTATTAAGATCAGCCACTTTTAATGTGATTATTATCTTTTGTTGAGTTAATTACAGTGATTTAAATTTCAAATCATATTTAAATGTTAAATTCTTATTATGAATTAATGAATATTGAAAAAGAAGTTTTCCTTGCTTACATTGATTTTTGTTACTTAAAAACTTTGAATTGCTTACATAAAAGCTTATTTGAACCATTGAAATTAACATTAAAGTATTTGGAGTTGATTCATAAAAGTATGATTATTTTGATAACATGAAATAAATAATCTTATTTTAATAAATTTTGTGAATTGCAGGATTAACCTTAATGTAAAGCATGTAAAATAAAATATTTTTTGCTGTCATGTTACTATATTTTAGGAAATAAAGCTATCAGAATATTTATTACCTTTAGTAATATTATCTTAAATGTTTAAAATTTTATTTTCTCTATTAACATCAGCCATACAAAAATCCTATCATTTTACATACCTAAAAATAAATTTTTTATAGAAAACTTGAGATAATTGTTACATAGTATACAGAATAATGTATACATATAATTTTGACATTTAAAATTTTATTAAATTTCTTCTAAGATATTGATTAAATGTTTTCGGTACTAATGTTTAGCTTTATTTTTCACACTATTGAATTATAATGATTTTTTTAAACAGTGCATATTTTATTTCATTGAAAATTGCAATAAGTAGAATACTAAAAAGATATTAAAATAAATGTTTTAGATTTTTGCAGCAATCACTTTTTGTATTCATGATTAAATTATATTGAGAGTTAATATTTAGCTAATCATTTTACCTACATATTCTTAATATTCTAAATCATTAAGATTAATGGTTTGCCTTGTTGTTTCATATCATCAATGTCTAGCAACTACTAGACATTATTAACCCTCAAAAAGTAAAAAACATTAAAGGATTTCTAATTAAGTCATCGTGGGAGAGTTGAAGACAGTCCAAAATTTGTTACAGGGAAGAATTTTCTAAAGTGGTGGTGTTATTATAATTTGAAAAAAAATTCTTGACCCCTATAGAAACAAAGCCCCCTCTAGAGTGGCCAATCGCTAATCTGGAATGAAAAGTTTATCTTGTATTTGTTCTATATTTACATTAATTTTGATTATAATTTTTGGCTAAATTTTTTTAATTAAGTATATAATGTAAAGTTTAAAGTAATTCAAATGCAATTAGAAATTTTAAGGTTGTAGAATCAACTTTTCTTATTTCAATTATAGGAACATTGGTGAACTATGATGTTTATAATATAAGCGGGATTGTTTTTAAATATTACTCACAAATTATTCACTAAAATCCACATATTTATAAAGAATGTATCTTCAGACAAAATATTTAATATTTCATGCATTTTTTATTGGATTTATAATATATTTTTACTGTGCTTGGTTTATTAAAATCGAGTTGTTATGAAATACAATGTTGGTTAAACTATTCTTTTAATATGAATGAGCAATGTTTTTTTTTAATAAATGATTCTGTATTTTAGTATATTTTTACAATGCAAAATATTTATTTTATACACAATTTATTTCTTGAAGTTTTTGTTAGAGAAATTAATCATAATATTCTAATTCAAAAATTGTATTTTTGATTGGTAGAATTGCAGAATATTGATTGCAATCACAAACCCGTATCAATAGATAGGACTCACTAAAATATTTTTTCTGACACATTGAATTATAATGCAAGTAAACCATTTGTTAAATCATTTTAGTGAATTCATTAAGCAAAATAATACCAAATCTTGTAAAGCAAGCTGGAAGTCTTGTAAAATTTGTTCAAAGTATTAATAATTCTGAACTTTAAAATAATATAGAAATAATTGAATTTCTTAAATTAATTTTGCAATAGATAACACCTCCTTATTTTTAATTTGTTTGTCTTATTTTGCTGCCTAAGTTTAAAGGTACATATCATGTGCTAATGCAAAATAGATACAGATAATTAGCTTCCATATGTATTAATTAAAAAAAACTTCAATTAATATATTTGGGAAGTCAAATTTTTTCCCTTTTGCCGAGCTGACAGCCAAATGGTTAGCATTCTGGTTTTTCTTTTTATAGTTTGTGGGTTTGAATCCCACCTTGAGCTTGGATGTTGTCAGTGGTTCGGAATTCACTTAAAGCTGTAGGTTCCAGTCTAATGAGCCCTTGTGTACAAACAATGACCATTGAATGGTGAAAAAACAATCTTTTCTCTCTTTCCTTAACATATCCATTACATTGTTATGTTACTGAGCATTGTGCCCTGAAAGAGATATATTGGCAATTAGTAATGGATAGACTGGAAAAATAATGCCAAATGTCTAATTGTTTCTCATACATCTGAAGTTTGGAAAATGATAAAAATTCAAAAGCTTGTTATTCTGCAAGTGAAATAATTGGAATTTTACTTAGAAAACGTCAAAAAGAAAAAGCCAAAAAATTAAAAACCAAATCGTTATGACTATGAAAGTGAGATTGTTTAATATTTTTTTTTATTTTATAATCTTTTGAAGCAAGTTGTTTATATTGATATTATAATCCAAGTGGCATCAAAATCAAGTTTATTTTAACCATGTTCAATTGTGTATGCATGCACATATAGACATATAACAAAGTTCATGCTTACTTTACTGCATATTATTTACATTTAAAACTGCTTAATTTTTAAAAGTATGCCAAAACATTTATGAAATTACTAATAATCAAATTAAAACTAGTTACTCAATTATCTTGTAACTTGTATTTATTCTAAATAAATCAAATAGGTTTTCAATTATTAAATGATATACCTTAAGTAATATGAAAAGAAATTTTTATCAAATAAAATTTATTACTTTTTTATTTTAACAGGTATTTGGGCTACATCTTTCTTCATGAATTAGAGTATCTGTGGGTAATATTTTGTCCCAATACAAAACGTAAAGATTTTGATCACCATAGTGGAAAGTATGTGGAATTGCCATACCTACCATATCTCTTTATGGTTGAAGCAATGCTACAGTGCTTACCTCAAATCTTAGTTCAGCTGTATGTTTTTATTGAAGGCCAAGGTATTTTAACTCCTGATACAAGTAAGTTTAATTTATATAAATGTATTTAATTTTCAAATTCATTTATATATTTATTGCTTAAATATTGTATTAAAACAAGAAAATAAGAAAAATTTATAAGCTACATATTCTGACCAGAGAAATTTTAAAATTAATTATTTCTGTAATCAAAATGTGAGAGTTCAGTATTACTGAAAATAAGGAATAAAAAACTGTTTGTGGTAATCTGTAATTACATTTTCTTAATGAATCATGTATGTGCTTACTATGCCAAGTGTTTTTTTTCTTTTCTTAAAAATTTAAATTTCCTTATATTAATTTACTGATATTACCCACATTGCAAATGAATATTTGAGATGTGATTTCAGCAGAATAAGTTGCAAAATATTGTGGACCTATTCCATGAAATTTATTAAGCGCAATTTAAATATATTTCATTTCATAATTATAAAATTGTAGTAGTTACATTCTATAATAAAAAAAATATAAACAACTTAAAAAAAGAAATAAAGATTTAAAAAATATAAAAAAATTTCTAAGACATTCAAGATTTAACCTATTGATTATAACAAAAATTATAAATAATAATTGTATGTATTTAAACATATCCTCAGCAGATAAATTACTCTTTCTGTAAGTAGGGGGTGAATATTTGAAGAAATTTCCAATTTTCTAATTATTTTCACAAGTTATTTGATATTGTTTTTTAGTTTGTACTAACAAACAAATATTCTTTGTAATGAATAAGTTGTGGATGCCTCCATAATGTATTCACATAAAATAAGACTTCAAAAAACAAGATGAAAAACTTTTAACTAGTATCACACATAATTAATCATTAATTTTTATTGCACTATGAGTTCATATTTTAAGGAGCGTGTTATATGGTTATTCATTGTATGTCTTTAAAATTAGTCTTATTTTTTATGTAACAAAATATATTTTGTTTTCTGATTACTAGCAAAAAAAAAAAGAAAGAAAAAAAGATAACAAGCAACTTTGATTTATTTTAGTTATTCTTTATCTAAAATAGGTAAATTTCATACCTTTTTGTTTGAAAATGAACACATTTCGTTGACTAACATAATATTTTGCATAATTTAAAAAAAGTTTCTGATATTAAGCATGAAAATTTTCTAATAAGGAATCAGATTTTCATTTTTTTTTACATATATATATTTTGACACTTGCCAATTAAGTTATTTAAATATATAGGTTTATTTTTATATATTTAAATACTTGCCATTTCCGTTTTCAAAATAAAGATTATACTAATTATTCTTTTCTCTGTCTAGGTATTTATAACAAGATTTATCCATCAAGATTTAAGTTGATTACTTTGCTTAATTTAAAATATTTTTCCAATACAATACTAACAATCATTTTTTATTTTTCTAATTTATTTACTCATTCTAGGTATTCAAATTTCCAAACATCTATTTTTAACACTAATATTAGTTTTTTTTTTCTTTTTTAAATTGATTTGTTAGTTATTATTATGGAAACAATTTTCTGTTGTAAATTTAAATATTAATATAACATTTCAATTTGCTACTTATTGTTGCAATATTTACTGAAGAAGATACCTTGGCACTCTAACATAAATAAAATAGATAATTGTTCTAAAAATTTTTTATTTTTATATTATAAATTGATCAAAGGTTATAATATTGTATGTAATTATCAAATAAATTGTTACATAGGAAGTATAATTTGTTATGAAAATATGCACTTCAAAAATTATTTGCACATCTTTTAAATGTATATTTTGATTTACAATTTAATGTAAATTTTTAATTCAATATGAAATCATCTATTTCTTAATGATTGAATTCTTTTTTGTATTTTTATAGATCAAATGTTGATTATATCTATTCTCGTCAGCCTACTAAATTTGACTCGTTTGCTGACTCTATGCAAACATATTCAGAAAAACTTCACAACAACCTGGGGTGGTTTATTCTTCATTTTCATGTGGTATTTATTCACCAATATTTCAAGAGTCATATCTTTTACATTATTTATGACTAAATTCATCTTGGGATTTTTTATGCTGTGTCTCTTTCACTGGATTATCATGAGTGTATGGGCTGTCAGTGTATTGACTCCATCCATACCATGTGACACATTTCATAATATCCGTAAGAACTGTTACAAGTATTTGAAAGGATTTTTAGTGGGTATTATGTATTTATTATGCTTTATAGAACTCAAAATATCAGAAGAAACAGAGAGTCCTACTGTACCCTCACGATATTTGTATTCTTTTTTTTACTCAGTGATTTTCTTAGAAAATTCTGTTCTTATTATTCTTTGGTTTGTGTACAGCAGCAGCATGTGGTACAGTGTTCCTGCAATTGTGTTAACTTTTACCAGTTACTTTTTAGGTATTTTTTCAATGTGTGTATACTACAGGCATTTTCATAAAAATGTTATTAAACACGACCAAAGATGGCAATGTGTTTTCCTGTTTCCTTCCAGAAATAGAGTAGTTTAGTGCTTAATAATTTATTTCTTCACATATGTTTTCCACCAATTCTCAAGTGCCATATTTCTACTCATATTTTCAACAGTATTAAAATCTTTTTGATCAAAGACATACCAAAGATTTAGCATTTCATATAACTTATCAGTGATGTTTTATGACTTAAATATACAAATTTTAACATTTATATACAGTATTTTATTGCTGAGATGTTCAAATTTTGATATGTATACAATTTAAAAATGTGTCAATTATAAAATTTTATATTTTATTTTACTTAATATTTGACAAGATTGTAATATGATATTTTTAATAAATATTTTTTTAGAATGTGTCTTAGTTTATCACATTTAAAAACTGCACAGTAATATTTTATTCATAATAATCGATTTCAAACTCCTCAATTTGTCTACTTCATACTGTGAAAAATGATATCATTTAAAGTGATGTATGTTTCAGAAGTTCATTAATTAGAGCAGTCAGAATTCTTATTTTTCAATGTTTTTTTACTCTAGTTATACTCATTTTTAATTCCATAAAAAATTTCCTAAAACTATAAAATATGACTAATAGGTGTTATCATGAATTGAGAAAACAGTTAAAGTACATAAATAGCAAAACAAAAATACTCTAATAAGATCAATTATTTTGTGACAACATTCCAGAGAGAAATCCAAAGAAAACAGAAACTAGTAAAAGTGATCAAGGTTTCCCAAATAAGGTGGTTATGTCATGCATTTCAATATAACAATGAACTTGCTAAATTCCAGAGAGAAAAAAAATGGAAGACCGAGAACTAGGTGGATGAAAGTATTTGAAGGACTTGTGAACTACCAGATATAAAAATATACCACCAAATAGGTCAAGATAGTAAACTGAAATGGCCTTGACTGGGCAACCAAAGTAGTGCTTGGAAAGAAAACTAGAAAATGTACTCAGCAGTATATTAACCACTTTTCTAAACAGCATTTGAGAATAATTTTCATATTCAAGACAAAACTATTTAAATAATAAAAATATTTACTACACACATCAAATATTCAAATGCAAAGTTACTTGGAACATTTTTCATTTTAATAGTTTTTTAATAATTTAATTTTAAATTCGCTGAATTCTATCAAAATGTTTGTATCTAAAAAATAAAATTAAGACTTCTCCCTTTTACTAAACAAATGATTGTCAGTTACCAATTTAGACTTTGGTCAAAGATCCACAATAGATCAAATTCACACTTTAAGATTGTCAACAATAGGATACAGATATAAATTTCTTGAAACAATATGAGTTTGCACTCCCTACTAAGCTTGTTAATAGAACTAGTGCTACATTTAGGTTTTTTAAAACAATGGGTTAACATCCAAAACAATTTATCTGAATCCTTCTCAGCAGAGGCTTGCATTAAAAGAGTTCCCTTGCTTACCTGGTTTTTAATCTAGCATTCGATTAGAAAGGAACACTCTAAGGAGTAGATCGATTTGATCACTGTCTTATATAGGTATTACTGGAAGGTCAGAAATATGAGCGACTTTACAAGAACTTTGGCACGTCTGCCACAAATATGTCACATTTTCAATAATGATTAACTAAGTTTATTTAATCAGCATCACTTCAGAAAAAGTTTTTAGCATAATCATAAACAAGCTTAAAGCAGGAGTTTACAGCACAATAAAAATGATTGAAATGTTTCCTTGAACTAAGAAATCAACTTAGATCAAATCTAATCAGTCCAAAACTAAAAATTTATAAGTTTCTTATTGGTTTATCTTTCCCTAGGCATGTGAAATGTACATTTCAATATCTATACATTCAACATATGTTGAATGTTTGAAAGAAAATTCCTCAGAGCCATCTTTGACTAAGATACATAGACTTTCGGAGCTGTCTTTGGAACAAGAGAAAGTTGTATCTAACTTGCAAACACCAAGCTGCACAAACTATGGGCAGTCACAGATTACAGGTTATCTGGAGTAATGTATTAAGATTGTCATTCAAATATACTTTCCAGTGGCTAACTGCTGGTGGCTTTGAGTTAGTGAATAAGAAAATTTTAAAATACATTAACTTTTATTTGACACTCTACTTTTGATGAATCATAAGATTTTATAATTTGCAAATTCAAAAAATAAATACTAAAGATAGAACTTCATTTAAGACTGGATCATTTTATACTCCTTACATCAAAATACTTTAACTATATATATACATAATGAATATTTTTCTTTAATTTTTTGTGTATGTGTTTGAAAACCAATCAATTACATTATATGGACTTTCTTCTGAACTTTTTCTTCATTTGTTAATACTTTAAATAAAATTTTATTACTCAATGTAAAATATTTGAGCAATTTTTTTATTAAACAAGTTGGAAGTAAAAATGAGATAATATGAAAGTATAAAGTTCATAAGTTTTCTCATGTTCAGTTCTTTGTTAGTAAAAAAATGGTAGTTCAGAAATTTCATTTTTTATCACTGTGTGTGAATGCTAATAATTTTTTCATGAACTTTCAAAAGGTTTTCACAGTTTTTAGAGATAGTTTATTTATCAAAAGATCATATTTAATATGCAATGATAATGACTAACACATTCCTGAATCAATCTATTATAGTTGTAGCATGTGAGGAATTAAATGATCAAGTGTAATGCAAATTCTCCATTTTGTAGCATTCAGGAATGTAACTGTACAAAGGCAATGTCTAATTACAGCAACAGATCACGAAAATTTACACTTGGAAAAGTCCATTTCAGGATGAGAAGCCATAAATCTAAGGAGAAAAATATAACATGTTAAAATTAAGTAATAAAACAATACATTATACACAGTTTACCATTTATCAAGAATAAAAGCCAGAAAGAATACAAAATATTGAATGTTAAAAAAAGCGATGTTTCCCTAATTCCTTCAAATAATTGACTTATAAAATATTCTCATTAGACATGCCAAGAAGGTAGAAAAAAATTAAAGCAAAAGTGAAATGTTATATGATAATCATTTACTCATAATTGCATATGAATTTTACAAAGAGCAGTAGAAATATGTCAATCTTTTCTCTTAAGGAGGAAATCTTGTCAAATAGCATGTGAGAATTTTGTGGTTGACTTTTTAAGGAAGATGGTTTCAATGTTAGCAATCTGTTGAAGGGTAAGCATGAGGATTTGCAAATATTACTTGATAAAAATGAATCTCAAGGGGATAAAAAACTTTCTGAACAATTATGCATATATTAAAAAGTATTCCAAATTATTTACTAACATGAATAGTTTGGGTTTGTTTTCAACATTCATTATTTGCATATTAAGACATAATATATATTGCATAATTAAACACTTTTATACTGAGACATTTTATGAATTTCATGGTTTCACTTTAAAACATTACCGAAACAAAAAAAATTCAAAATATATTTTAATCATTTTAAACAGTTTCACAGCGTGAATTAATATGTACTATAAATAAGTATTTTTAAAAATACTGTAATTTTCCATTGAGTTATATTAGATTCCTTTGTACAACAGTATACTTTAAAATAAGACCCAAAATTGATGATTTTTTCCATGTTTTACTGCCTATAAGTATTTTAAATTCGTATCTGGAATTGAGGACATCAATGTTATTTGACTGGTGGCACAGTAAATTTTATACGTTTTTTTCTTCTAGAAGCTTGGTCATTTTTAGTTAACTTTGATGTTTTTGCTTTTCAAGTTGTAACTTCTGAAATAACACTAGATTGTGCTAATACATTCTTTTATAATTTTCCATGGTTAACATGGTTCTGTTAACCGACTCAGCGTCCACAACGTATCTGATATGTCGCAATAAACTGGTCAATTAGTGGCCAGCGACGGCAGAGATCTGTCACAATTTTCCAGCCTAAAAGCGGCCACGACGTATACTTTCGCACAGTAGAAACTGCATCCTTTTTCTTTCCCCCTAATAGGTGGATTGATGGATGAATCTTAATGACTTGAACCCCACTCCTTGAAGCCTTTTCTTTTGAAAACTAAAACTGGGACTGATTTTCACGCCAAATATCTAAAGCATTGATTATTTTCGCCAAGATTCAATTCTAAAATTTAATATTTACAACTTTACAAATAAAATGCAATTTTGTATAACAAATTTATTTTTTTTAAATTTTAGTCTTTAATATAATTAAGTTAGGTGATTTGATTAGGACAAATAATTTAAGTTTCTATATATTTTTAAATTTGTTTTTTCTAACGCTTGCCTCCTTTCTTAAGTCTATTTTTGTCCATTTTCTTTCTTTTCCTAATTTACATTTATTTTAGTTAATTTAATTCAGTTTTTATTCTTTTAATGACACTTTACAAACTACTTATGATTGAGATAATGAATAAATTTTGTAAATGGTAACTATATTTAATTTCCAATGAAAGAGCTCTTGCCTGTATTAGTAAAATTGATAGATTTTCCATAATTAATAATATTGTCTTAAGTTATAATCACTCAAATTCATTTAATTTATAGTTTTATTTTTGTACATTGGGAAAAACTTACACAATAAGTTTACTGCATGTTACATTTTAGTTTATTATCACTTTAATTTCTTTTAATATGCATTTGAAATATTGCCCATAAAATGGAAGTATTATTTTAAAGCATAATGTAGCATGGTCATTTGAGTTTGAGCCAATAATATTATGCTTATATTTTGACTTTTATTTCTTTTGAAAGAAACATAATATTGAATATACCAAATATTGTTACACTACAGTCATTATTTTAATATATCAATATTAATTAGTAGTATTTTTCAACATATCATATGATTACAAATTTTCACTTGTAAAAAATAAACAAATGAAATTACGATATTTCTGATATCGCTATTCTGACTTGAAAGTCAATTTAATTTTTATATATATTTCATATAATTTTTTATATGACATTTTGGAAAATTAATATTCTCTATAATAGAAATTTATAATATCTTCAATCCAAATTAAATTTATGATTCAATTATTTTTTAAACAGTAAATTGTTCTTCAGCAAATTTTATCTAATATTTAAATATTAACATTTTTTTGCGAAAAATAGTTTTATACACTTCAGAAGGTATTCTATTCAAATAGTGTAATAATGATTAGTTGAAATCACAATCATACTTCAGATAAAGAATTGAACTTTAAACTTACAGAAAGTAATTATTTTATAAAAAAATTATTTTTAAAACAAACAAATTACTAATATGTTTGTTCAAAAAATATTTATCTTTAAAATGATCGATATTAGATTAAAAAAATTTTTTTAATTTAATAATCTTTACTTGAGAAATTCTTGTTGCAATATGGTTGTCAAATCTTCCTCACTATTCTTGTTTGAATAAAAAATTAATCTGTCACATTTATCTTTTAAACATAAAATTTTGTATTCCATATAGGATTGATTGTGTCATTAAAATCTAAAAAGCAATGATCATGCATATTATATATTTCAAACAAATTATTTTCTTAAGAATTTAAGTTATAAAAACAAAGAACATTCACTCAGGCAGAAACATCTGCATGAAATAGTAAGTTAAAAAATAGGACCAAAAATCATGGAATATTTAAACTTAGTTTTCTTTTCTCAATCTGCTTTAACTATAACAAGATTCAGATAGTATAAAATGTTTAATTTGATAAAAAAAATATCAAAATTAATTATAGAAGCTATAAAAATAAAATTCAATTCTAAATGAAATATAGGCTTCCAAATAAATTAATTAGTTGTTCAAAAATTATGCAATAATTATTTCATATTTTTTAAAAACACACATGAAAATAAAGTCGAAAAATAGTTCTTATTTAATATAAAATAAGATATTAGAATAATTTATTAGCTTTTATCTGCAAGAATGAAATGTTATTTGTAGGAGTAAAAATAAACTGTATTAAAAAATATCAACAAAGTCTGGGCATATATTAGTTATGTGAAGACCTACAAACTTAATATTGAAAAGTCTAAATATTGAATATTATCAATAAAGTTTATTATATTTATTAATTTAGAATTGCAGGTATGCTTTAAATTTCATGAACTTGGGTATTCATTTCTACATTTTGAATCTAATGCAAAAAATAAATCATATATTTATTACTCTTAAGTAATTTTTTATTAAGTCTGCACTTGTTCCTTGACAAGTTGTTCAGAGACACTTGAATAGTAATTTTATAAAAATAGTTATTTTTCTAGCATGCATATATTTAAGGTTTAATCTTTATTTCACCACATTCATACCTGCCAACTTTTAGAAAAGTATTTCAGTAAAACTTTTCAGTTTTAATCCGTGTGACTAAAGAAAAAAATTATACCTCTACCATTTCTTTTCCCCATCTATAGTTTTTCAAGCTGGAGGCTTCCTCCCCCCCCCCGATAGAAAAAGGGTTTGACATGTGCATTTTCGGACTCTCTTCCCACAGATGGGTTGAATGGGGTGCTAATTTCCGCTTCTCATCATGGCTAACGAAAAAAGATCGCCATTATGTGCTAAGATATAAATTTTTTTTTTTTCCTTTTTAAACTTTGCCCAGAAGAACCGAAACGCGTAAAATAATTCATGCTATCAGTAAAAGTATAAAACCTGTGGATCTCGTAAAAGTTGGCAGGTCTGCACATTTAATACGACAGAAAACAGTCTAAATACAGTAACACACACATATATAGTCCCTCCTCTCCAATCATAATTTCAGTAAGGTTAATATAGATATAACCCATATATATGTCTAGATTATTCTTTACAAAATAATTTATGCAAACATTAAGATAAAATAAACTTTTTAGCATACTTTTGTAGAACCTCTTGTTTTTTCTGTTCTTCTGATGTAGGCAATCCCATTTCTTTTTGCCTTTGGTCATACATCATTTTTTCCACCATACCCCTAGTTTCTAAATCTAAATCTGAAAGCTACAAATAAAAATTGGAGAATGAATGCTTAATCACATATTTATGTAGATTGCATATTTATAAAATAAAAAATATGCATAATAATTAATTCACATTTTTATTAGTAACAATAAGTATAGGTGAAGATATGAATTAATTTGCATCAAACAAAACTTCAAATGGTAAATTTTGATTTTTTTGAATATTTACATCTTTACTTACTTGCAATGAAGAGTAAAGAAGCATTATTTTCATAAAATTTTAGTCGTTTTCTTGCAAAATTTTAAATTTATTTTAGATCCAATCAATTTTAAAAATGCAGCATGCAGATATATTCAGCATTTTTTATTATTGTTTTGAGTAGTAATTTGAATGTTGTTAAAGTAAAAAATTGTTTTCCTATTTTATTTATATCTAAAAGATTTATTATCTAGATCTTTAAATTTTTTCTTAATATTTTACTTTCATTTTTAATTCAAGTTTTTGCTTTTAAGTTTTTTCATTTAATCATCTACACAGAGATTTCTTAAAAAATTTGAAATTACAGTCTTCTTTGAAATATTTCCCTATGTGAAAAATTCCGTGATTTTTTATGAATTTTTACTAACATTTTTCATTAAAAAAGTCAATTTTAATAGAAAGTTAGTTTTTTCTTTTATGCTCCTAAAGATATAGTCCACACGCATAAGATTAAAAATGATAAATTTTTCATACAATGTCAAAAATTTAATTTCAATTTAATCACTTTTTGGAAATAAAAATTGTCAATTAACATTTTTAATTAATAATTACAATTTGTTGAAACAAAGAATGAGTAGATTTTTTATACAGAAAATAACTTATTTTAAAAGGTCATTATTTTTTCTATGATGTAGCTTTTTTAAAGGAAAAAATTTAAAAAATATTTCATAATCTTAATCTTAATAATAAATAGGCTTAATTCAAGAATGCATTTGCATAACATAAATTTTGCTTTAAGATGTAACAGGATCGTACACATGCATGAAATGTTTTCTAAGCTAATAACCCTAGATGCATTTAATTAGTAATTTGTTTTTATTTCATTATACAGTCTAAGCATTTAAAGTAAATGCTTTAATGTTTATGTTTTGAATTTTTTTTATTATTAGTTTGCACAAATATTTAAAATTTCTTAAGTAAAATTTCTTGTTAAATTTATAAAATAAATTAATTTTCATATTATTTTTATTAGTTTAAATCATTATTTCAAATTAATATCTTTGTTGTGAAATAGATATGGCCATGTAATCATTCATAGAACATGATGACATACAGGTGCCAATGATTTTGTAAGCAATGATTAGTTACTATGTATTTAATAAAAATTGCTGTTGCATGTAATATTTTATGATGTTAGCTATTAAGTTTATATATATATATATATATATATATATATATATATATATATATAGATAGATAGATAGATAGATAGATAGATAGATAGATATAGATAATAGTTAATAAATACTTCATATATTGGTATTTATTTATTTAGCATAGGGATTAATTTGAAAGTCTAGTTTTTATAAGAATATTTGTTTGTATTTTAGATTTATTTTATTGCTTTTATGACTCTGGGGATGGATTGCATTACTGTGATTTTTTAACATGGATGCCATTGCATGGTTAATTATAATTCAGGTTTTCATAAAAACCTACTTTATGTTACAGATTTAGCTTTGCCACTGTTGTCTCTATGGTAGATAGTACAACACTGAAGTTTTTTTAAGGTGGGTGCCATTTATTGCCCATAAGTGATCCATTATAAACTGTGTGATATTTAGTTTTAATTATGTAATCTTTGGGCAATTAGTATCCAGTTATTAGCAATAAAGCTAAATCTATAATGTAAATTAAGTTTTAATGTAAATTAAGTTACTTTTGCAATAATTATACTGAAATATTTGAAATTTAAAATACTACACAATTGCAAATTTGAAATTCAAGTGTAATCAGTATCCAGTAACGAGATATTTCACGTAGTGATATAATTTAGATAGCGATTGTCATAAAATTGGAAATTGCATTAAATCTGCAGTTTTGTTATTGTTTAGCACTATAGATTATGTAATTATCAATATAAGCAACACTGAGAATCTTACAAAAATTATATATATCATTTTGAAAATTAATTAATATACAGATAAATTCAATTAATTCCTGAACATCAGTTTATAGAATTAAAATATTTAGATAATATTTTCCTTCAAGCCAAAAAAATTCCTATAATTAATCTAAAACACACTGCTTTTTATTTTAATAATATTTAAAAAAAATCATTGAATTGGCAAAAGGGATTAAAGATATGGAATTAAGATAATATATTTTAAAAAATAGTTTAAATTTTAATCACATGTAACAATAAAAGGTAAAAAAATATTTTTAAATAAAAAATTTATTTCCCTAGATATGTATAACATATTCTATGAATAAAAGCAATTAATTTAAAGCTGTAATGAATTTCAAAAAGAGCACAAAACTTAAAAATGAAGCTTCTAAAAAGGGTAAATTGTTTTCGGGGAGCTTTAAAAAATAAATTTGAATATCAGATGATCAAAATCATTAGCAAATAAATATATGAATCATTTAAACACTAAAAAAATACTCACCTTAGAAGGTTCAGGAGCAACTTTTTTAGTATTAATTTCAGGATCAGTGGTAACAAGTTTACTCCACCATTCCATTTTATTAATCTGAAAAAAATGAATACTTTTTAAGGATATATTTAATAAATTTATACCATAAATAAAATTTATTAATTCAAAATGCAAATAATTTAGCTGTGACAAAACAATTACACAGTAAAGCTTTCACCAGATATCACAAAATTTTAAATTTCACAAAGGGTACACATAAACATTTAATTTGGTAGTAAAATCTCAAAATTTATGCATCCCAACATTGTACTTTATATACTCTTTATCATATAGATAGTTATTTTTGCATACAAAACAAACATAAGATATGGTTATTATAAAAATTTACATTTAATCCTATATATTACTATATATATTGTTAGTTTCTCAACAAAGAAAATCACAACATTGTAACAAGACTAACTAATCAAATATTTTCTACACAGTACTCTAAGATAAGGGGCAATTAATCTATGCTTGTATATTAATGCAAATCAAAAATTTTTAAAGACAAAATGTGTATTTTGAAAAAAAAAAAATTTGCATGAAGGGGAACCAAATGGAAGGCAAATAATTATTAGTGATTCATTACATTAAAATTGTTTTAAACTTTGAAAGTGTTTTTATTTTTAGACAATAAGCATGTTTAACAACAATGTTATCTTGATATAAAAGGGGTTTTATTACTTATTTTGAAAACAAATGAATTCTGACATTCTAGTATACCTGCCATTTTGAGAAAAAGTAATTGATTTTAAAAAAGTTTTATAAATATCTAGGAAATTTGTTTTTTCATACTTATATAAAAAGCACCATAATTTAACTTTAAGTAATAAAAAATAAAATTTTTAAAATTTACATTAATAAACTAATAGATTATAATAAGTATTTTGTCATAAGATATATACACTTACACAAATAAAAAAATTATATTCACTTTTATACATTTATATTAGTTATGTAAATACCACATTATGTACCATAATTATTTACTTCTGAGTATATAATTATAACTTTACAAACAAATAAAAGAAATTGTTTTAACAAATATAAAAGTGTTATATGCACATCTGATATTTATAATATAGTCTACACAACATCCTGAATACTTACTGCAGTAGATATTTTCATATTTGCTAAATATCTCATTTAATATAATTAATTTATCCTTAAAGCTTAAAAAAGAACTTCTTCATAAAAATTTTCTAGAGACAAGATAATTTACAGTTAAGATCAAAAATTTGTACAATTTAAAATTGTTAAAAAAAAAAACAAATGGTGAAAAAATTACCTTTTCTAATGTAATTGCTACAGTTTTATTGTCTTCCATAACCCAACAGCATTCTTCAACTTTAATTGCATTATATAATTCACCATCAATTATTGGAGGATGACCTTTCAGTCCAACTTTAAGATGCTGAAAAATTAAATAAAGATTCATTGGGGAGAAAAATCAAGAATAATTAAGAAAAATCATCCTGAAAAAATTTAAACTATTTATTAGAAATATTTCATAAGAAATCTAGAAATCTTGATATATTTAACATTATTTTATAAAATATAAATTTTTTTCTGTTAACAATCCATTTTAAGCAGCTAAAAAAATATTAATTCTCTTTTCAGCTTTATTTACAGCAATTATAAATGGCAACTGATTTTAATAAAAATATCAAATTACAATTTTTGGTGTTGATATAGTTTTTTCTTTTTCCAAAATACTGAACATAAAAAATGGCACATAGTTCACACCTAAAAATAGTTTCTAAATAACATTAATTTTTATTCTCTCCTTAATTGATAAGTCATTTATTCCTAATATGTATTTTTTTTTATTTATAATTACTATTTTTAATACCTAATCTATCACTATTTTTTATAGTTAACAAATAATCTTATGTTATTTTCAAGGCATTAATTTCAATGTTTTCAAATAAATTCAATTTTCTAATTATTCAACAGATTAATAAAAATAATTAGTTTTAGTATGCCAATAAGAATTTTGTGGTTAAACATACTTAATAAGCAACTCTAAATAAGCAAAAATTAAACTTTAATTCCTAATAAGCAAGATGCATCAATTCTTATTAAATATTAGGTAATTTTCAGTAATTTTGCAATCAAAATTTACTTATTTTTGACAAGATTTTAAAAATTTGTGAAAACTTGAAATAAATTATTAGCTTATTTTACAACCATATTTTGAAACTCTAATATAAATTATATTCATAATATGACAACAATGAGATTTTTGCAAAATATTCTCATAAATAAAAAATTGCATATGTTTTTTATTAATTACTAATATTAGTCTTTAATAAATAGTACATAACTTTTCTAGTCAATTCTTAATTTAAGTAATTTATTCTTAATTTCTAGTCAATTCTTAATTTAATTTTCATAGGAATTCTTATTTATTTTGACAAAATTTTATAAATGTCAATAAAATTAATTTAAAATACATGATTTAGAAATTAATTTCAAAAATATTTAAAAAAGTTTTTAAATTTTACTTCATTAACATTTTAATAATAAATTTGCATTGTTTTGTTACCTCTGAACACAATTAAAAATAAAAATTTAAGCTAAAATATTTGGCCTTACTTTAAGACTTAAGAAGTTGAATCTTTTTAAATCTTTTGTCATTTTTAATTTGCTTCAGGTTCCATTTTATTTTATATAATCTTTTTTTTAGTAATAACTAATATTTTATTCTTTAAAATTCTTTAAATTTACCTAAATTTTTAAATCATTCAACTGATTGGCATTTCTAAATATGAGTACAGAATGTTACAAAAATGAAATTAAAGAAAAAAATTGTACACAATAGAAAACTTTATTTATTACAAATTTTACTTCTTTAATAAAGTTTTTCAAATCAAGTTTAAAATAAAATTATTTATAAAATCAATGTTAAAGAAATAATTTTGAGTTTTAACTATTTTATATTTCAGAATGAAATTATTTTGTAACAAGGTGTAATTTATCATAATCTTTAACTAGGATAAATTTATTATGTGAATTATTTTTTCATATAGTTTTTTTAATGTTTAAAAAATTGTAGGGATACATTAAATTTGAGATAAATGTAATAAAGTTGTAAAATTTAATATCTTTCAAAACATTTTTACCCGATAACGAGCAAAGAAATTATAGAAGAATAAAAAATAAATGTGGAAAATTGTAGATCAAGAAAGGATACCACATTTAATAATAAACAATGAGATTTTCATTACTGACCAAACAATGAATTATATATTCTAAAATATTACCTTTTTTGCTATATCAACAACTACATCTCTGGCTTTTACCTTAAAATTGGCAGGAACAGGAACTTTCAACTAAATTAAGAAATAATCATGAAGTTAGTGAATTTGGGAAAGTAAATACATAAATGTCATTCAATATGCTAATATATTATTAAATATGTTATTATAGATAATAGGGTCAAAAAGCAGTACTAATAGTGCTTACAGTACTCAAGTTGCTCTACTACAAGTAATACTAATATTTTTATTAAAGTAATTTTTATGTATAATCATAAAAATAGTGATTATACAAGCAAATGGTTAGCTAACAATTGTAGGTCAGTTAAAAAAAATTGCACAAGTTAGTCTGTCCTGCAGGTCATAAGTTTGCAATCACTGCACTAGAATCATACAGTTACATTATTTCCCTATGCTTCTTTTTAAAATGATTATTTAAATACCTAATTTACAATTTTTAAATTTGAAGTTTATTTGTAATTATTATTTTGTGTAATAAATATTAAAATAAAATTACATTTCAAGATTAATTTATTTTTCAAAAATACTCAGTTGCAATTATAAAAGTAAAAGCTTTAATAACATACATTATAAAAAATGCAATAAACAAGCAATCACTTGTAAAAATGGTTTAAAGATTCTGAAACTTGAAAAAAGAAATATTTCTATACTTCTCTGGCAACATTTAAAATTTTTAAACCATAAAATTATTATATCTTACACCCATGTGAGAAGACATCCATTTACAGTAAAATTTTTCTTTAAAAATAAAAACTTATATATTTTGACATTAATAAATACATACTAAAGTAAACACAAATAATTTACATTTAGAAATATTTTCTGCAAAGTGAAACTTCAAGTATTAAAGCATAGATTGCTGATTTGAGGACACTTTATAATGAGTAATTTTATTTTTCAAGATCTTTGAAGATAAGAGCAAAGAATCAAAATTCAATTGTATTTCGTAAATTCAATTAAATGTTTCCCTAGTAAATGAATCACATTGTAAATATGACTAACACATCTTATACTCAACTGTGAAAGAAACTAACTTTAAAGATTTTTTTCATTTCATTTCATTATTAAACAATCATTAGCTTTATCCCATTTAATAATTTCTAATGGAAAGTCTTTTATTATATTAAAATGCAAATTATAATTGAAATTTGCCATTATCTTTCAGTAACTGATAATTGACCAAACAGGCCGGTAAAATATAACACTAAAATATTTTCTTTAACAAGATTGTTTTATATATGCAATTGATAACAAATGTCTGCACTGAAACATGAAAGAACTCTGATGAAATTTATCATGCAGTGAATTTTTTTCCCCAATGTAATCATGTGCTACAAAAAATTGTAATTGTTTGTTATGTTTTTAATTGTCTGATTACAAATTTCTATTATTTCAATAATTTCTCATGGAACTTCTAAAAATTAGTTCAATTTCCTTTTTTTTTAAGCTTTGAACATGACTTTTAGACATAGAGGGATAATCATTAATTTAAGTGAAATTAAAGAAATTTTTCAAAAACTATAATTGTTTTGTGTTAATTTTACGAGAAGTTACAGGTACTCAGGTTCAGTCTATAAATGGCTATGATATAATGTATACTTATGGCAAAATATCAATACTTTTGTTAAACTCCTAAATCAGTTTTGAACTAACCATAATTTTGAATTTATTTAAATACACTTTCCTTTTAATATTACTCAAAAATGTCATAAAAAATGAGATCAAGAGAAAAAGGCAGCCAAGTAATTTCTATTCATTTGGCAAGGACTTACAATTAATGTATACTTTTCAAGACTTCAAACACTAGTTCCAATATATTCCCTGCTGCATTCATCTCAAATCACATCTTTTTAAAATCTGGTTTACTTTAAATTATAGAAATGATAAAATTTGGTGAAAATTACTCTTCAAAATGCTATATAATTATCCATTCGAGTTGCAGAAGCTTCTCAATGAAAAAGTGGTGATTACAAAAGTCTCAATAGGTTAACAGCAAATATCACCAAGTTTTATAAGACCAATGATCCAAAAGTTAGCTTAATATTTTCTATATAGCTCAATAACTATATATATTGCATTAGTTATATCTGTATAGCTCAAATATTATATACTTAGAAATTGTTGCAACATTCTTACAAATTAAACAATAAAATTAAAAAATAGTGAAGTTTATTTTTTAAGAAATCAATAGAAAGAAATATTGTATTTACAATGAAAAAATAACTGCTGAGAAATACAAGAGAACATTTTGCTGAAACTAACTGTAATAAAATAAATAAAATGAGAAATTCTTTAAATAAAGATAATGATCTGTATCTAAAAGTTATGAAATATGAAGAAAATACACTGTTGTATTTTTTTTTTCTCTAAAATTCTCAATAATTGTAATAGGAAGAATGTTTTAAAAAGGACAAAAATAAAATTAAAAACACCTACCTCAATTTCTGAAAGTGTTTGAGTCCACCTATAATTTGGTAAATCACATCCATTACCAGCATTAGGTTTCAATTTATTTTTATCAGCTTCATCCTCTTCTTCATCATCAGAAGCCTAGTAAAGATCAATAACTTTATGAATAAATAAAGTAGTGATAACTTTTTGATTAAAATGAAAATTTTTCTCAGAATTAATTTGCTTCAATTAATTTTGTAAATGAAAGATATAAAAGTAAATTAATTCCCCAGGACGCAAAAGGTGATAGCACTGATACAATCAACAAATATTAAATAAAAAAAATATGAAAGTAACTTATATCCATTATGATTGCACATTATACGCTTTAAATAAACAAACTTTCACTTCTTAAATCAACAACAAAATTTATGAGCAATTTATCAATCAATCACCAACAATTAGAAAAATTTTAAAAGAATAATAAATGCATTAAAAAAAAAGTGCACCATCAAAAAATCAATTGAACAAGATCTTGCAATTTAAAGAAAAATAAATATTAGCATAGAAGGAATACTTTTTTAATGATGTTACCTTAGTAGGACTTTCTTTTTCACCATTTTCTAACTTTTCTGATGCATTAGCTTTGGCTTTAGCTTTCTGTAAATATTTGAATTATAAGTGATAGATATGAGAAATTATGAAATTATATCAATATAAATAGAATTTACAAAATAAGATGAATAAATTAAATCAAAAATAAGAACCCTTATGAACATTTAACTTAAAAATAAATATATTTTTTACTTCTTAGAAATGTTATTCTCTTTGTTAAATAATATAAAATTTTTATTATTTTCTTTTTTTACTTGTACTATTATTTATAAACACTCCTCAATTAATATATTAAATATAATTTTTTCTGTTAAATTACATATGCAATGAAATTTCTTTTAGTATATTAATATGGAATCATTTATTCTACATGCAAACAGCACTTTGAAAATACATTTATTTAATTAATAAAGAAAAATATTTGTTCATCTTTCAAAAATAAACATATTAGTTCATCAATTCAAGTGTAACAAATTAACATGTATCTCTATCTACCCTTCTAACTAAAAAACTAAATTTATTATCATAAGATATTATTTTAAGTTTTTAATTTGTTTGTTGCCAAAAAGTCTTCCTTTGAATAGAAGGGTTATTTAGAGCAGGATTTACAATTTAGTTTCATTTAATGAAAGAAGCTTCTTCCAACAAAGCAATTATTCAAAAATCTATACCACTTATTCAGAAATAAATTCTTTTATCAAATAATAATAGTATCAAGACAAATTATGTTAGATTACACAATGCACTACTACAGATTAAAAATTTTTGAAGTTTATCAAACTTTTTTAATTTGATTTCTTGTAAGAATAATTCAAATAAGTTTTTGAAACACATTTCCTATTTTAATAATTAATCTCAAGGTAGTAATTACTTTTATCATTTTTATTTTATTTTTTCCTAAAATTAGAGACTGTGTCTGCTTTAGCATGACACTCAAATATTTTCCCCTATATTAGAATTTTCTATAACAATTTTTGTTTAGATATTATGTTAAATAAAATAAGAATGTGATTTTTTACACAATTAATAATTAAAATTTTTAATTTAATATTTTATAAGTGTATATTAAAGTTCCCATTCTAATTTTTAGTTACAAATCTATATATATATATATACATATTAGCTTGCATTCAAACTTTTAATTACTTACATAATTTTTGTTTTATGCTTCAATATTTCTATTTTCGTTTTTGCCTCTCACAGATCTGTAACAATTTGATTTCTAAATTCTATTCATATATTTAGAAATCTCAATATATTTTAAATTTAGAATTTTTATATTACTCAGCATTAATTTACATATTTATGCTTTTACAGCCTTTTGTTAAAATAATAATTATTATCTATGTTTGACAATGTTTTTGGCTTCCAATAAAGAATCACAAGAAAATACTTCTAGTTTATTAATGAAACAAACCTCATCCATTTCCTGCTGAAGTTTTGCAGCTTCTTCATCAGTGAGCTCTGTAACTCTATTATCCTCATGTTGCATCATTTCAGCTTCTTCTTTCTGTTTGCGGGCAAGGCGCTCTTTCCTTCTGCGCTCAACCTCTTCTCTTTCTTGATCTTTCTTTCGCCTTTCAGCAAAAGCCATATCTTCATATTTTTTAAATTTTTCTAATAGAAGCTATAAAAATATCAATTATTGGTAAATACAAATTAGTCTTATTTTTATACATAACCTAATATCTTAACATAAATGTTTTATAGTATATAACTAAGTTTCACATCTTTGACAGTTTTAAATCATAAAAATTACAAAACTGCTCTACTTATTCATGTAGAAGAAACTTACATTTTTACAAGCACCAGGACCACCTCCAGTGAAAAAATCAGTTTTACGCAAAAGAAAACTGAAAATAGTTTCCAGCAGCTGTAAGAGTAAATAACTCAAAATGAAATTAACATGTTATGAAAAAATGACATTTGAAATAAAACAGATTTGAAAAAGATACGCATTATAAACGAATCTAGAAAATACTATTTAAAATTTATAGTACAAACAGAAATTTATCAATAAATTCTTAAAATCTGACAGAAACATTAGTGCAGATAGAAAATAATCTGTGGTATTTATTAAAGAAAATTCATTCGTTATCAATAATCATAAATTAATTAATCAATAGACAACAGCATATAGTCTTTAACATCATTCATTTTATTAAATGTTTAACATTTGTCGTACTTCTGGCACACCGCCTTCATGCTGTTGAGCCATCGCTAATAAAATACCGTCAAATTTTTCTTCATCACTCATTTTAGCAGAATTTTTCCTAGACTACTCTATAAATACTCGCGTCACAGCTGTAAATTAAGAAATAGCTGATGTGTTAAAGAATAAACACTTAATTTTTTGTAAATAAATACACCGAAGGTCGCTTTGAAAACAAGATTCGTGATTTACAACAAAATTTCATTCGATTTCACGATTTGAGAATGCATTAATGCAAAGCAAATACAGCCTATTGCCAATACGGAAAATTAATTCAATTTTTAATTTTGAAAGCTGAAAATAAGTTAAAAATTGTTATTTGATTTTTTATATGCATAATAAATTATTTAGTTCGATATACATCAGTGATAAAAATGCCTTTTAACATTAAATTGATTTTTTTAGACTACTATTTAAAATGAATGTTGCACAAAAGTATTTTCAGTAAAATTCATGAAATTTTTATCGATATAATCGTAATCAAGATGAATCACGAATTTTCTAGATTATGGCAACGAGTTAAATTTGTACTTTACCCATACCGGATTATTCAGTCTTGACGAAGTTTTGTGCGCTTAGTTTTGTGGTTATTCACTCGTTGGTTATTAATATTATCCTGATCAGCTAAGTTCATATAATTTTTAATTTATACTCACTAAAATAAATATAATTCTTTCAATTTTTAAAAGAAAAATATTCATTAAACATGGCTAAATGGGGTGAAGGCGATCCACGATGGTTAGTAGAAGAGCGGCCTGATGCTAAAAATGTAAATAATTGGCATTGGACTGAAAAAAATGCGTCTCATTGGTCTAAAGATAAGTTCAATGAGCTCCTTACTGGAACTAAAATTGAAACTGATTTTGGAAAATGTGAAATTAATGAGATTTCTAAGTGTGACGGTGATGCTGTTGTAAATAATAGAAAAGCAAAGCTGATATTCTTTTACGAATGGGCATTGACATTAAAATGGTCTGGTGCGTTAGTGAATGGTGATACAAATGTTAAAGGAACAATAGAAATTCCTAATCTTAGCGAAGAACACGAAATTAAAGATGTTGATGTTATCGTCCATTTAGAAACTAGTGGTCCTGAATCTGATATTCTGAAAGATATGATGCGAAACAAAGGAGCTGAAGTTGTAAGGGAAAAGTTAAGCATGTACATCAATAGCTTAAAGGAAGAATTTTCCCAAGGCCTTATCCTTCCAACTAAAGATGGTTCTCTACCAGTTGACTCTAAGGTAGATAAAGTCGTCAAACAATCCAACAAGCAGGAACCCATAGTTAAGTCTACACAATCAAAGAACGTCTGTGAAACTGGTGAATTGCGAAGCACTGAATCTTTCAAATGCACTGCTGATGAGTTCTATAGGGCAATGACTGTGAAAGAGTTAGTTCAAGCATTTACTCAAGGTAATTGTGTATTAGAGCCTGAAGAAGGTGGAAGATTTGAATTATTTGATGGCAATGTACAAGGACGTTTTGTGAAGTTAGTTCCAAACAAAACAATTCAGCAGAAATGGCGATTTCGAACATGGCCAGAAGGTCATTTCTCTGATGTGGTGATAGAAATTAATCAAAAGTCAGATTGTACAGAAGTCAGTGTTGCACAAGTAGGAATCCCAAAAACTGAGTTGGAAAATACTCAAGAAGGCTGGAAAAGATTTTATTGGGAAAGCATGAAACGAACTTTAGGATTTGGGGCTCTATTATTTTAAGATTTATTGTTCATAATTGAATAATTTAATAGTTTCATAATCTTGATGCCCATTAACAAAATATTTCACCTTTAATTTATGATGTCATTAAAGCATATGGTCATTTATATCAATTTTTTTCACTTTAAAAAAAATCCTTGTTTTGATAAATCATTTGATTTTATATTAATTAAATCCTTCTGTTTTATAATTATGTGTATCAAGATTATAGGCCTGCCCAATTAAGCTTTGAAAATGATTATATTTTCTCATAAAAGAATCCTTTAAAGTCTAAAATAATATACTATGAAAGCTAAAATTATATTTAATTTTTGGAATTGTTCCAAAAATTAAATACAATTGTTTATTACTACTATTAAGTTCTGTGTTTAAAAAAAGTTTCTGGTAAGAAATTAATGTTTTTAAATTCTTGTTTAAAAAATTTTAAACTTATGTTAATCAATATAAATGAAATTTTACAAATAAATATAACTTTTCTGTGTTGAGTTTTGAAGAAATGCATTATTTTTCATTTGTAGTTTCTACAAATATATTGTAATTACGTAGGAATTATTATAATGTTGACATTTTTGTTCCTTAATTTTTTGTAATTTTTATTCTAAAAACAAATAGTCACTAAAATTATGCAGCTTAAAAATGAAACAAGCTTCTAAAAGAATGCATGTATGAAATTATATTATTACTTACCATTTTATAATATTAACAGTGATATTGTTTTCATGTAATTGAAAATAAATGCCTATAAATTTTCTATAAGTTTACTTATACTACTTTTAATTTAAGTTAGCAAAAATGTTTGGTCTGTTATGTTTAATCACATTATCATTAGCTTTCTACATACAATGATTTTGAATGATTAATTTTTAAGCATGCAACTTTCTAGTTTAAAAATGTATGTGTTTCATGAAATAAAAGCATTCTTTCCAATTTATACTGTAGCAAACTCACTTTTGTATTTATATAATCAATAAAAGGATTGGTTAAAATCTAAATATATAAGATGAAATGAAATCCTTTAATATTTCAGTGTACATTAAAATAATGTTAAATATATTGAAAACTAAATCAGTATACTTCAAATATATTTTGATTTGATAAATATTTATAAAACTAGGAGGTCATTTTGCAAAGTTATCTCATTAAGAAAACATAAATATTTTTAAAATATATATCAATGTATGTCATTTTAAAAAATTTTATCTGTAAATTTAGCTTTTATTCTTTTCCAATATATTTATTTTGTTTTTTCTTATTGTACTGTAATCTAATTTTATCAATTTTTTTAATTGTGTAAAGAAAAAAAGTTGAACTCTGATAAATCTGGTGTCAAAAAAATTTAATGCAAATGTTAGTTTTTTATATTAAACTGGTTTTCATAGCCAAGCAACTTTATTAATGGCAAATGATTATTATTCACCTCAAAATACTTTGACAACTTTATTATGTTGTTTTATTAATTTGTTAGCACTTGAAAATTTATATTATATTTTTATAACCCGGTGATATTATGGTAGTGCTTTGCACTCCTAAGAATCCAAGGTTTGATCCTCATACTTGGCAAGGTTGAATCAGCCTTTCATCTCTGCAGTGGCTCGATAAAACTGATAAAGTATGTTTGGGAACTAAACATTAGGGATTTCACTTTAGGCTGACTACCTCACCAGGACATGCTTTGCACTCCATCGCGCTTGGTCACCAAAACTTATGGCCTCTGTACGCCTTGGACCCATGGGCCTGTCATGCCACTAAATTTAGTTATGATTTTGTTATGAATGTTTTTCATAACACTAAAAATTTTATCGTATGTATTTAGAAAATATAAAATGGCAACAGTAAAAACAATTGTAGTAATGGGAATTTACAGCATATAAAAAGTTATGCATCATCAGAATAATGATACTGTTTCTTTTATCTATTTCATATTTATTTTTTGATTTGAAGGTATAAATCTGTTCTTGTGTGGTAATTTTATTACTTTATATTTTGATTACATTAACTTAATCTTTTATTACAAACACTTGATATGCTTAAAATCTTTACAATATATTTATTACTTAATTTAATTGAATAAAATGCACTTATTTATATTTTCAGTTTTTTAGGCTATCTGTTATGTTATGTAAAATGAATATGTAGTGAAACGATTGCTAAATTATGTTATCACCTATTTTCAAAGATTTACAAATGAGCATGTTGAATTAGTTACACTGGCAAATAAATATTAATACTTAACAAATGTTTTTATCTGTTCACTTCACATTATTTAAAATAGTCATTAATATATCTTGGATGTCATTTGCTGGATAATGTTATACATACTTTTCTTAGAAATAAGTTTTCCAAAAGTTAATTATTAGCAAAAAGAATATATATCAGTCAGAAATTATGCTTAATAATGTATATATATGCACCTTCTTTAATTGAAAAGTATTTTGTCCATTGTACTTTACTTCAAATATTGTAATTTCTACTTATTGTAGGAAATTTATAAATTTTTTTACAGTATAAACTAGAATCTGAACAGTATTTTATTTTTAATCAGTATAATGCTAATAATTTGATGTGAATAATACATTGTGAGGAAAAGTATTAAATTGAATTAATCATATAAAGTTTATTAAATTGAAATTTTAAGATTTAAATTACAGTCATTTTATAACATCAAAGTAAAATTATGTGTCACTATTAATTTTCAAAATAGGCTCTGCCTTCTGGATTAAATTCCTATTCATGCAGTATTTAAAAAAATTATTTTAGTTTATTAATCTTTATTTGTGAATAACTTGTTACTAACATAATGAAGTATAAAAACATTTTATTTTTTAATAAAGCTCCAATTCTTTATTTTTCAAATTCTAAATTAATCTCTTGTTGGTAGATTAAAGTTATTAGTAACAGATGGATATCTACGATTTACCTACGTGTGTGTTATATATGAACGATAATTTAATAATTGATAAGGGAATACTTATTAAATGTTTGAATATAAATAGTGTGACTTCGAAAGAAATATTTTAACTTTTGCTTCTTCTCTTGAGGTGAATATTTATTTAATTATTATCTTCCATTTATTTTTTTCAAAGCAATTGTAACATTTGTCAATATTTGTTTAAAATATAATTGTTATTGCAGTTGTGGAATTAGTTTTTTTTTTAAAGTTAGAATGTGCATAATTTAAATATTTTGATTTTTTATTTTATAAAAATTTATTTAACATAGTGTAAAAATCAAATTGCTATCAATTTCTTTTGCATGGATTACAAATATAATATAAAAATGACAGTAATTGGAGATTGTAAATGTGTAGACAAATACCATTAATTCATTCTAGTTAGATTAATATTAAAAAATGTTGCAATAAATTACTAATTAGACTTAATGGTTTCCCAAATAAATTGTTCATTAAATGTTTTATTGTATATGAAATTTCTCCATGATCGAACATTTGTCTTAAAATTTTTATTTTACAGAAATAAAAACATGTTGTTTACATAAATTTATTATGAATAATAACTTCCCACAGTAAATTACTTAACTTTATTAAATACCATGTCAAGTGCAAAAGTTTTCTCTGCAGTAAAAAGATATCCAGTTTCTTTTTCTTGATTATCTTATAAATAATAATTGTATAAAATAAGTTTTTTAAAGAAAAATAAATGTAATTTCTGTGATTATACTAATATTTAAAATATCAATTTCATAGTTTTGTCATACATTCAAGTTTGTTTTTGAAATCCTTTGAAGACATCAAAAGTCTTGTAAGTGATAATCGAACAAATTTAATATGTGTTATCGTGGTTAAAATATTGTGAAGAAAAAATAAAAGTTCTTGAAATGATTAAATAATAATAGAAATTGAAATGCTTAAACTTGAATGAAAATTTAAATATTCATATGTAATGTTTTTTTCCCTCCATTTAAATAGTATTTGCTAAAAAATTAAAATCTTATTTGATCTTATGATACAGAAAAAGCTTTAATATATTATTATTAGATAATATGAAGATTTTTCATCATATTAGATATTTCATTTCTCATTTTCCAGAAATAATATTTTTTTAGTACTTCATGAGCAGAAAATAGTAGCAAATATAAAATCAGTCACACTCTTGGGATGATGAAGCAGGATGCAAGTGAGAGAAGTATATTCAATCTCTTCAGAGTATTTAAATAATGCATTATTATGACTTACATCATTTCACTAGAGAAAATATATGTATTCCAATGTAAAAGTTAATTATGAAGTAGAAGCTACAGAGAGAAATGTATTTTTTATTGAATGAAAAAATATATTCAAGATAAATTATAAGATCGATTTCTGTTGCCTTTAAATTAGGTGAATAGAACCACAGGAAGTTATTTGATGTCTTTATTTAACACCAGACTGATATAAAAACAGAACCATCCCAAATCAATAGGTGGTAAAATTAGAAAAGGTAATAAATTTTTCCTTCTCCCCCAAATTTTAACAAAGCGTATGTGTTCAATAATTTTGTAAGTATATCAATGTGTGTAATTTGTTTCGAAGTAGTCAAATTATTTTTAAGAAAGTTCTTAAATATCGCAATTTTTCTCGTTTTTTATTGCCGTATTTAATTTATCACTATGGTAAAAAAAGAAAAATCATTATTTAAACTATTTTTAATTTGAAAGTTAAATTACTTTATAAATTTATTTGTCAAATGTGACAAAAAATACAGGAATTAGATAAAATATTTCTGATTAAAACTGCTCATTTTTGATATAATTTATTCTCAAAGCTGAAATGAAAATAAAAAATGAATTTTTTTAGTTTTATAAATTTGTCACAAATATTTATTTTTTGTTTTATAAATCTGCCTGTGAATGGTGAATTTTACACTTTAATGTGACATGACCGCAGTCCGTTTCTCAGTTTCTTCAATCGGATACTACGCTTTGATGGAGTATGCCTTCTCTATACTTATCTCCCATCTTATCAGCAAATTACTGCTCCAACTCATTAAATCGATTGTTTCGCAAAGCTTCCTGCAGGAAATAATTACGCTAACTTTGGAAATGGATATCCAAATATAAAAGAAAACTTGCGAAACTTGACTGAAAAACTTTTCAAAAACTTCGCACACGGGATCGCTTTGAATGTAGATGCAATAACTGTTCTCGCATGTGAAACTAGTCTCCTAACTTTGTTATTTATAACATAGATATGGTCAAGATGTGAGAAGATATCAGCCTTGTTAATTTAACAAAAATCTGGAAAATAAGGGCTGATCGACACAGTATAGATGAAAAACATCTCGTCAGCCCGACACTCAAATCATTATATGTATATATATAATAGAAAAGCATTTCAAATTCTTAGTTGAGTTAGGGTAACATGTGATCTGTTTGCTATACTCGAAATATCGAAAAAATTCAAATTCCAACTCATCACAATTATTTGCAATGAATGATTCAAAAATTTTGAATTATGGATTGAAATCGTTAGATATTAATTCGGAGTTTCGAAGAAATTTTTAATTACTACTGTACTGATTCCAGTAATTGTAGCTTACTTAGAATGCTTTGCTCTACTTATTGATTCAAAGCGACGTAGATTAATTGACTGTTAATGGCAGTATTGACTTACAGTCTGTCGCTCCCTCCAGAATCTTTTAATATTTCAGTTAATTTAAAACGGTACATATATATTATAAATTATTGTCAAATTTATCTGAGAATAAATGTGATTATGTATATATCCCTAAAACTTAAGTTCAGCATCATACCATTCCTTATATTGATAAAAATGGTCTACAGTAAACCAAGACACAAGAAACATAAGAAGCTGTAAAAAAATTCTCTTCATGCTCGATCAGAACATCTGTCGCCCTTAAAAATCACGTTTGTCTTTTTCATTGCATAGTCGCTAAGAGTTCCAAAAGCATTTCACTAATAGGAGATTACTAAAAGTTAACTCGATACCTTACATTCAGCACACCGCCAAGCTTTGCACATAAATAAAAAGAAAACATTTTTTATAAACAGTCATTATCTTTTTGGCTTATTTTCATAGTCCAATACATACAAAAAAACATTTAAAACACTGCTGTGTTTTCGTTGATCGGTTTATTTGAATTTCTTTTTTAAATTTTGTTTTATGTGATTCTACGTGGTCTTCCTAAAAAATTTCTGAATCAAATCTTAAGAGATTTACAAATTTTCTGTGTATATCTCGACGATTTCCTTATCTTTAGTGAATCAGGATAAAACCACAGAATTCATATTCATCGTGTATTTCAAAAATTAAAAGACTATGATTTCACAACCAGTGAATCAAAATACGTTTTCGGTGTTACAGAAATTTCGTTGTTAGATCATTTAATGTCAAAAGAAGGTTCTGAATTATTACCCGATATTGTAGAATCTATTTTAAACAAACCATAGTCAAAAAAGATTACAGATTAATCTCTTGGAAAACTGTTCGTGTGTCCGTTACATGCAGGGCATAATCAAAATCATTTCAACAATTTCTTAAAAGTTCCAAGCACACACAACTGGTAGGAATAAGCCTACCAGTTGTGTGTGCTTGTAATAATAATTAAAGAAGTTTAAAACTATTAGCAAATGCTATTCAACCCGAGGATTGTAGCCTCATTTCAGAATTAATACTGCAAATAGATGCCTCTGATTTGGCCATTAATGCTGGTGTATTTCAAACAAAGAAGGAAGCTCTACAACCTCTTGCATTCTTTTCTCGCAATTTATGAAGTCCTAGTACCTTTGATGGAGAGTTATTTGCTGCAAACGCTTCGATTATGCATTATCGGTACATGCTCGAAACGCGAGAGCTCATTTTATTCACTGATCACAAATCTTTCACGTATGCATTTAAACAACAAATAGATAAAAGTTCATCCAATCAGCTATTATATCACAATTTCTATGGATGGAAGTTTCTGTAAAGCGTAGAATAGAGGGCGCCACTACCGTGGAGATCTAGAAAACTTCCGGCTCGCGAAATTTCCTGCTTACTATTCCATTATTGTCTTATGCCATTGTGCTTGTTTTCTGTATTTCCATTGCTTTTGAGAAATATTAATTTAAAGTTGTTATCCTATAAATTTTTTGAAATGCAGAAAGCAAATAAAGGAAGTATTTGTTGCATAGCATTTGGTTGCAATATGCAAGCTGGAACAAATTAATTTTCGCAAGTGAAGATGTTCAAATATCCAATGGATCCTGATTTACAATCCTTAATTTAATTAGATACATATTAAATCAATTCTTAAAAATAAGACTTAAATTTTAATTGCAATAAAAACCAAGATTTGTTTAAAATATTAATAAAGAACAAGTAAATAAACACATCATAACAATTTTGTTCTACTCATTATTGATATCAATTCATATATTCTAGCATGAGCAAGAAAATTTTAATAAAATTTATAATACTATAAATGAAAGCATAAATAATACCTTGCTTAATATTTGAAATGATTTATAGTTCAATCGCGCGCAAAATATATTTCCTGAAATTTTGGAATAAATGCATAAAATTAAAAATTAGTTAAAGAAGAAAATGATTAACAATTGCGATAAATAATAGCAAGAGTTAGAATGTGGGTTACAATATATCATTCATCAACAATTGAGAATCATTGTTACAATCCCCGAGAAATATGGTAATCCATTAGGATTATTTAAGTAAAAATTAAAAAATTTTTAAAAAAATTACGGGATCACTATTGATTGCACACTTATTAAAAATTATGATTTTAATGGATAAAATAAAAACATTTTCGAAAACAGAAATAAATACCTGAAAATATTTAAATAAATATTTTTGCGATTGCATTGATTTTCAATGGGAAGAGAGAAAACCGGAAGTATTTGAGATGGCTTCCAGTTAACTGAGGTATGTTTTTGTTCACACTGAAAACTCCATCCATAGATATTTGATGCATAAAAGGTTCTACTGCAAATACGTTTTCTAGAATTGCAACTATAGCATACCAATCCCATTGATTTTAGGGAAATCGCTAAAGATCATATAAATATTATTATTTTTTAAATATCTAAAATTTTTAGAATTAAAAGAGGTTAATATCCCCGATTACAACATTCTTGTATTATGTGACTTGCCAGCAAAGTAGTTGTCTGGAATTTTTAGAATTAAAAGAGGTTAATATCCCCGATTACAACATTCTTTTATTATGTGACTTGCCAACAAAGTAGTTGTCTGGCTATTTATTCTAAAATAATTTCGAAAACAAATATATTTGATAATTTTTCAATTTATCTCATCCCGAAGCTGATACAACTTATAAGTTTGTTCATTTTTCATTCGTTTCACCTAATTTAAATAAAGATTGAGCCATTTACAACAAGCAAGGAATATCATGCCAAAAATCAAAAATTTTTAGGTATACCAATTCCCCTCTATTACTTCTTTTTTTAAACATAGACCAAACGATTTGATCTTATCCACTTTGATCTTGTTCTATTTTTACTTTTAAGAGGATTTTCTAGCTGTCTAGTATCTGATTGACAAATTTATCAGATGGGCTTATCAATAATATCACAGCCAAAATAGCAGGAAAAAATTTGTTTATAAAAACTTAGGATCCTTTTCAAAAATAACTACGAATCAAAGCCACCGATTTGAAAGCCTACTCTTGAAATCCCTAACACAAATCCAGGGGAAAGCAAAGAATTCAATTTTCCCTTTACCACCATCAAAGCAGTAGAATAATAAAGGAGTTTAAAAGCTTTTTAAAGGCCTCCTCGGATGTTCTATCCTCCATTTTCTTGGGTTTTCGAACAATATACAAAGAATATTTCCAGTCAACATCATCAGAGATTATTTATAATACAGCCCTCCGTCTACTTAGTGAAGTTTTCGATTTCACACCATAGGAAGCATCACCGATATACTTCATCGAAGACTTCAATATTCATTTCACTTTATTGAGAATAAAGCCAGTTTTATATCATTCGCAAAAATTGGGTTTGTCTATCCTGGATTAAATTGCTGTGAAATCAGTGTTTTCATCAGAGATGACATTGTAAAGTAAACTTTACGAGCTCCTTATGAGGCCTTTTAAATGTGTTTCAAAATAAAGAAAAATTTCAGTATTGAGTTCCATTTCCGAAACTCAATTATTTCCTTCAATCTTTTTAAATCTTCCTTTCTCCAAAGTGAATCACGGAAATATTTTATTTTCTTAGAATCTGTGAGAGTACGATCTGAATCTCCAAACATATCAGTGATTAAAGAGAAAAAAATAAATGGAAGTAGTGATTCGATTTCCAAGAAATATTGTGAGTGAAACAAGGAGCAAGAAGTGTGCGGTGTACTATATTCTTGCCAACCTATTTCTTATTCCGTCAATTTGAATAGCCAACGACTGACGTCAACCCTGTGCCAGATCTCTCTCTCACTTTCATATTTCTACACGAAAACTTCATTGCTTTCTTCATGTATGTCATGTAGTTCAGTAGCTTAATGATTGCATATTTGTAACTGACAACTATTTAATAATCACGATACTGTTATTTCAATTACGTCAAATGTTCAAATTAATTAAGAGTAATTAACTAGCTTTTTTTACATGGATTGTTAAACTATATTTGTTTAATGTCTAAATGCATCATATATGTGAGTTTTGTGCTTTTCCTGGTTTACTAGAGATATGGATGTCATGTAAGTATGCATTGCAAAATAGGAAATCTGTAATTTCCTTCTTAAATTTTTTGAAGGAGAACTGCGCAGTTCCATTGAAACACAAAATTTTAAAAGGGAATTCAAATAATCTGAATGGTGTACATTGCAACAGTTTTTTTTTAATTCATTGAATAATCTCTGAGTGAATTGATTATGAAAATAAGCGAGGACAAAAGCTATTTTAAAAAAATAAAACAAGTGCAGAGCATGGAGAAAGTCCGGAAGTCAGGATTAGGCGTCTTTACATATTTAGCTTAAATAATTACCTATTAAAAGAATACTTCCGAAACTTTTAGTGATTATTTGAAGTGGAGATAGCCATGGCAATTTTAAAACCCAGCAATTGCCTTGATGAAACATAAATTGTAGGTTTTTTTGTTTTTTTAAACTTTATATATTTTTGAATTTTGCGTTTCATTCTACTGTGTATGTGTGGACCAATTGTATTAAATCATGAAAAGTACTTGCTGTTCTAAATAATTAATTTTCAAATCTCTAGCAATATTGCTTCCAAAATTTCCTTAAAATGTTATATTTTTTAAATTTGTGCCTTTGACCGATTCAAGTTTTCTTGCCTTTGCTCTCCAGCTCACCAACATCTCTTGTGTCATTTCAAGTTCTTTTGCTACCCGTTTCTCTAATTCTCTCTTTTGATTTTTATTCGTTTATTATTTATTTATTTTGATTTGATGAACGTTTTGAGAGCAAATTATTGATTGTTATGGGTATCCGAAAACATGATTCCAGAAGTCGTTTCGAATCGCTTTGAGCCAAACGCCTTTAACAATGGTTGAATTGATTCGGACATGACCCTCATATCGTGTAACGACTCTATGGCTTCAACACATTAGAATCAAAATTGAAAATATTATCAAAGTTCATTTTGTTCATAAAACGATTTCTTGTATGAAGATACAACCATCGGTTTGAGAAGCCGTTTTCCACTGATTCAAGTCATTAACGCGCTCACAATAAAACAGAAGAAAAACTAAAAAGAATAAGATAAAAAAAAGTCATCCACTTTATAATTATTTTCAATTGATAAGAAGAATTAAAATTTTATATTATTATTGTTTTAATCATTTCATTAAAACCAAAAAAATTTCTTTATAAATATGAATTTATAATAACATTTCTTTGTTTCATTGAGATTTGTTTCTGTTTCCAGTTTATATAAATACTGATTGATCAGCATATAGCAAACACATTATCGAGCTCAATAATTGTTTGCTGTTGATGTATTTTAATATTATATTTACATAACATTTTATACTTAATTAATTACTTTGACTATTTTTCATATATATAATTTCATGAAAATTATATTTTAGAATAATTATAATACATTTAACTTATGATTGTTTCAAAATTAAGAGGTCTTGTAGATTTAAATATGTGTGTGTGTACTTTACAAAAAAAATGCAAATCTTAACTACTGTAATTTATTTTACGAAACAAAATAACAAAAATGGGAAATTTATATTACGTTCCTTATAATTCAATAAATATATTTTCCATGAATTTGAAATACTTTTATCAGTGCAAGAAAGTTTTCCATAATACCACTAATTTTAGAATGCATTATACGGAAAATCTCATTATTTCTTTTATATACTCTGATGGTGCTCTCATCCTAGTAGCCTTGTATATTTTTATTCTCTCGGCATTGATGAATAATTTTTTGTGGTTCTTTATTTTTGCATTCTCGTGTTTTCAGCGATACTTCGATAGAAAAATGCATAGAACAGTCTCATTAGTCTCTTAATAATGAGGATATTCGTTATTTCTTTCTTTAGAAACATAAATAGTATTATTGATTTTGCATAGAAGACATTTTTAATGCAGTAATTTCTTTTTAAATTGAATATAAAATGTGTTTTAGAATATTTTTCGAAAATTTTGCATTTTACAAAATATATTATAAAAATATTTTAAATGAATTAAAAAAAAAGACATTTGGAGATTTACTTTTTTATACCAATCATTGTGATACACTTATAATCTTAAATTTTTAATCATTACATGAAAATGAAGCCCAGGTGCCGTATAATCCTTGATTCCAAATTCTGAATTTTTTTGGCGATGAAGAAATGTTGCGAAGATGACGCATCGTGGCATGCGCGATGACGTAAATACTAGGGTTACCAAAATAGAATTTTCTTCATAATTCTTATAGGTCTCCATATATATGACGTAATAAAAACGAGGTTACCAGATACATAAGAAAATCTGCCAAAAAATCACCAATCTCAGAATTTGGCATCATGGATTATACGGCACCTGTGCCGAAAATTAAGTGGTGTGAGTAAGAAGTTATCTAATCTGTTATAAATAGCTTAGACTATGTGCTTAGTTAACAGTAAAAATAAAATGTCAAATAACTGTTTTTAAATTTGAATTTCAAATTATTCGAATATTCTTATCATTGTAAGTTTCCGATAATTAAATTCAGATTTTGGTGACAATAATTTAAATAAAACAATGATTCTTTTCATTTTTATTTTATTTTATTGAATAGTTTATCACAGCAATAGTAATAAACGTTATTAATGTGTGGAAATCAATAATGTAAAGGAAGGTAACAGAACATAAAATATTATTATTCAAACACACAGTCTTCCACTTAAAATAATAATATCTAAAAAGCTGCATAAATATGAAACTCTACAGTTAAATATGAGTTTTTGAACAGTAAAATTATAACATAAAAATGTAATATCCGAATGAAAAGTAACTCAAAATAATAATAATTAGTATATGTGCTTAAAATGATCCCCCAAAACTGTTATTAATAGCCCACAGGTATATGCTTTGCATAAACAAAAACGTTCTAAAAGGGTCAATATCATGTAAAAATTCAGGATAATCCGATTTATATGTAAATTACCTTAAATTATATTAGGAATATCAATCACAGATTGAAATTAAATATCGTAAAAATCTCATCAACATGTCACTGTATCACTTATGTCTCATTTACAACCAAAATCGTACTTTCATCAAAAGGTAGCAATTGTCCTAGATAATATCCGATGATGTCCCGTTATGTTTGTAGTATGAAAATTGTGTAACTTGAGCAAAGGTAGGATTTAAGAACTTATCAAATCTCTTTCACCCTCAAATATGTTAACATTCCTTCCAAAATGAAATGGTTGGTATGCCACTAATTGCCCAGAAAAGACATTTCCAGTCGCTTTGGATTGGTACCCCTATGTTTTTGCTGATAAAGATCAGATATGTACAATATAGAATAACAGATTTTCTTCTGTTGACTGAAATTAGATAATAGGAAAAATAAAAATTTACAAAATGTGTATTCCCTTAAGTTTCAACTTCTGATTGCCACAATCAAGAATCCTCCTTATGCTTCGATTTATTTTAAAGTTTTCAGAAAGCTCTTAACTAAATCGGAATATATTTAACGTCATTAGAACATGCAAGGTCGCGGGCAATTTAGTCATTTGATAAAACCATACTGTATTTAGTTAAATAAAATTATTAATTGTGGATTTATTCTATCTAAATTCTCAATTTTCATTATCTGTTGTTGTATTTCTCAAACAGTTTAATTATGACTCTTGAAACATAATCAAATTACTTTTAAATTTAATTATTAATTACTTTTAAATTGTTATGGCTTTTATCGATAGTTTGGAAGTTATTTAACTTGGTTTTAATCATAAAATTTAACTTATTTATAATTTAAAATAATAATTTAAATTTAAAGTAATATAATAATTTTATAATTTAAATTAATTATATTTAATTTTATAGCAAAAAATGAGTTTCAAATAATAAGAATATTTTATAATTCAATGTCTTTGAAAATAGCATTTGATAAGAATAAATAACATTTCTGATATAATAACTTTAAAATATTTATCTCTTATATGTATAGTTTAAATTTCCTAATTAAGTATAATTCCTTTTGGTAGTATTTGAAGATATTTGCAACAACAAGATATTAATTAAAATTTATTTTTAATTACATGAAATGCATTCAGATGCAAGTGCATTTAAAATATAAAACAAGTAATGATAAAAAGGCTTCCTAATTTAAAACTACTCTGAAAGATTATACCGAAAGACATAAAAATGAAATGACATCGAAAAATGATAAAGAAAAAATAATTTTATATTTGATATACAGTATTAATAAGGGAGGGGACGTGTAATATTAATCTAAGAACAAATTTTCTTTAAAATGCTGAGATTAATTGAAAAAAACTCAATGCTATCAGTATAAATATTCATGGTTAATGAAATTTTTAAGAACAGTTTTTAAAGATTTCATTAGCATCAATGAAAGCGTTTATTATTTTTTAGCCGTAACAACTATCTATTTTTTTAATCTACCTAACTATCTATCTATCTATATATATATACACACTAAACAAAATAAATAAAAATCTAAGCAAATCAAAAAACAATTAAAAAATTTTTTAAATTTCAAACAAACAATTTTCATAAGAACAATTTAGAATACAAAGGAAAATATTATGTGAAAACAAATATATATATATATATATATATATATATATATATATATATATATATATATATATATATATATATATATATATTGATAAAAAGTCAGAGAAACATGCAACAAACTAAAAATATGTTAAATAATATTTATATATCCCCAGTAAAGTTATTAGATTTTTTAAAATTTATTTTTCAAACATGAAATCCAAACAAAGTTATTTGATAAAAAATATTTTTTTTGAATAATGTCTAACTCACTCTTGAGTTATTTGAGTTAGGGATTTAATATGTAAACAATGAGCTGCTCGGTATAAATTTGGAATTAAATAATTGCTTAAAAAATTATCCTAAGTAAAATTATCATGGTTCTCTGATATTTTATATTCTTTGAAGTTTCTAGGCAAAAATAAAAATCCAAAAAGAAAAGTAGTAATTTGAATACACTTTACAAAATCAGTGGGTACAAAACAAATATAATTCTTAATTATTTTATATAAAAAAAGTTTCAATATTATAATGTGTACTCCAGTTTTTTAAATTATATAAGCTGATAACTGATCTAAAAAATTCTATTGCTAAATGTTAATATTTGCACGTGTACTATATACGCTTATGCATATCTATCTATCTATCCATCATAGCCATTCGTGACTCCTTAGGGTGAAAAGCTTGAGGGGGAGAAAAATTTTAACTAATAAAATGTCCTTACGAGATCTTACAAGGACACATGAGAAAAGTATGTTCGTTGCTAGACAACGTTCCTAGTTGCTAAGAATACAAAACCATTTCTGATTCTATTCTTAATCGGATTAAATCTTCCGAAATTTAGTTTTTCCACTAACTGCGTCTTCCTAGTAGATCGAAATTATAAGTGTACTTATTATTTATAATCTTGTTATACGTTTTATTGACCAACCTAACATCTTGTTTTCCATCCTATTAAGCAAGAGACAGAATTTATGCAAAAAGAGTAAGTCAAAAAATCGTCCCATATTACATCTATATTTTTATTAGAAAAAATTTAACTTTTATTTTTAAATTTAAACAGTGTAACTCAAAAACTTCTTTATAACTAAAAAGAAAAGACATTCAGAAAACTAGTGCTATTCAGAAAACTAATACTAGTATTTATTATTAATTACTTGTTACTTATGAGGTTATGAGAAATCACTGTGCTACTCAGATAACTGAAAAATTTTAATATTCTCAAGATTCATTACATTTAGTAAATATTAAAATTGAACGAAACGATTATAGAAATTAGTTTTGAAAGTCACACAATTAAAAACTATATTGTTGTTTTGTGTGTGTATTTGTATATATATATATATATATATATATATATATATATATATATATATATATATATATATATATATATATATATATATATATATATATATATAATGAAGAAGTATGTTTAAACAAGCAATTAAAATTTATTTAGGATTCAAAAGGTCTTAGCAGTTATATTTTAATCTTGATAAGCAGCATTATTTTCTATAAATGCATTATTTTTCACTATTTATTAGTTATATTTGAATGTGTGTGCTATTTAAAATATTCAACAATGAAACTGAAAAAAATATATACTATTAAATAGAAATAACCTCATTGTGTAACATGAAAATTATTGTAAAATTTACTATCTAATTTGTATCTATATATCTAGTAATTTTGTTATCTAGTACAAATATTTAAGTTTTCATACATACATTTGGGGGTAATGGTAAGCATTTAAAGGTTATATTTAATAGAGTGATTCTCAAGATATCGAAACAACATTTGAGTATTTGGTTATTGCAGTATCTCAATTCAAGAGTGTTTCCCCTGCTGTAATATTTAAGTAACTATTTATTATAATTATTTATATAAAAAGCGCTTAAATGCTAAGCAATTCGAAAACTATAAATCAAATATTTTAATGATATTTCTTGAGAATATTTTGCGATTTTTTTATGTGCGTTTTGATGCAGAGTGAAACTTAACTTAAAGAAGAACCATTTCTTTCTTATGTAACTATATACTGCTAAAGTTACAAATAGCTTTTGTGAAGTTATTATTAAACCACCAACTAGAACGCGAGAACTTCGGAAAAAAGCACTCCTTTTTTCTAGCTTTATGTTATCAAAACAGGATATGAATACTTCGATTCTTTGGTTTCGATAAATTTCATTCGGTTTCATATTTTCGCTTTGCATAAAGAAGATTAAATAAATAATTATTTCAATCATATAAATTTCATTGTAATTTATTCAATATTATTATATCTTAAATTATGTATATTTTGCATAAATTATCTCGATTAAAATTATAGCATAAAACCATTTAAAAAAATTTTTTTTGGAATCCCTACTCTCAGATATTATAAATCATATAATATCATAAATATTAAATAATTTCAAATCATACAGAATTGAAAAACATTTAATTTCTAAGATGAGAGCTAAAAGTAAAAAAAAAAAATTACATATTTCATTTGGCGATACAAAAATTAATTATTTTGAATGAAATAAAAATATTTTTTCATACTTTCAAAATAAAAAATAGTTTTTGGTGCAATAAAAAAATATCCTGCAATAAAAGTGAAACAATTACGAAAAATGAAAAGAGATGAATTTAGGTTATATATTTCAGGAGTCTTAAAATTTGTATTTTTGTAAAAATATATTTTAAAATTTGGAAGATACAATGCATTTACTTTAAAAATTTTTTTAAGCAATCTATTAGCTATTAATATCTATTAAATTAAAAATATCATGTAAATGTGTCAAACTTATTTTAAAATAAAAAATTTATACTTAATAAAATAAGTTGTTATAGCGATTTTTTTAACATTTTATGATTTAAGTTATACTTGAAGATTTTGGAGTTGTTCTTTGTATATATTTAGGAAAAGAGATTATATTGTATAATTATTTCAAATAACATTTGAAAATATAATACAGTATAATCACTATAAATTGTGAATGTAAAAATAGAAAATATGTTCTTGAAAAGTCTATACATTTCTAAGTTGAGTGAATTTGAAGCTTATGAAAAATACAATAGAATAAATTACTATTGCAAATGCATTAAAATGTTATCTAAATTTTATACTTTCTTTTTTCATTACAAATAATTCAAACGATAGTCTTATAATGAGAAATTAAAATTATAAATTAATTATTTGTTGTTTTTTGTGCAATTTCGTTATATTACATATGATATTCTTGTAAGCTGGTATTACAATTTAAAATGTTTTAAAAATAACTATTTTAACTTTTTAAGAGGAATAATATTAATAATGCTGCATATTATTTATTGTTTTCAATATCTGAATAGCATACGATGGATTAATTTGAATTATAGATTAGTAAAATTTATTTGAATAAAGTGCTTCAAGAAAAAATAATAAAATGTATGAAACAATTTCTTTTCAGAAACTAAATTTAAAGTAATATTCATATTTCATAAAATATTGTTGTGTAAGTCAGAAACTTGCTTCATAGTGTTTATCCATATCCAAAATATATCATATTACCTTCCATAATAAATATTTTCAGTAATTTACTTGCAAATATTGAGTAAGTGCATTTATCAGTTTTAAATTAAAATTGATTTTACTTGAACAAAATTTGATGGCGAAATTTTAAGAAAAATATTCGTGAAACAAAAATTACACGATTTGAATAAATCAAAACATTTATTAAGACAAAAATCCATATATTATAAGTTGAGTGAGCTTGATAGTAAAAATCTAAGAGGATAAATTACTATTGAAAATAAGAAAATCAAAAATATTTTTATACATATTTGATTAAATATTTTTTTATGTAATAAATATAAACATGAGAAAATTAATCATTTATTTTAAATAATTTGTGCTAAAATTATGGAATATTTTTATAAATATGATTTTTCCAAATCAATCATTTATAAAGATGTTTTAGAAAATCCTTTCTTTATTAAAAAGTCTTATAAAATAATTAGTTAAATTTCTAAAAAATTCTAAAAATGAGTTAAATTTCTTTTTGAATATACAGTTTAACTAAAGTGAGCTTTTTTTTCATAAAATTTAGATATTTTTTCAAATAATTATTTTTTAAAAAGTATTAAAATAAATGAAATTCAATTATAAAACTTTTAAAGCATTTTAGAGTTTTAATAAATTAATAGATGGCAGCACTAAAACGCTCTTGTTTATAAGTATTTTGAATTACTGATTTACGCAAATTTATAAATTTGGCGATAATACCCAATTTCTTTTCACAAAGTTTGGACTTTACAATAGATGGCAGCACTAGAGACACTTTTAATCATAAAGTAATTCAAACTTCAAATTTATACAAAAAATTTTTCTTATGATTTTGGTTAAAAAATAAACTCGATTTGTTTCCATATAAATCACCACTCTACAATTTGACTTGCTATAAAGAAATAATTGATTAGAACTTTTTTCTAGTATGAATAGGTTCATTTATTTAAGAAACGATCTGTTAATTTAATTAAATTTTCCAACGTATTCAATTATACCAATATAATAGTTTGTTTTTGAAGTAAATGGGATTACAACAACATACACAGTAAGATAAATTCAATATAGTAATGTTCACGAGTATGTTTAGTGTTTATATTTAAAAACATTAATTAAAACATAAATGTTTAGAAGTATTGCATTTTTTATTATGGCAACAGAAAAGCATTTTTCAAGGTAAAATTTTCAAATGTCCCCAAAATTTAACGAATTTATTTATTCAACGTATCAGTCAAACAATAACTCATATCCTGACTAATTTGAACATATCTCTTATATTTACTACATATAAATGCAAATTCCGAGTGAATTTCGGATAACTATTTATTCAATTTAACATAGAATGTAAGTCCAGTTATTTAGGATATTTTTGATAAAAATGAATTCTTTATAGGTGAAAAAGTATTGTTTACTTGAAAAAGAAAGAACCATGTCTAATAATTTATTAAAGCCTTCTTCCACTTGGTTTTTGCGACCAAGGCATTTGAAACAAGTTATCGACAAGAACTTTGCCAATTCTTGGCCACAACCTTCGGAAATAATCGCAACTGTACCTCCAGAGGAAGAATATTACATTAGAAAGTACTGTCCAATAACTCTAAGCCATTTATTACCTGACCTGAAATTCACGAAAAAGGATGCTGTTACGGATGCCTTAATGGAATTCGATTGCAATCTTCGCCTGAAGTTCGAAAAGCACTTGGAAGAAACACATCGATTGATCTCGGGGTCCACGTCTCAGAGCGAAGAATCGTCTGACACAGACAACGCAAGCGATTTGGGGGAAAGAATTGAAAACGATCTTAGTTTTGCCACTGATGATAAATCGAAAAAATCTGTGAAGAATCGCTTTGAATTACATTTACCGAAAGTAAATTATCCTCAAGAGAATATGAAATTCTTGCTACCGATTCAAGAGCTGAATAATCGCAGGTCTACATCACCCCAGTTGACTAAAAATTTTTGCACTGGATGCATTAATAAAGACATGACAACACCCAATATTCCCCCTCTTCATTGTAAATACAGAAAGCGAAACAAAAATTTGTGTCTTAAAAATAAAGAATTCGTGTCTTTCCCAGCGATTAGCAATGAAAATCGAGTCAACCTCAATGAAATAAAATGCACGGATGTTGCATGCTGTAAGTGTGAAAATAAATCTTTAAAAGACTGCGAAACAAAATGTAAAGATATACCTTCTCCATCCCAAGTAAAGGGTAATATGTTTTCGCCAGATATTCGGTAAGTATTTATATTTTTAATTAACTATTTTTTTGTGCTTGATTTCAATATATGATTGCTATTTCCCTCAATAAAATATTTTTATATGCATATTCAAAATATAAAACTCGAAAGTGGAATGAAAACACCAGTGAAAAATTTCTTACAGACATCATTTGAAGCTTGCATAATAAATCAAAGAGAAAATTGCTATATACAGTCATTACCTTTTAAAAGTATGTCATTTCTTTTAGTTCGTTTAATAATTGCCTTTTATATTTGTTTTGTTAATTTAGTTTATCGTAAGTTTAGTTACTGTTTTCAATTATTTGCTTTACATAATTGTTATTTTTAAAATGACAGTCTAATATTCATTTAGTGCATTATTTATTTACTAATATCATCATTGGAGACTGCTTGTCGTCCTCAGAGCTGACCTCTAGAGTTAGGATGGCTATCAATGCTACTTTTAGGGATACCATTCCTACCCACGAATGGTACACATGCAAACTTCCTGGTTCCGCACTAGTGGGTAAACACAAGAGCTGCAGCCAAACGGCTCTGACAAGACTACGAAGTGGCCACCTGCTTGCTCAGAGACACGTCTCTGGTACCAAGGTCTACCCTCTCTGTCCCAAATGTCGAGTGGTTCAGGCCTCCTCATCTCATATTTTTCAGTGCATTGGGTGTGAGAGAGGTGATATGGTGTTGAGACCGGAAGTGGTGCTTGAGAGACTATTTATTTTTGGATTCATGGGGCTGGTGTGATGGTACTCTCACGCCAGTCGGGGATAAGCAACAACAACAACGTTTCTTTACTTTCATCGTGCAGTTGTTTTGTACACGATGAACTAAATTTTCAGTGCATTTAGGGCTTAATTTTAGACTTGTTTTACTTAATTTGTAGCGTTACGGTCCTTAAAAAAGATATCAGGATTCTCTCTCAGTTTTTTTATATATGATCATGTTAAAGGAATGAGGAATAAGTGCAGAAAAGAACTAGTTTAATTATTTTATTAGACTTATTTTCATTAGCATTTCAGAGTTATCAAAAAGTATTTTCTTATATAAAAATCTTTAATAATAAATGAAAAGACGTAGTAAAATTTGATTTCAACGCATTGTCTTGTTTGAAAATTGCTCACAGGAAATGCGAAACAAGTGATAACTTAAATACACAGTGAACTGTGAACCAATCTCTAAAGTGTTAATTTTACCTAACTTATTACTAGGTAATACCAAAAACCAAAGGAAAAGAAACTCCAGATTAATATCTTTGTAGATGAAGTACTGTATTATATCACATGAAAAGTGAGATTACAGCTTTTATCATAAAGCTCACAAATATTAGCTCAGTTTATTTGAATTTATTTGTCTATGGGAATGAGTGAAGTTCGGTTTCACTTTCCAAAAATGCCATGTTCATGTTAGAAAATTTTATGATCAACATTTAAATCTATTTTTTCATATGAAATTTCTCATTTACTAGAATGCTAAATTGAAAAGGCTCTTTTCTATTTTCCTTCAGTCACTTTCAAACAATTCAGTAATCTAACATTTTTAAAAATACCTAGAAAAAATATCAGAAAAGTATTCTTACTTTTCCATGATTAGCATGATTCTTAGAATTAACCTTAACCAGATCCTTAAAAAATTGGGTTCGTAATAGAACATTTTAGGTAATTGGTTATTATAGAGATTGTTTTGTGACATTGTTGTTGCTCTCGTGTCCATGTATCCAGCAAAAAGAAGAAAAAGTTGTTGTTGTTACTTATGACACTTGGACAAGCCAAGCTCGTTAGCTGACGGCTACGAAATTTGGTCACAAGGGTACATCTTTCATTTTAATCAGAGTACCACGAAGGTGAAAGTACGACTTTTCTTTAAGACACTTCTGATAGATGTCATCACCAGGGGATCCACTCCCTGAATTTTGACTATAATTTGAAGGTTTTAAAAAAAAGGAAAGAGGAAAAAAAGAAGAAAAAAGAAGAAGAAAAATTAATAGCCATCACTTAAAATAGAAGCAGCTGCCACATCCGCTTGGAATATTTGAGACCCGAAACATTTAAAAGACTATTATAAATTACTTACACCACTCTTAAGGGAAAAATTGTATTCTGCACTCACATTTTTAACCTAGTAACAAAACGATAAAAATGTTATTTTCTGCCATTGTGAAATTTTTTAAAACATTTTTTATTATTTGAATTTTTAAAAATTTACTTGAATTTCTATTATGAAAAAATTTATTAATTTTTATTAAATTTCAACAGTTTTTTTTTTGGATTCTTCGATGAATTTAAGGAACTAAATCCCATACTATTTACATTACAATAAAATTTATTTCAAAATATATTTTTTAGTAATCAGTTCAAATAAAAAAAGGATTACAAAATCAAAATGAATTCCTAGATATTTGGTGTTTCACACAGGTATTCAAATTCTTTTCTTATTTAATAAATAAAAATTATGTATTCAACATTGTCAAAAAATAATTAAATATATAGTTGAATATTTCAGTGAAAAAAAGGTGAATTATAAATTTCTTTCCATTCAAATGAATTTCAAAATCTAATTTTTAAAAAAATAGTTATTTAAACTAAAAAATTTCATCAAGGAAATTTCTCAAAACACGAAATCCATAAAATTTACTTCAATAATTAACAGTATCATTTGTTTTCGAAAGTTAAAAAGTATTAAAAATAAATATATTAAAAAAACAGTAACTAATATCACAGTTTATCTTTGAAATTAAAATGAATAGGACATGTTTTTAAATTCATATTTTTTTTGTTTCACTGCAAAATTCTAATATATTATTAATGAATTAAAAACATATGCAACTAATATTTTTACAGAATATCAGTTTGAAACGTCAGTAAAGTATTTTTAAAAGTAAATATAAGAATTTTTTTGATGAGTTATATTTATTGATATGCCCTCGATTCTAGTTTCGTAGCTGAAGACATATTTAATTTTTTAAAAATAATTTTGGGATTATTATAATCAACCACCCAGTAAAAAAGTTGTTTGCCGACTTATTTCATTTTAACGAATTTTTTCTTCGATTACGATTAAATAATCTTTATTTTATCAGACCGGGCACTTGCCGTCAAAGGTCTTCCAGAAGGATGAACTACTTTGCTTCTGCCAATGAATGCCATCAATCTCATCTTGGAATGCACGCTCGTAAATCGAAGTCTTCGTCCCCTATTCGACAGCATCGCAGTAGGTCTTCGTCCCCTGTTGAGGAAGGCTTCGACTGTCTTTTCCCACCATCTCCATATATGTTGGAATTGGCAAGACTAAGAAGAGAGAAACTGAAAATAGAAGAAAGATTGCTCCTCAAGAGAAGACGACTTTTGGAAATGGAAAGGTTGAGATCTCCAGTGGATGGATGGTATATATAATTTTCGACCACTTTGATTTTGCTAAAATAAAAAGAAATATCATATATAAGAAAATAAATCAAATTAATGACTTCTTTTGCTTAATCTTTTATTTAGATTGATGAGATGTGATTCGATAATATTATGAGTCTGCTAATAAAACGCTTCAAAAGTTTTCATGTTTATCTACCATTTCCGTTTTTTAAGCATTTATATCAAATCGTTTTTTTGGAATGTGTAACTGTTTCAACTATAAAATAATTTTTAATCAATAATTTTAAGCAAAAGAAAAACTAATTTTATATTACCTTGAATCTGATTCGAAGTTAATAAAAATTTCTGTAAATCTGCTTTATTTGATTAGAAAAACTTTCTTTTGCAATATAATAGTTTAAAATATAGCCAAATGTAAACAAAGATATGTTAACAAACGAAATTATTAAGTTCAACTTAAATTTTTTTTTAATTTCCTTTTAAAACGACTAATTCAACATTCGCCTGTATTGTTTAGTAGGTAGTTAATTTTTAAAACTTATTTTATTGTTTTCAAAGAAATATGGATTCAAAAACTCCCAACAAATATTTAATAAATATAACCCTTTCACATTAGACGCATACATTATTATAATTTTCCAAATGATCTAAAATCTAAGGAAATTTCTACACTGTAAATTTAATTTAAGAAGGTATTTACACTGATCTTTATATTTTATTGTATTAATTTATCTTTATATGAAAAAAAATTGATAGTAAAAACGTTTTTATTTTTCATCGAAAATTTCAAATTATTCTTTTACAATTACCATGAAACATTCTTTAAAAATTGTTTCTGTGGCTAATTACATTTCTCCAAAAATACAATGCCCATACTGGTTCTATTTTCATATTTTAATGTAAAAACGCAAATACAAACATAAGTAGAAATATAGGATGAGGTAACCAATTACATTCTGCAATAAACAATCACATGTTACTCTCATTGCAAAGGAGCATAATGAGATATCATCATAGAATAGTGTTTTCCAATGTGCCTGCACCTCACACGGAAAAAGAGCGAGAAAGTTCTACTCTCTCTGACACACACAGCATTTTTGAACAAGATTGTTCTAATCTATAAATATGTATTTTTGTGTAGTGGTTCCATCTGTTGGCACTAGAAGTTACTATTCTTATCAGGATATTTATTACACTTGGAATATATTGTAGATAATTGCTAAAAAAAAAAAAAAAAAAAAATTGAAATGCCTTTTTTTGTATTGTTTCATTTCTCAAAAGATAAATGAGAAAAAGTTACAATTAGTTTTTAAGGGGACACTTCTTTTTAATTTTTTTAAACATCTCTCTTCAGTAAAAAAGTATTGACAAGCTAATGGTGGGCATTTGCGTAAAGAGATGTAATTAGTCCTAACTGTATTACCCAAATAATATATATATATATATATATATATATATATATATATATATATATATATATATATATATATATATATATATATATATATATATATATATATATATATAATGAAGGTCTTATAAGAAGCTTGAAATGCCAGTAGTGTTTACACTTAGTCGTTAAATTTATGTACTTATTTATTTGGTTTGCATGTAGTATTTGGTGCGGTTCTTGCATGTTTGTATTTGTATTTGGATATGGATTTAGATCTGGATCTGGACCTAATTTTGATTGGATTACTATAAATTAAATGTTTTTTGACAACATTAGATTTTGGCTTATATATTTTAGCTTGACTTTTACTTCTTTTATTCTGGTTTGATATTTTGGTTTGAATTTTTTGGTGTGGCTTTGGGGTGTACTGGCTTTTTTTTAAGACAATGTCTTGGGCCAGTGCAGAAAAGTTATACTTTGTGCCAATTTGGTCAACACCCCCTGATGAAGCTGCCCATGTTGGTAATCCGTTCCATTTTTCTTTATTCTATTTTCTTTGATATTTTAAAATATGTATTGAACATTTTCCCAACTGCTTATTATATTTCGTATTTTCAATCTATTGTTCTCCATCTAGTATTTGATTATTATTCTTAATTTGGTTTTTTGACGAATTTTATAAATATATTATTATTCTTTATCTAGTATTTGATTATTAATTTTATAAAAATGTACTAATAATTATGTATACATATATATTAGAACAACCACTGATTTTATACCTTGTTATACCATATTACTTAGAATAAAAACTTTTGCATAATAAATAAAAATAATTTTGCATTATTATTTTCATTATTATCAGAGGTATACATTTTCAGAAACTTTTCCTCATTTAATTTTAGCTGGCTTTATACTCACATATTAATAATTACTCTGAGTAAATTTATCAAAAAATAAGTTTATATTAGGACACATTAGCTTTGTTCAAAGCTTTTTAATAATATAACATTTTGATATATTGTATAAATGTTATTGTGTAATGAATAAAAATAAATAAAAAAGTATTTCATTTTATACAAATAAATCATTATATATTTATTCAGGAACCATATCATGATGAATTAATGACTCCAATTAAAATTGTTCTCTGAGAAATAAAACAACAAAAAAGAACAAAGATTTTCGGAAATGAATTGGATATTATAAAAATAGTAATAAATAAATAAATAAAAATCACGATTTTACAGCCATTCAAAATAATTATATTCATTTGAAAAAAATCTTAATCTTTTCTTTTTATTCTAAAAGTGATAAGAAGGAAAGAAAAGTGACAAAAATATTGCAAAGAATACACTTAAATTATCAGATTAAAATTCTGTAGAAAACCATCGCCCATTTGGATGTAGCATTGAATTTTCATGTAAATAAACAGAACTTACGTTTTATTAAAATCGATTTATATTTCAGCGGTCGAAAAACCATAAAGCTGAATCAGTTTAATACCACTTTTCCAGTTTTCGTTTCCCTTCCATAATAAACATGTTTATAGTAAAAGTAAAATAAGTTTGATGGAATATTTTCTTCACATAGAAAGAAATGAAATTTTATAATTTTTTTTCAGTAACCTTTAATTTTAAGTGTCTAGTAGAAAGAAATATAAGCGTATAGCAGGCGAAACTTATACAAAAAAATCTAGGGTAATAATAAAAGAATAAATAAATAAAAAAAATATAAAAAATTAAATGAATCCCGATGCATATAGTGAGATGATAATAACTTAACAGCTTTTTAAAAATAAATATTTTCTTATATGCTATACGACTCAATGTAATGGTTAACTATTTGTAGGGCAATAATTTAATATCAAGTGTAAAATGAATTGTATGAATATATTTCATTTTTCATACTTTTTTATTTTCTAACCATTATTGTCTTGTTTTTTTAGGTATACAATGAAGGATAAAAATTTTCACGAAGAAGCTCGTCGAAATAACATGTATTTAAAAAATGAGAAAATTATTCCGTTCATTCAGGAGAGAAAAAGACTACTTTCTGAAACAATAAAACTTTAATATTTTGAATTTTTTAATAGTAATTGCTTTGTAATTTGATACTAAACGAAATTATTAAATTCCTATGGACTTATTTAAACATGCACAAATGATTTTAGTAGTATTTATAAATTTATTTATAAAATCATTCAAGCTATTTTAATTTATATTTGCCTATTTTCTTATGCATGATTCATTTAAAGATGTAGAGAGGATTTTTTTGTCTGTATGTGTTTATTATCAACCAAGTACAGGATGACAACTTTATACTGTTGACAAAATTGTACTGTTTTGGATTGGCTTAATTCATGTCCACCACTTTTTATAATAATTTCATTGTCTTAGGAGATCTTAATGTTTGTAAAACAAATAGGTAGTTTTTATTTCCTAGTTTGAAATAATATGCCAAACCAACGACGACAAATAATTGCTTTATTTGAGGCTGGATTGAAACAAATTCAGATTGCAAGAGAGCTGAATATCTATAGACAAAGGGTATCAAGTACTATAAAACGATTCTTGGAGCTTGGCCATGGCGATGATAAACCAGGATATAAAAAATAAGAACTGTGGATACGAATGAAATTCACAAACTTATCAAGAAACGAATTAACCGAAATCCAAGATAATCAATGAGAAAAATAGCTAAGGAAATAAGGATTAATAGAGAGTTAGTTAGACAAATTGCAAAAGAAGAACTTGGATTTAAACCATATAAACTTCGAAAAGTACAAAAACTAAATGAGCAAAATAAGCAAACACGGTTGCGAAGATGTCGAACTCTCCTTCGAAAATCCGCAAAAGGTGCATGGAGGCATTTCATCTTCACGGACGAAAAACTTTTCACAATTGAACAATCCTATAATCGACAAAATGACCGTTACAGGTCATCTGATCGTCTTGGAACTTCCACAAGAGTAGAACTTCAGATAAAACAACAGTCAGTTATGATTTAGGAAGGCATTTGTGAATCTGGAAAAACTCCTTTGGTTTTCATAGATCAAAGCGTCAAAATGAGTAAGACCAGGTACTGTGCAATAAGATTTTACAGTCAGTTTTACTTATTTGGGCCCAAAACACATTTTAAAAACAGCATCTGGATACTTCAACAAGTTTCTGCCCCTTCTTAGTGCATAAGCAACGCAAGACTGGTGTCAAGCAAATATTCCAAATTTCATATCTGTGGGAACGTGCCCCACCTATTCACCTGTCTTAAACTCAATGGACTATGGTGTTTGGTCTATTCTGCAATCAAGAGTAAGCTCTAAGCCACATCGAAGTTTAGAATGTCTAAAGGCTACTCTTAAGAAGGAATGGGCTAAATTAACGCCTGATGAACTGCGGCCCATTGCAGAAAAATTTACGCGACGTATAAGGTTCTGTATCGATGCCCGAAGGGGCCATTTTGAAAATACTTAAATATGTTGTATCTAATTAACAAATGACTTAAGTAAAGTTGATTTTTTGAAAATATAAATATTCCATGTTTTTAGTTTAATAGAATATTTTTTGTCAACAGGATAAAGTTATCACCCTGTAAAGATAAGCATATTTATTTATAAATATCTCACTTTTGTATTATCTTTTATATATGCTTCCATTAAAAGTATAGAGTTTATTCACAGCCTACATGCTCTTGATTATCGATCAAGGAATGATAAACATATTTTTTAGCTCATTTTTTATCATTTCTTATTTATGACTCATTTAAAGGCATAGCGAGTGTTTTTTTGCCCAACATTTTCTCGATGGCTTTGAAATTCTTTTGATTTAACATTCTGGTCTGTTTTCCATATCTTACATGTTTTGAACAGTGCATATGATTTCTTCGTTTTACTATGTAACTTCAACAATCAGTTACGCGACATATTTAGTTTAATAAATCATGTCTTACATGATCCTTTTTTTAAATATTATTATGCAGTTTATTTTGACACTTGTAATTCTTATTATTACTCAAAAAAACGTGTGTAAGTGCACATTTATCAAAATATTCAACTGAATTTAACAAAACACGCTAATACAGTATTAATATAATAAAGCAATTAAATCTCATTTTTAAATCATTTAAAATTTAATTTTATAAGAAATTTTGTATTATGACACAGGTGCCGTTTTATTTACAAATATAACCAAAATTGGAGATTGTTTATGTAAAAATATTCAAAGAGATATTAAAAATATTTCTATTCTAGATATTATTTTAAGCAAATTATCAAAACTGAAATTTTTAATATTAATTTTTATACAGACTAACTCAGAAACAACTTTGCCTGCACTAATTTGTAACCACTGATAATTTATTATTATAATCTTAATCAAAATCAACAAATTGAGTTATTTTAATGAAGGATGAATAATTTATTTTAAATGAAAAGCAAACTGTAAGAAACATTTAAACAGCATTCTAAATCTTTGAAGAGGTATAGAAAGTAAGATTTTGTGCAAAGAAAAATGTATTTTTCCATTTGAAATTAACTAATGTTAAATATTTTTCTCTAAAGAAGAATTAGAATACATTTTCTACTAAAACTGTGTATCTACATTTGATGATTAAGACAATATATTTGATTTATTTAATTTCCAGAATATTCTACATGTAAAGCTACATTGGACATTCTGCATTAGAAATTTTAAGACTGTTTTTGCATTTGAAATTTCAAAATTAAACAAATAATTTTTTTAAATTTTGACTTTTATTGAGTATTTAGTTTTTACTGAATATAGGCTCATTCAATGATAAAATTTCTTAAGAAATAAGTGATTTTGGAAGAAAATGAAGGAGAAATGTGTATGCACAAAGTTGAGTAACGATTATTTCATGCATCGTTTTTAGAATATTACTTCAGAAGAAAGATAATTTTTTCACGCATTTTGATGAAACCGATTAAAATTGCAAAATTTTTCCAACAGAAAATCATCGATTATGAAAGTTATGTATTTTAAATAATCTAAAGAATAATGAGAAAGAAAAATTAATATAATAGTAAAAAAATAAATCAGGATATTATATATATATATATATATATATATATATATATATATATATATATATATGTACATATATATATATATATATATATATATATATATATATATATATATATATATATATATATATATATATATATATATATATATATATATATATATATATATATATATATATATATATATACATATATATATATATATATATATATATATATATATATATATATATATATATATATATATATATATATATATATATATATATATATATATATATATATATATATATATATATATATATATATATATATATATATATATATATATATATATATATATATATATATATATATATATATATATATATATATATATATATATATATATATATATATATATATATATATATATATATATATATCTATATATAATTCATGCAACAAATACATAATTAAGATGATTAATCAACAATTACATTTTATTCTGGTCAACGGAAATAAATAAAAGATGGGTTTTTTTTTATGAAGGTCGTTTTTCATTTGTTTAATTATCGAAAATTTTGTTTGTAAGCTAGTTTAAGGTAAGAACTTTATAATATTGAAAACCAATTAGCATTTCATTAAGCTTGTTGAAGCTTTTTTTGAAATTTTTAAAAATTATTTCTGTTTAAATATTTCTATATATATTTTTTCCTTATTGCGCATTGTATACATATATTTATACACACACATTTGCGTGAGCATGTTTATTTTTTAATTTTACTCTAAAACTATATACATTCATTTTAATTTAAGTTTAAATTTATAAAATTAAAACTAATGGAAAAGTGAAAGATTGATTTAAAAATAATAAATTAGGAAATAAACTAAAAGTAACTTAAGAAATACCACTTTTTTATCTTGGATTAGTAAGTATATATATATATATATATATATATATATATATATATATATATATATATATATATATATATATATATATATATATATATATATATATATATATATATATACTTTCATCATACAGTAAAAGTCAGTTCCAAATGTTTTGCTTTTTGTTAAAAGAACTCATTTCTTAAAATATCCTATGTTCTTAAAAATTACGCTGTCTGAAAATTGCTTTAATTATAACTAACATAAAAAAATTATATCACATATCAGATATTAAAAATGTATTAACAAAAAGAAAATTGCTAAAAAAACAACTAAGTAATACCGGATTCTAATTCTTGAACTTAAGGTTAGATCATCCATAATAAGAAGCTCTTGTGGCAGTAGTTAATTAAAATTAATTCTTGGGTGAATGCCCATAAGCTTCAACGCTGCTGAGCGAACTTTAAAAAATTAGGTTATTCTTATAAGAAAGTAGCACATCGTCAATTTATTTCAATTGCACATTAAATATTCCTCTAGGCACAACACAAATTTGCAGCGGGTAAGGGTCACTATTTTTAAAATTCATTGTTTTACATTCAATACGCGTAATTTGAGACTTAAAATTCTGATTACTAATTGCTTTATTGAGTGTAACTTGCAGAATCTTTCGACAGATCAAAATATGCAAATTTTAGAATTCTTATGGAGAACATTCACTTCGAATATGCATTAATTAGTTAAAAGGAGAATATTTGCTTTTTTCTTGTTATTGAAAACACTCGTAAAAGACGAAACTACATCAACTTGTTTTAATTTACATTTATTTAAGAGAATGTGTGTGACTATAAATACAATTGATTATTGATGAAGATATAGGAATTGGAATTGAGAATATTGCTAAAGTAATTACGTAGCTACTTCCTGATAAAAAAGTTTTAATCTAGATTTTATGAACATTGTTTTTATCTGAATGGACATTAGAAAGAATACACTTATTCAAATGGCGTTTTCTAGTGTAAACGCTTGTGGAATCTAAGAACTAAACATCCGAGGAAATCTTTTGACATTAAAAATTATTTTATTTGATATTTTAAAAAAACATGTGTGGACTATATCTTAGTTTGACCTATCATCGTACATGATTTAGAATATAATAAATAACAATAAATGCTAAAAAGCGCAAAATTATCAAAGTGATAATTTTTACACATTAAATTCAAAGTATAATAAATTCGAAGTTATACGTTATCATAAAATATGGAATTTTATTTGTACCGGAATAATTTTCATGAATATAAATTGACTACCAATTGAGGATGAGAGAAAATGGAAAAATTGTATTATTAAAAAATTCAGTATTTTGGTTCATGTTATAACTTTTCATGTAAAAAGATAATCATAATACAATCTCCCCTAAAATATTAAATGAATTTAAAATAATTTAAGAGAAATTTCATTTGTAATTGCTCTTTTTGTATTATAAATACTATTGAAAATTTACTCTTCTATTTTCCAAATAATTTAGAAATATTTTATAATTTAAATACAACATTCTCGCATAGAATTTATAACTTTTAGTATTAGAATAAATATCAATGATGTAAGATTTTTGAACTTTCGTATGAAAAACGTATGTATGAAAAAAGTCTTCGTATTGAAGAAACTTTATTTAAGAGATAACATTTTCAATTTTGATTCAATGTATTCTCCAAATGAAATAGAACGCCAATCTTAGTATAATCAGAAGACACTGGAGATAAAATAATTGCTAGTAGATCATTCTACAATTAATGAGACTAATACAATATTTAATCATTAAAGACGCACAAATTATCATGAAATTTAGTGTCCTTTGTGTAAAGAATAAGTACATCAATTTTACATTTGACATTAAGGTCCAAGTTGAAGGTTTTATCCCAATGTTCACTATTTTCTAGGTCAATAGTATACATATTCTTAATTGGTCTTTTTAAGTTTTGTAAACCTTGACAGACGGAGGTGAAAATTAATTTTTAAGTTGATGACAACATTCCATTGTTCTTAGAGGAACGCTTAAAAACGAATTCAAAACGATTGGCGATTTTCTGGGTAATCATGGTTTCTTCAGCCTTGATTTGGTGAGGTCAGACTCTAAAATTCAGTTTGGAATTCTCATTGCACAGTCTCGAAACGACTCAGATCGTCGCCACATTGATCTTAAAAGTAGGAGTTCAAACATTTTTTGACCTTTTTCCACCTGAGTTAAGTCACGATGGAAAAAAAAAATTGATGGATTGATCGAAATGATTCTCAGTGAAATGGAAAGTGCTTCAGGGTTCTTTCAGCAATATGCTCAACCAAAAATGAAAGAAGATTTGTCATTTCCGAATTTTTTTTTTTTACCTTCCCTCATTATTTTCCCCTCTCCATCGACTCTTCACCAACGACGAGATGAGAAAACTTTTGTTCAATTATGCCCCAGGTAAAGGGAAAAAACGAAAGTGTTTTTATTTCGAAACAGGTCACTTATAGTTCAAGCCTTGAATAGGGAATTGCTAGCATTAAAATGGAAATGCCATCTAGGTCAGTCAGTACCAGCGCATCACACAAGAAAAAAGGGAAATCGCTATTAGTGTTTTCATTTGTAACATAAAAAGTTTTTTTCCCTATATCTATTAAGTTGGAAAATTTTAATGACTACTTACTGTTTCCGTGTGTACAATAAAGAAGTTTTTAATTGATCAGTCTCCAGATTTTTAATATATTGATTTATTTAGGGATTAATCTTAAGAAAAATGATCACATTAAAATTTTTTTTAAAAAACGAAAGGTATGCAATTCAGCGTGAAATCCATTGCTTATAATCCATTGAGAAAAAAATACAGTTTTTCGTAAAATATTTCAAGAAAATATATATACGTAAATCAGCGGATAAGCAGTTTGTCTCAATATGTTTCTTAAATTTATAAATACTCTTTAAGAGCATCTCTGTCAATGTGTTACTAAGATTTAAATTATTCTTTCAAATATTGATATAAAATGATTAATTTGTGAATTATATCAAAGTAGATAAAAATTCATTTATAAATACTTATCAACATTTTATCATTTTTCATGGAAGTTTTAAGCTAACACATACACATTTTTCTTAAATAATATAAAGCAGAGGTTATTTGAAAGATATTAATTAAATGCTCTAAAATTTTCATAATGATATGTTATTTATGTGTGATGTCAAGAAAATATTTGTATATTGATACTGATATATAAAATATCAATTCTGAGTCAAATTATTTTATTAAAAGTTGTTTTATATAAAACTGCAAGAAAAAAAACAATTATTCATTTTTAATTACTATGACATTTTTATAGCAATTAGAAAAGATAAATTAATTCTAAGTGGAATAATTTATTATTTCTAGTTATTATATAAAGTAATAACTTGAAGTAAAATAAATTGCTTATAGTGATATAGTTTATAGTGAAATTATAAATAAAATTTACCAAGGGTAAATTTATCTAAGTTTATAGCATGAAACAATTTTCTGGTTGATCCAATATAAACTGTTTTCAAACCTGCATTTGCATTTCTGTAAATTATTCCTGGCATTATTTTTGAATTGAATTGCAATGTAAGCATACGCAATGATAAACATACTGTGGAAACAATTTTAATAGAAAAGTTAATATGCTCTATGAAACTCGTAAATCAAATAGGAGGAAGATATTTGTGGTAAACCCAAAAAATCATCATACAATATTTCAAATTTCTCTATGATTTGCATATAATCTACGAATGAATGTATAATCACTTTTGTTTTTAGATTATTGCAAGTAATTACGTCACATGAAAAACAATCACTTATCTAGTGATTGTTTTTCAGAAGGAAAGTAAAAAGATCATAAAAGATGTCTTAATTCCCAATGATGTTCTGAACAGAATTCGATGGTTAAAAAGTGTACTTAGAATTTCAAGTTCGATTGATAGAATTTCTGATGAAACCTTTAACTGCATGGCAACTATGCTCATGTAATCCACTGCCCGTAAAGTTCAGTAAAAGCCTTATTTCACGATTGTGAAAACATATTGAACACAGTGATTGATCATTACATCGAAAGATTACAAAACTCACTTTTTTTGTTTGCATTTTAAGAAAAAAAAATTAGCTCCCAGTTGATATTCCTCATAAGTATTTCCTTCATAGAAATCGCAAATCGAATGTAGTGAATAGGGGGAAACAAAAGTAATTAATATGCAAATATTCTTTCGTGTTCAACCATAAATTTAACTTGTATAGAGTGAGTCTCAATTCTTTTGAATGTAACTTGGAAAAAATTGGATTATTAACACAGATGTTATATTTTCTAATGGGATAGATAAAAAAACAATAATTGTCTCAAGTTTTAATGTTTTGGATATTAGCTTTTTGTATGGTAATTTTATTCTGTTTTCTGATAATAAAAAATGAATGATAATGAATTAAATATCATCATTCTGAATTTTGAGATTTCTTTTTTAATTTTACATTAATGGAAAAGATAATGATGACAACCAAAGTCCTTTCGCAATATTTTTTAATGTTTCTCGAAATTTGTTATAATATTACAGATTTATAATAAAACACCATCACCTGTGTATATATATATATATATATATATATATATATATATATATATATATATATATATATATATATATATATATATATATATATATATATATATATATATATATATATATATATATATATATATATATATATATATATATATATATATATATATATATATTTATACCTTGGAGTTTCCCCTAGACGCTATTTGAGCTCTTACCTTTTCAAAAGTAATTTAAAGATAACTTGTAAATAGTAAAAACTATTTTAATCATTTATTCACTTATTGTTTCAAATATCCATTAAGCAATAAATTGCAAATATTATTATTAAAACTTAATACTTGAAAATCAAAGATATTAATGTTTACTTCTATGCTGCTACCTTTTTTTAACTTTTAACATACAATATATTTTATTTTATTCATTTTTTTGACAAATGCATTTACTATTTAGCTGGAAAAATTTTCAAAGAAATTTTAAATTTTTACAATATTTACAATAAGATAAAAAATAAACTATCCTAATTTATTCATCGTTTGAAAAGTTTTAATAGCTTCAATATGGTGGTATGTTGTAGTTTACGCACACAGATGGCGCTTCTGATGTACTAATGCATGACGATGTTCTTGCGATGATGCAATCGGTCATTGGTTGGCTATCTGAAGCGAAATAGCATATCTCAGAAGTCTATGTATTTCATAAATGAACATTTTAATCATGGAATTATTATTAATATTTATAGTATTAAAATTTATTTTATTCTGTATTTAAACATATTGCGTTATCAAAGTGATGCTTATTTCATGAAAAATGGACATTCTTCATTAAATTTCCATAATTGTTTCGAATGGTCATTCTGCTTTAAATTTCGATTATAGTTTTTGCTTCCTTTTAAATATTCAATACGTCTGAAATTCGATATAAAGTTTTTCATTTGTTTTTTATTAATTCCTTCATTTTAAGTTTGAAACATAACTATTTATTCAAATAAAAACAAGAGCATCATAAATGAAGTCTAAAAAGATTTTTAAATTGCATTAACTTTTAGGAGCTTCATTATAAGACAAGTTTTGAATTTTTTTTCTTGTGTCTTTTTATGTCCCTACAATTTATTAATTTTACATTATATGCAATATTTAAATAATGATAAGCTTACAAAATGCACAAAATTATCGTCATATTAAATAAAATCAAAAAAAAGTAATTAATTTTATATTTTAACTAATAATTTGTTGATGAGAGATGTAGCTTTAGAAGCAGTTGTAATGACAATTTTACACAGAATAAGAATGATATTAAAATTAAATAATAAAATGTGTGATTTTTACAATCTTTACAAATAATATAGTATTTGAGATTTTATCCCAAATAAAAATAGAAAAATTTCTGTCATCAAAATTTTTTATAACAAATGTACAGTATTGAACTTCTAAATCGAATTGCATGCTTGCAGTTAATTTGTTGTTAATGTTTGACTGTATGTGCATGTGGTTATCAAAATGTTGGAAACATTTTTGAATAAGATTTATTTTTTTAATACGCTATTTAAGCATTAAAACATTATATTGGCTACTAGTACTTTTTTAAAATAGAAATGTATATATTCAGATAGTATGGTGTAGCTTCATTGAAGTTGTGTAAATGTTGGATTTTTTGCCAAAGAGTAAGATATAAGACCTCTCAGATTTTCAAAAACCAAATCTTAGGAGTCTGTCACATGGCTGAAGTAAATATGACAGAAACACTCCAATTTGTAGGCATTTCTAGAATGGTCATTCTACTTTAAGAGAATGACCATTCTAGAAATCTGAAGAGGAGGTACTGAAGAGGATTGTAACGCTTAAAAAGCAAACAACTGCAGAAAAAGTGACTGTAGTGCTCAATTAACATTTTGATTCTCCAATGCCAATTATATAGTTGAAAGGTACCTCTAAAAACAAAACTTTTACGGCAGAGCAACAGTTTCCAAGTCACTTATCAAAGATGCTAATACCAAATGTCATTTATAGTAATATCACACTCACAAAACTTGTTGGTTAATATGTGGTAGAAAGTAAAATTGTCTTTCACATCTTTGTTTGTTTGGAGATCATCCACAGACGAATGATCGCATTGTCTCCTTCCGGTTGTGAAGCATAGAAATGCATCTGCCATGATATGGGCAGCTGTAGTGTGGTTTTCTGCTAGACCAATCATAAACCTGGAAAAAAGGATTAGTAGAAGCAGAGAGAAATATTATCTAGGTCCATCGTATAATCCCCACAAGGGAATTCCGATGAGTATTAAAGCCAATTGTTATGTCTGAAAAACGAACAATTATAACTGATCTCAATCAGCATCTGAATTTTCAAGATAAATGATTACAATTAGAAAAAAAACCTTCATAAACAAAACCTACAGAGCAAAGCAGTATCTCCCAAAATATCAGTCACAGATGTTAAAGCTAAGCGTCTTCTACAATGGTGTAACACTCATAGAACCTGATCGATTGATAAGTGCAACAAAGTAATATAGTTCGATGAATCATCTTTCATATTTTTGCATACAACCGCACGAGTTCTCGTTTGGGGGCCAACTGCACACTCTTATAATCTTGATTAGCTCCATGCAACTGTCAAGCGTGGAGGTGGATTTGCCATGATATGGGCAGCTGTGTCGTGGTTTTCTGATGGACCAATAATATCTTTGAAAGGAAGAACTAATGGGGAGAAATATAGAGAAATATTAGGAAACCACACCGACCCATCCTATGATGCAAACTAAGTTTCCTACAGTAGATGCAATTTTCCGGGATGATTATGGACTCATCCATGGCCCGGGACCACTTCAGTCACGGTTTATGAACACGAAAATAACGTTAAACATCTACCTTGTTCTGCACAGTCACTAGAAATCAATATCATCGAACCGTTATGTTCTATTTTAGAGCGTTTAATACGGAATCGATATCCTCCACTATCAGCTCTTACAGAGTTTTCTCAATATCTTCTTGAAGAATGGTGCATTATTCCTCTAAGCAACTGTTCAGTGCTTGTATTCATCAATTACCAGACAAATTCATGCTGTATTACATGCCGAATGCCTTCCTACACTATAAAAATAAGGGATTACTTATAAATCTTATGTTTTTCCCGTTATTTTGATAATCACCTATATGTTACTATTGCACAATATTCTTTTAAACAGAAAACAAAAATTGAACATCAGGTTTCAAAACTGTTCTGATTATTTCCCAAGATATTGAACAAGTGATATATTTTTAGAAAAAGGTTAACGGAATAAATCTTTTACGTACTTCATTTTCCCAAAAAATAAAAATGCTCTTGAAGGAAGTTAATATCTTATTTTTACTATAATATACAGGTTGTCCCAAAACGACAGCATATACTCTGCACACTCTGATTCCTCGTTGGGAGTACATTCAAACTGCCCAAAGAAGCTTTCCTGTACGATCCATAGTTTACGAGAAAAATACAAAAAAAAGTATGACAACACTGCCGGTGCAAGAAAAAAAATACTTTATTGGACATATCAACAGCATTATTTGCATGTCTTTCTAGACGATAATGTCCAAAACGTTCATCGCGCATATTACGTCATTAATGCGCGCGCCATGGAATGACCTTAAGCCGCCATTGAACTGACATTTAAAAGACTGCATTCTGCAACTACCGGTAGTCTTCGTATGATGGCCATGTATTCCGTTATACTGCGACTCTACTGCGACATGTACTTGATATACAACCGATGTAATGGAAATGCCTTAAAAGCTGCTCGGGAGTATGCCCGTTGATATCCGCTGCATATACAGCTGTTCATATGTTCAAAAAAGAGTTTTTTCTTGCACCGGCAGTGACGTCATACTTTGTTCTTCGCAATTTTTTCGTAAACTATGGATCGTACAGGAACACTTCTTTGGGCAGTTTTTATGTACTCCCAACGAGGAATCTAGCCGTGCAAAGTTTATGCGTTCGTTTTAGAATACCCTGTATTATTACTTGTAGCCAGGTTCTGTTTTGCTTAAAAAATATTACCTTTTATGAGAATCAGTTTTGATTTTTTGCAATAAATATGTAAAATTTGAATTGAGACTTTTTTATTATTTCTCCCCTTATCTGTTTACTGCAATAACACATTGATATTATTTGAAAATTTAATTCGGGAAATCAGATACAAGTTAAATAAATATTTCTTAATTATCTAGTATTTTATTTAAAAAATATCACAAGAAAATTGTATTTATGTATTTTTTAAGCCATTCAGATTCTTAGTTTATCTATTTTCTAAGATCGTTAGGAATTCTCGTTTATCAGTAAATTTAAGGGATATTAAGAAGTAAGATATATGATAATATTGTTTTTTCTATTTCATTGAAGCAGAGAAATATAATCTTATTCTTTTTAATTTTTACTATTTAAGGAGTTTTCTTGATAATTTTCCAGCCACATAATTGTTTATTTTTTATTCTTTAATGCTTTGAAATTTTTTTCATAAAAAACGTAAAATAGTTTAAAAAATTAGTATTAAAATTCATAAAAATGAAATTTGAATTATTAAGCACAAAAATTTATTTTGTTTTATATTTTTACGTTATGTTCACTAAATTAGAATCAAATTTTTTTATACATCGTCTAAGATATACGAGTTTCTTCTAATTACTTTTAGAAAAGAGACCCTAAAGTTTATATAATAATAATCTTTTGAAATATTTTAATGCCACCGTTTTATTTCCTAAATTTTAAGATAGGTCAAAAAAATTTGAACTAAATATTTATTTCTGGAAATTTTTTTATTATCAACTAAAATCTGCGTTTAGAAGTATAAATAATTAATGTTTTTTAAATTGTATATACATTATTACATTGATAATAATAAGTTTGCTTAATTTTATCTTATAGAACAATTTTATTACACGACAACAATGAATTGCAAATCTGTATATCACGCATGTGAACTATAATTTGTTAATAAAACATAGTTTTCCTATTGATTTTGATAAATCTCTTAAGCTGTTGTTATTTTGTCCCGAATATGATGTTATAATATATACATATAAGGCTGAAAACATTTATAAATTACTTTTCTTTCATCCATCAAACACTAAGCGCTTTGTTCTATTTCACTGCCTCATCATTTCAGTTCAATTTCCTGTTTGGCAATCGTCTGCCTTTTTGAAAATGGTTTCAGAATCCGTAACTCTTTGCAAGGAAATCGATAGGTAAATCGATAGGATTAAATCACTTTCCTCACGATCCATCTTCAGCCTCGGGTTCAAAGTCGGCGAAAAAACATAGTCATAAAACTTCCTTATTAACAATGATGGATATAAATAGGATATATTGTTTCTTTATTATCGAATTCTGGGTGACATGTTTAGCTTAGGAAATTGCTATGCTGTTTTGGTTTTTATTCCTAAACTTATTGTATTACTGTTCGAGGTAAGAATTTATACTTGTGCAGATCACCTGACTTAAGACCTTTTGCCAAGTTTTATTTCATGCTAGTATAGATAAATACTCTTCAAATGATCTGATAGACTGAGAGCGTGTTTTTAGTTTAAAATAAGGTCAGATTTTAAATTCATTTTTGAAAGCGTTTTGAAGGGAAAGTAATATTTTTAAAGATTTATTAATAATGATTTTACCATGTTATTTATTCGCTAATAACAATCCTTTATTGAGACATGCAATTATCACATAATCAATTTAATTTAAATATGTTTTATGTCAGATAAAAATTATGGATTTAAAAATGTAAGCACAGTTGAATTTAAATCCACTCTAGTAAGGTATTTTTTTCAAGTAGAAATCTCATTCAACACAAATTTAATGTCCTTTTACTAATGACATAAATTGAAAAACTTTTTTGTTATGCAATCAATTATAATTAAAAATTCTAAATTCGATTTGTTCATCAGAATTTGAGGATAAAATGAATTAGAGAATACATAATAATAAATTTGATCAATGTACATGTATCCATTTGATTTAACCTGTATTTGTCATGGTTCTTAATTAAAAATATTTTGTAAATCATATACTAAATATTATTTTTTTTAAATCCTTATACATATGTATACATATATATATATATATATATATATATATATATATATATATATATATATATATATATATATATATATATATATATATATATATATTGATTATAATTCACTGGTAACATCTCATAACCCTTTTTATTACAAGTAACAAGCTAAAATTAATAATTAGATAATACGAAAATTTCTTGTTTAGAGATTAAAAAGAAATGTTTTCGCATACTTATTAGAAATTAAATACAAATTCAAAATGTAAACTAACGGTTGTAAAAAGTTATATTTATACAGATAGAGTAAGGATTTTTAAAAAAAATATTTAGTCTTTCCCCATTTATCAAATAAAACTTTTTAAAAATCTCTGTTCAGAGGAGCGTCCATCGTGATAAATTTGCCCAACAAGTATTATCAAATGAAAATTTTCTATTTTTTAATTTATACAGAATTAAGTTTTTATATTTTAGAAATATATCGTTTACAATAGCATTGTGATGTAGAGTTAGTATTATAGAAATTGTAAAATCATTTTAATTCCAACTGATTAAGAAAATGAAAGGTAAAATACAAATTTAATGATTAAATTTTTTATCATTCTAATTTTGAATTTGAGAAAATTATAATAAATAATACAGCTATTGTACGCAATGATGTTCCTTTCATTAATGTTTTTTTCGTATTTTCTTGCTACAATTATTTTTGATATAATTATATATTGTGACACTTCACTCTCTCTCTCTTCCTTTTCGAGAGCGCCCCTGGTGGGGAGATGGAAAGACAGTTAGTTAGGATTTTGATTTCGAACTCTTCAGATGTGTTTTAATCATCCTTTTTAATTTAGTGTTTCTGTTTGTTATTGTGTGTAACTTAATTTTGAATAATTAAATTATTGTTACACTAAAGGCTGTTTTGATTAAACCCACAACCACCTGACACAATATATATATATATATATATATATATATATATATATATATATATATATATATATATATATATATATATATATATATATATATATATATATATATATATATATATATATATATATATATATATATATATATATATATATATATATATATATATATATATATATTGCGTTTATTATATCTAGATATTTCATATAAAAAATAAAAATACATTTTATTCCCATGATATACATATCTATCTATACATGAATGTATGTACTACATGCATATTTACACATGTAAAGTTTATAAAAATTGGCATTCACAGATATCATTTTCTAAATGATATCTATTGATAATTTGCTTTCGATTTTTAACATCTTGGCAACTTTATTTTCAAGCTTTAATTCATTATAACTGGAGCAATTTCATTTAATGCTAAAAGATGAGAAGATAGTTGAATGGTAAGCTGTCGAGCAAATGTCCAGTAGTTCGAAGGTTTAATTCCTACAAAATAGACCAGATGGTGAATCCACACAAACACGCATTAAAATTTATACTAATTCAAAATCAGCGTCAAAATATCAACCCATTCATAGAGGAATAAAATATCATTACAAGTTTTAATATATGAATATTCTTTTACGAATTCATGGTAAAGCAGTCAGGAATCGCATATAAAGAATTCAGCTTTATATTTTCCATAACTTTATGTTTTATTAAAACTTTCATTAAGCTTTTCATTATACTTTACATTAAATATTACTGAAATCAATGCATATGGTGTCAAATATTTTACTATAAAATCTGATATTGGTACAAGCGTATTAACAGAATTTCATATTTTAATTTTTTATTCATTTAAACCTTATATTTATTTTTGTTATACTTATTAGTACATAAGAAATGAGAAGTGTATTTTGTGTATGTGTGTGCAACACACACAATGAAAATTAATATTATTGCTAACATTCAATCTATTTTTTTTATCAAAAATATTTAAAAATGATGGAAAGCTTTTTGGTAGCAAATAAAATTTCTCTGTGGTTTTAAATTTTTATGGTAGTAAAAATTTTGATTTGTCAGTTTTTACGAATCTGAAGTTGTGACGTCATAAGCGTCAATTTGATAAGGACTGCTATCCAGTATATAGTCATTATAAGAAATACATTGATTAAAAAAATTGAGCTAAGATTATTCGATTAAAATCAAATCATTCTGATTTCAAGTATGATCAAGACTCATAATTTCGCAAATTGACGAAATCCTCAAGTTGTTATGCCACGCTTCCTCAAGGTTTTTTTTTTTAAATTTGTCGATTACAGTGAAAGAATTCCTACAGAGCTAACATTATTTCTATGTAATCGATTTATTTGAGTTGTGCGAAATTTGAATTTTCCCATCTTTTCTTCATAAATTGTGAATTGTTTATTTAACATTCTAAAATTTTTTTCACTTTATTGTTAAGTATATATATATATATGTATATATATATACATATATATATATATATATATATATATATATATATATATATATATATATATATATATATATATATATATAATATGTATATATAGAAATTTAATTAATGATAACGGTAAAATTTTGGTTACATGATTTTAAACTTTGAATAGAAACACATTTATTACTAATTAACTAACGCAAAAAAATTTAAATTAGCGATAGGTTTTTTGAGATATTTTGAAAATATCTCTATATAATAGCTTTTATAACATGCAATTACTGAATTTGTATATAAACTAATTGTGTTTCAGCAGCTTTCTTGAGCTCAATATAATTTTTTTTTACAAAAACAAATATTTTCTTAATCTATAGTATTTAATGACAATATTTAGGAAATTTTACTTTCAAATATTTTAAGAAAGAAATAGTTCTTTCCCGACATTTTATACCTTTGGAATAACTTAAAAATTTATATAAACATAGAAATGCTTTAGTTTTGTAAAATTATGTCAGTTGACAAACCATTTCCAAATATCAATTTTTCTGAAGGAAGTGTTTGATAAAAAGTGAAGTAATTTTCTCTAGAATCCAAGTATTTTAATTTCTTATTGAGTTCTAAAGGGTAGCTGTAAATAATAAGGCAATTGCATTAGAATATCCTTATGAAGGTATTATGTGTGCTGTCGAAGTTTTTATATTTTGGTTTTTGTGCTTTATTGATTGTAGGTTTATTTTGTAACTCATAATAATAATTTTGCTTGTTTCCCTTTAAAGATATATTACATTCAATAAGAATATATGTCACATTTGGAAAAACATGCCACATCTTAGATTATTCAGCAACTTTCATGATGCTTTGCCCCGCCGAAAAAGTCAAAATTGGTAAATTTTGTTTAATAGTGATTATTTCTGTTTTCTAAAGCTCTATAAATGCTTTATTTTCCCCAATCCATTTAAAATATTTATATCTTTTCTATGTGAATGCAAAAATAAATAAAATATTCTAATGGTTCTAAGAAAATATATTTAGAATAAAATTTTCTATCACGATTTCAAAAAGTAAATATTTTTTCTAAAATTAGGAAAAATTTTATCCAAAAATAATTGTTTTTCATACAAGGCATAATGCATAAAAATAATGAAGATTTTCGAAAAATATTTTTCTTTCAAATCAGATTTAAAGAAATTGCAGAATTATTTTGTTTGTAATTTAAACTTAATTCACTTCGTGGAGAGAGAGTTTTTATCTCCAAATAAATATTTTTTCCATACCTCTTTATATATATTTAACTGAAATTTTCCGTCACACAAAGCTATTCTAATTGGTCAAATCAAGCAAACGTCATTTGTTCTTAGATAGAACTTGCATTTAAGAATAAGTATGGAGTGTTAAGTTTTTCAATAGAAGTGTGTACTTAAAATAACTTCTAACACTTTCGGGAAATAATTTTTAAGCAGAAATAAAGACTGCGGTTTTGTGAATAGTTGAATAACCTGAAATAGACAACAACAAAAAACAAAAAATAAAAATTCATCTTAGAATATTTTGAGGTAAGCTTTCGAATAACAAGTTTCCTGTTCCTTAGTGGGTAGTTTTACTTTCTTTCGCTGCTGACCTAGAATAGCGCCAAAGGTCTTCCAAGATCATCTCCTTTCGAACTTCTTTTGTTTTTCTTTAACCCGTGAACTCGCCATTTTATCTCGCCAAACATCTTCGGTTGAGTATGAATTTGGTTAACTATCTTACTCAGACAGTAACCCGATGGAAATTACGATATCTTTGTTTTAACTGTATGTGACAGAATGCGAAATATATGTACTCAAATATCAATTTAGAAAACATTATAGAAGAAGTATTTTAAAAGTTAGAATAAAATAAATGTCTGATATACGTTAAAGTGCTTAAAAGATGCTTTTTATTCCATACAAATATTCGGGTGAAAAAAATAAGATTAAATTGTTGTTCATTTATTTAATTTTGATTTACAAATAAGTACTAACTTCCATCTTTTGTTTTGATATTATTATTCACATTTTATTTTATATTTTTATATTATTTTCTAATATATCAATTTTGCCATTTAATTTAAGAACTGTTTCGAATTTATAAATATAATGGTTTTCAAAAATTTAAAAAGTGTTATGTACTATGCAAAATTACTACTTCGTGTGTATGAAATAGATAAAAACACTTTTGTTTTATAAAAAAAGCAATCAGAATTTTATTTAAAAATATAAGTGCTAATAGTTTTCTTCAGATAAAATATTGTAAAAAGTGATTATGAAATATACATTCGAAAATAAAGTAATTATTCAAAAATGTATAATAAAAATTATGAGGAAAACTGATTTTCGGATGTATGCAGAAATTTTTAAACTATAGTAATCACTCAAAACTAACTTTTTAAGGGTGAGGAATTTTGGGTGATTTCATAAAACAGATATCGCGCCTAATATGACATTAGCTGTAATACTTTGAATTTTTTCTACAAATTGCTCACTCGTTTATATATATTTCAAATTGTTTACAATCATTCATATAATGAAAAAACATTTATTCTTTTGTAATACATTATAAAACAGTATTTATATATGCTGTTTTTAAAAATAAATGATTACTCATTGATTGTATATTTCCCAGGTACAGGAGCGAAACAAGTACTCCTCATATAAATAATACATTAAAAAACACAATTTTTTTATGAAATTATTTTTAATGAAACAAAACCTAAAAAATACAAAACTGAAATTAACAAAATGACATTATGAAGATAACTTTTAAAAAACGACAAAGAAATACAAATACTGTATTATTAATTCGTAATGTGGAGGCTCACTATGAAATTTTGCTTAAAAATATTTAAAAGTTAAGAATTAATTTCTTTAAAGTAGATGCATTAAAAGCAATGGAAATAAAAATATTTTTTTAAATCTAATAAAACGTGTACTATGATAAACATGGAATACTCTCTTTTTTTTAGTATATTTTGTTGGGAAAAAATTAAAGTTTAATTAATGACTCCAATTTTAAGTTTTTAATCATTTCTGTAGTTTGGTGGCAGTGATTTTAGCTTAGTAGTAATAAATGAACTATCTCTGTACTAACAAATACACATTATTTCACTCAAATTCCAATAAAAATATGTGACAAAAGTTAATTTTGCTCAAAATTAAATTTTAAAGTGTTTTTGAATCCGGAAAAAAATTCTTTTAGCCTCTAATTTTTCACATTCTTTATATAAACATAAAAGATTAAACTAAAAGAAAACATTTATCCATATTATAATATACGGTTTTAATTAAAGATAATTTTTAAGAGATTCAGCAATAATAAGTAAAAAGTACGCAGTTTCAAATAACATACTTTGTACAAACTTCTTAAAACAATGAAAACTATTGATGTGCTATGTGATATAAATTGCTGCAAATTATTTAACTAAGAATATTATACATTAATCAATTTAATTATTGATATTATAAATTAAACAGTAAAAGGAAAAGTAGATGATATTTAGAATGATCTAGCTTGATTGCTAGATCATTCGGATGTCTGAACTATCAGGACGCAATAATTTTTATGATTCGAACTATCCGGATTCAACAATTGAAATGATCTGAATAATTAAAGATTTACTAAAACTAATTTAGCTTAAAATCTTTGAAAGAAAATTTTTTATCTCAACATCTCTAAAATATTAAAGCAGAAACATGTAAACGGTGTAGTATATAGGAAGTTAAATAAAATGTTCACATAAACGTAAGTTTGTATTTTATAACTAAACTTGATTAAAATATTATTTCAATAATATTTTAATCACTTATAATTGAAAAAATAATGTTAGTTGAAAACACTTAGAATTTTGATCACATTAATTCTAGCACTTTTATCTCCCTTTTATGACAAGAAATTATACCTCAATATTTGTGAAAATGATCACCAGATGATATTAAGGAAAAGCAGGATAATCTTTTAAATTCATTAAAAGATGATTATTCTTTTTAACATAAATTAAAATCAGAACTTTAAACTTCGGATTTTTTTTTATACAAAATTTTACCTTTAAAATTAAAAGAATTTTGTTATAAAAATGATGCTAATTTGGAATTCAGTAAAAAATGTTTAGAGAAAAATATAAATAAAATGAATTAATTATTCCATATAAAAATTTAAATTGATTTAAATGTTTATAATTATTCTCGAATATTTGCGTAATTAATCACTTTTTTGAGACCTAATTTATCTTTTTTAATTAAAGTTTAAGATTTCAGATCAAAGTAAAAATAGGATAATATCTTATTTAAAATTTTATCTAGTTCCCTGAAAAAATAGATTAGAAATGTCTCTGTAAAATGTTCATCAGTGTTTTATTATTCTTTAGTTCTAACTGAGAAGTTAGATTGGAATGCAAAATACTGTGAACTAACAGGGAAATAAAGACTGATTTATTTCAAAAAAATATTTTAAATTAGAAGAGATGAAGTGTTGTTTATAGAAAAATTCATGAAAATATCAATACTTACATTGATTATTATATTTATGATATATATATTTTTATAAACGATTTTAAAATTTTATAGTATATTTTTATTTTAAAACTTGTTCCACACTTAAAGCAAAATGTGTAAATCAGTGTCAAAGCATTTAACGAATAAAGATTAATTTAAGGAATTTTGATAACTTTAGAATTTTTCTTTAAATAGTTAGTATATATAATATAGTCAAAAGTTATTAAATAGTTAGTATATATGTAATATAATCAAATATAGTTTATTGAATTTAGTAAATTTTATTTACTGTTAAAATTAGGAGATATAATTTTTTTCAATAAATTTAAAGCATTTAAATTAACAAATCAATGAATTTAACAAATAAACAGATACTTTCATATTTGAATTAAATTATTTTTATCATAAAAAATGTGATATTTACTGGTAGGGGCATAAGCTTTTTACTATTGATTCCGAGAAAGTAAATTACTTGAAGTTAATATTCTTATAATTATTTTTGACTATATAAAGTAATGGTTAAGTTGTATCACGTGTAATTACACTAGTAAATTGTCATAAGTTGTGTCTCAAAAAGAAGTTGATCCGGCACTGATGTCATATAATCCAGGATGCTAAGTTCTGAATTTTTTTGGCGATAAAGAACTGTTGCTAAGATGATGCATTGTGACGTGCGCGATGACGTAAATTCTAGGGTTGCTAAAATAGAATTTTTGGGCTTATTTCTTATAGGTCTCTATATCTAAGACATAATAAAACCAAATTGCCACACACATAAGATAATCCATCAAAAAGATCACCAATCTCAGAATTTGGCATCCTGGATTATATGGCATCTGTGCCGTTGATTCCCCAAAAAAGAAAAATTTATGATCAATCTTTTAGTAAATATTCTGATTTTAAATTCTATGTTTTCTATCTCCTTTTAAAATTATGATGCTTAAAATAGGCACAAAAACGTTTATCCATTTAAAAAATACGATACAAATTATAGGCCTAACATACATAGACATAAAATGAGAAAAATGCATTTCAGTTCACACACATTAATGGAATGAAAAATGAGGATTTTAAGATAACTTTTAAATAAAGTCATCTAAGTCATTCGAGTTTTTGAGCAGAGAAGAGTATGTTTTTATCATGAGTCTTGGATGTCGATTTAAAAATGGGTGATGAAATTCCTTAGTACTGCTTAACGAATGGTCTCCAGCCGTTATATTGAGTAGATGGTTGCATAGGTATAGGAACGTTTTGACTGTACGATATTGTGTCATCAGGTCCAATTTTCTGAACCTGAAGTCGTTGATCATCGAAGCGAGCTTGTCGCATTACATTTGGCACAATCCTTGAGTTTTGTTGAGTGCCATGATTATATCGAGTACCAGTGATGACTTGCATATTTCTAAAATTTGATTGTAACCGATTGTTTTCATTAATATTTGAAAACTGGGCTTGTATCTGATGACCATTTGTAGGAACATTGAAATTTCTATTGGAGGAAGTTAGACCCTGTTGTTGATAACCAGCACTGGGGGAAGAAGTTTCAAGCTTTTGTTGTTGTAAATTATATTGTGAAATAGCTTGATTAGTATTGATGTTTTTGAGGTTAAGGGAATCACTTTCATGGGCAATATTTTGACCAGAAGGCTGAAATCGTAATCTTTGTTCAGGAACTTTATTAACTTCTTGAAATTGATAATTGTTTCGGTTATCATCATTTAAGTACTGTTGCGTAAATTGTTGTTGCTGTATTGGTTCCCTTTGAAACTGTTGTGGTTGATTCGATTTTCGTTGAAATTGTTGCATGTTTTGAACAGAAATTTGTTGATGTTGGTTTTGTTGTGGTTGCTGTTGAAATGTGCTTTGCTCAGGCTGTTGATATTGATTATTTGAATATTCCCCTCCTAAATGATTTTGTTGTTGATTTGTTAATTCTCTATCGAGTCCATGATTTCTATGTTGTCCCTGAACTTGTGACTGTTGAACTGTGTTCTGATGAAATTGTTGATTATTTTCTATTTGCTGTTGGAATTGTTGTTGAGGTAATGTTTGTTGCACTTCAAATGGCTTGTTTGTAGATTGTTGCTGAAATTCTTGTCTCTGTTGTTGGAATGGAAGATTTTGTTGCTGATTTTCTGGAATTTGTTGAGGTCGTTGTTGATCTGAAAAGTGTTGGAGTGATAGTTGGAATTGCTGTGTATGTTGTTGCTGCTGAGGTTGTTGCTGAAATTGTTGTGCATTCTGTTGTTGAACTTGTTGTGTTCGCTCTTCTTGAAATTGTTGTCGAGATTGCTGCTGAAATTGTCTTTGAAGTTGTTGTCGAGGCCTTAGTTTAAATATTTGCTGAGGTTGTTCTTGAAATATTAGTGGATTTGCTTGTACTGTTTGTTGCTGAAAATTTTGTTGAAACTGTTCTTGTGGCCTTTGCTGAAATTGCTGAGGATTTTGTAACTCAGGTTCTTGTTTTGTTTGTTGCTGTAAATTTTGTTGGAATTGTTGCGGAAATTGTTGATTTAATTGCGGTAGAATCTGTTTCTCATCTATTTTCTGTTGAAATTGGTGTTCTTTAAATTGCTGCTGAATTTCTTGCTCTTGATTTTGGCTTGTTTGTTTCTCAGGCTCTTCAGGGCTTTGATTCTCTAAAAGTTGAACTGTAGTTTCTTTATCATTGTTTTGCGTCGGTGTTCCTGGAAATACAGCTTTCTCGATTTGTTCCTCTTCTGCTCTGAAGGTTTCAGGATTATTTGCATTATTGCTATCACTGGGACTTACATTTCCAAATCCAACTGGTTGAAAATTATTTTGAGCAATCTTAAAGGCTGTATTTCTGTTTTGAAATTCATTTAAAACCATTTGAGATGCAGGACTAACTGTTGTTAAATCAATTATTTCTTGTTGGGAAAAATCTTCCGGTATATTTTGTGCAATATTAACATTATTTCCTTCACTTGCCTTATTTGTATTTATATTCTGAAAATTTTGAGTATGTGCAATATTTCCATCTTGGTAGTTCTCATTATTTAAATTTGATTCGTCGTCTATTTGCTGTTCATCCACTTGTGATGGGCTTACAGGGAAAATCACATTTTCGAATGTATTTTTCTGATTAACTTCTACAGGTTGTTGAGATTCATTATCATCTACTGGAGATTGAATATCACCAAACTGGTTATTTCCTCTTATTTGCTCGGTAATCCCTGAAACGAAATTTTCACCTTGATTTTGAGAACCGAAGGATGAAGAGTCAGTATCTTGCTGTTGCTCTTCAAATTGCTCGGTATCCATATTTTCTACGATATCTTCTTTTGGAAGCAAATCTTGATCCAGAACATTTATGTTCTGCTGTTCTTTATTATCGTTAACACTAGTTAATGATGTATCCGGTACTTGTTGCAAGCGAGTTTGGTGAAATTCCCAATTTTCACTTTGTTCGTCACCTGATGTTTGTTTCGTTGAATCATGCTGAGTATTTTGTACAAAACCCATTTTTTGATCACCAGGCAGAATTGTATCACTCTTTTCTGATAAATAATCAGAATTATCTTGGGTAGCATCTGTTTTTTCTTGAATATATACCTCTTGAACAGGGTTCTCTATCCTTATATTACTATTTCCTTGTGTTATTAGGAGTGTGTTTCGTTTATTATTAGATGGTATAAATTGAGTTTGAATTATCTCCTCGTTTGAAAATTCTGAAGGCCCAGAATTAGAATTCGAAAAGGAATTTTCAGTCTCATCTAAACTTTGTTGGTGGTTGTTTCCAGTCCAAGAATTAAAAGAATTATCTTCCCTTTTAATAGGCAAATTTACATAAAAGTTCTCAATTGTTTTTTCAGGGGCAGCTGAGGTTTGAGTACCAAGGTTATCGTTTTGCACGAATGTTTGTTGTGGTTCGAAACTCGATCCTGAAAACCCGGTTTGATAAGCTGTGTTATCCTGTTCTAACTGTTGGAAAATTTGCTGCTCTTGATCTAGTATTGAAGGTTCAGGATTGAAGTTTTGTCCATTGCTATTTGTCTCGTGATGTTCCTTTTGTGTATTACTTTGAAAACTGAAGCTATTAGACTGTCCGGATAATGGTTGAAAACCTCTGGAAGAAGTATCAGTTTGTTGAGATTGATCTTGTTCTCCTACAAAAGAACCTTCCTGACTGCTTATACCTTGCCCAGTTAAAATTTGAGTTGGACTAATAGCATCAAAATTTGAATATAGCTCAGCATTAAGGTTGTAAAAATTAGGAGTTTCAGCACAGTTGTAATTATACCACCAATCACACACGAAATGTTGCTGGTTAAAAACAGTTCCGTTTGGACAAAGGAAAGAGTGATGAAAACCATTTTCTTCACAAAAGTGAAAAACCTGAAATATAATTAAATATAAGAACATAAATAATAAAATATAAAAAATTTAAAAATTGAAAACCAAAAAAAGCTTCCTTTCCCTAGAAGAAGATTTTTATAAGAATGTATTATAGTCGTATTTGCTTTACTCATTATGGTGATTTTTACGTGAATAATGAATTTGGAATTATTTTTGATTTACTGTGTGTGCCCTTTATTTCCGTAAATTGTTACTTTTGTTTTCTATTATCCACACCACATTTACGTATTATATTTTTACATTATAAAAATATATGCATACAACAGGAACTGAGTGTTTTTGATATGGTAAATAAATTTTTGAAATGTAACCCTTCCTAATAACAAGCAAAAGTTTCTTGATTTATACTAAAAATCTATTTCAATTAATATATGTACTTTTATTAAAATTAAATTGAAATTATTTTAATAAATTGATAAATATTTTTAATATTCTGTAAAAAACTTTTTTAACAAATGATTTATAACTGTTTCTTTTATTGTTTTGTGAGTTTTCAGAAAAAATTATCAAATTTTAATATTCAGTACAAAGAAAATTTTCTTGATATTTTTTTAAATTATCATTAATGTTCTTTAAGCATAATACTATAAAATTTATGTTTTTAAATTTAACATGAGAGTTTTGCATGCCTATAAACATACTCCTCAAATTTCAATGATTCATCATCAAAATGTATGAAGTCTTGTTTATTAAACGATAGCTAATACCTCAGTTACCATTAAGTTATGAAGCATTCACGAAGCATTATTTTAAAAAAAATAATTTATGATAAAAATCTAGACTCCATTTCATAATGTATTTAAACTGGTTGAGAATGGGAAATTGTTTACTACGTCTAATATATACTAAAAGACTTCCGAAACATTTCGCGGACATATTATCTCTTATTTATACAAATATATTAGTTTATTAAATGAATTTAGAGCTTTCCGAATAGTCACGTCGATAAATATTGATCTTAACGTACGTGCACTGTAGAAACCACTAAAATTTGAGTGCAACACAATAAATTAAACATTTTATAGTGTCGGTGATTTACATACTTAGGTGACGCAGCAGAATTATGTGATATTACTCAAAGATATGCTTTATTTCTATCATATTCTTCATAAAATACATGTTTATATCATAAGGCTTGTTTTACAATGTCATATAATGTCTCCAATAGTGTTTGATCGTGGTGAGTCAATCTTGTTGCAACAGGACTGCATTACTTGACTTTCGAATATAACTTATGTAAAACTTATTTGGCATGATTTACTTGGTTTGTCTGATCTAGCATATCATAAAGATGATTTGGTAGTCTAGTTTTCAAAGTTTTTAATACATTTTTTGGGTCTTCCATCGTCCAATAAATAATGTGTATTTAGAATGTCAAAAGGAAAAGTATACCATACTTAATTTTCCAATTGATTGGGTAATCCACAATAAGATTACATTTGTTATATTCGTTTTGTTTTATAAAACATATTAAAGTTATATGATTTTATTTGATAAACTACAAAAGATGACTAAATGTTATTATGAACCATTCGTTTAAATTAGTTACTTATTCACCATTATTCGTATACAGGGTCCGATTTAGCCTAATTGGGGCCAGGGAAAAGAAATTTTTTGAAGGTCGTCTTTTGCTTCATTACAACTAACTTTCTATTCAAATTAGAAAAACTATTCTAATTGATTGACAGCGTAAAATAAACTTTATATTTAATTTGTTGACCCTTTTGATCTGGTTGCCCGCAGGAACTTCCCAGTACGCTCCTGCCTTAATCAAGCTTTGAAGACATTCTCAATTATCATTGGTTATTTTTAAATAAAGGTATTGCTTTTATTGTGGTCATTACGATTTGATCCAGAAGGCTGTAATAATATATTAACCACCTATAAATAGTAGTCATATTCTCGCAACCCCGTTGATCGTTATTTAGTGATTTTGTTGTATTTACAAAGTTATCCTTGCTCTTAAAATAATAGTTTCTCATTGAATATAGATATGATATTTCATGATGGTGAAAACAGTTTAAGATTACCTGACAGGAAGATTCCATATCTCCATATATTCCTGCTGGATAAGGTTGTTGGTCGCAGCTAAAGGAGGTATCTGGTATTTGATAAAAAATAGGATAATCCTCTCCTGGATTTCCGGGTACTGAATCTCTCAGCCAATCAATAGGATCTCCAGATCTGTGAGATACACTGAGATCTTCAGGATTATAGACATTATAGCTTGAATCGAATGGTTTTCCTGATATGGGCAGCGAAATATCATCCGAACTTCTTTTATCAGCAATATCAAATGGAATATTTTGAGATATCTCTCCTTCAGGAGAAATTTCCGTTTGGAAGTTATCCTGTGGGAATCCATCACCCAAAGTACCATCTTGTTGAGATCTATCATTGAAATAATCATCTTGCGTTTTTCCATCAAATCCATCCCCATCTTCTGTTCTCACACTGGAAAGACTGCCTTGATCATCTATAATTCCAGAAGAATCCCTGTTTTCTTCTTGACCTTGTGTAGAAATTTCAGGTTGATTTTGGTCTAAAAATTGCTGATCCTGTTCTCTTCTATCAAAAGGTAACTGCTGTTCAGGAACATACATAAAAGGAGTTTGCTCTTCACGGAGGAAATTTAAAGGATTGTTATTATTTTCTCCTTCATAAGGAAAATTTTGAATTGCAGTATTTTGGAATACTCCCTCTTGTTGAGGAAAACTATTAGTAAAACTATCTCGGTCATCTTGTTTTTCATTTTCAGATGTGTTATCCTGAGGTAATACATCATCTGAAGATATATCTTGTCCATCAAAAGCTCCAAAATCATTTCGGTTTGGTAACTCCTCTTGCTGTTCTTGTGGGACGTCTTGTTGAAAAGTAGCTGCAGAATCATCGGAGCTTGGGTTTTGAAAAATATTGGATGCATAAAACCCATCAGAGCCACCCTTCACTCCAGGAACATTTTCGTAGAATGGAAAAATTGCTGGTTCTTGAAAATCTCCAGTTGTTTCTTGTTCGGATTGAAAATTATTAACTTCAGAGTGTCCAAAGGAGTCTTCATTTACAGAACTATGAGAAAATGCATCTTGTTGGGGATTTTGATTCTGGTTACTGGTAACAATATTAGAAACAACAGTTTTTCTGAAACCAAATGATTTTTGTGATACCTGATGATGACTGTTGGATTGTATCTGTTCAGATGATTCCTTTTTTATTCCTGCTTGATCACCAGGGGATTTGTTTTGCTTTATATTTTCAGTGTTTCTAGTTTGCTGCTCTTGGTGGTTGATTTTTTCACTAAAGGTTTTTACAGTTTCTGCAGCTGATGATGAGTCAGAAGCATCACAGCCAGCATTTCCCTTACAATTGGACAATCCTCCTTTAGCCTGAAATCGAGTTCCAAATTGCGCTGTTGGTTTGTCCGCGGGTGGTAACAAGCCAAACACTGTTCCATCATGTCCGTTTTCATTGGTATTCAATGTTTGTTGCTGAGTTTGTCTTCGAGTGGAGGAATCAGAATGAATACTCTTTATGGTAGATCTTTGACTTTCGGCAACATTTTCATTTTGTGCATCTTTGTTGCTTGGAGTTTCACCTACATTCGAAATAACCGAGTGATTGACGGATGGAAGTTTTCCTGAAGATTTCATTCCGAATTGCTCACTGTTGCTTTTATGGGAGGAATTTGGCTCGAAACGGTGACTCTAAAGAAAAAAAAAGTATTTTTGTTAAATACCCTAATATAATAAAGTTGACAAAATTACTATCACACATTTTAGTATATTTTGCTGAAATGCATTTAACATTACAAAAAAGATTTATAGAGATCTAAGGGCAAACGAATACTTAAACTCGATTCTGGTTTTCAAGAAACGGAAAAATTTTTCCAATGAAGTTAAATGAGAACGCGTTTGTCAGGAGATTAACTTTCAGAGAATTAAAATATAATTTTTTTATCTTTCGCTAAAATTTATTATTAAGTTTTATAACTGACATTTAAAAAATGCATATTATCTTTTCATTTATATTATATTTAATACATTAAGATCACTGGATTGAATTTTATTCTCTTTAATATGAAATATATTAAAACACATTTGTTAATTTTTTACATTTTAATCACGATTATAATTTTCTTATAATGATTTAGAAATTTACACACATTCACGTTTTTTATATGTTATTAAACCATGGAGAAATAACTATAACTATTTACTTTTACATTGAGTATGGCCCTTAATATTAGTTTTGTTTACTGGTAAAATATTTTATTTTTAAAACTTTATGAATGTAAATTAACTTTATATATACACATTTTTTTAAATAAAATCAAAAGAAATAAATTTCAAAGATTGAAAAACTCAAATGAATTTACAAAATGGCCTTACATCATTCTCAATTAAGTAAAAAATTAGATTAATTGTGCATGTAGTTGAGAGGTATAAAATCTATGAGATTTCAAATGATAAACAGTTATAAATTTTTAAAATATCATTGATAAAATTTTAAAAATGATGGTCTAAAAATGATTATCTCAATTAATATAATATAGCCTCCAGTTTTGTATAATTTTTTTCAATGATACTATAAATCATAAATATTTTATCATAAATAGGTTAATGAATTATCTTGTAGCCAATATAATTCATTTTAATACATTTATTTAAATATTTAGTAATAACAATTAACAATGAATTGAATATATTAATTGATGTAAACTAAGAAAAATTATTTTTCAATATCTCACTGAGTATACACTTATAATCAGAATACTTTAACGAAATATTTTTTCTCATACTTTACTTTTTAAAGAATTTTCTATTTATTTTCTAATTCCCCTAAACCAAAATGCTGCCAACTTACTACTGAAAAAACCATCATTATTATTTAAAATGTTATCACTATCCTTTACACGTATAGTAAATAATCTTCTATTATCAATAATTTTTTTAAATTAAGGTTTTATTAATAAGAAAATTACTTTGTTCATTTTTCTGCATGAAATTGTAGTATTATAAATTTGCTTAAATTATTTTTAATTTTTTTCTCATATTATAATCACATAAAGAATAAATTATTACTATAGAAAAAATACATAAAATTTATAAGGATCTTTTAATTTGTTTTTATAAAATATAGGGTTTTATTTATTAAAAAATAGAAACAGTTTTTAATGGATCGAATTTTTGAAAAATATTATGAACTGTAAATTGAATCTAAAAAATAAATATTTTAAAAATGTTTCAAAACTGTTTTGGAAGTTTTTAGGAAGATAGTTTACATTTTTACCAAGCAAAATATAAATAGAAGCTATTTTTTATATTTATTCCTACAATTTTTCAAGGAAAAATTTTATCTGAAATATTATGAATATTTATAAAAAATTTCGGTATTTGTGTTGTAAATTATTTTAGAATAAAATTCTCAAGAGCTTAATATTAATAATTATACTTGATTTAAGGCTACTAATTATTTATTTATAATTTTTATCTTGCAAGTATTATAAGTAAATAATTAGTAGCATCAAATTAGTTATGAGTATTAACATTAAGCTCTCTTGAGAATGTAATTCTACAGTTATAAACTATATAACAAATCTTTTTTTAAATATTCGTAATATTTCTGATAGAATATTGCGTTTAGAAATTTGTAGCAATAAATTAAAATATAGTTTCTATTCATTTTTGAAATGAAGAAATAATTTTAAAATTAAAAAATGATTAATAAATAATATCTGCAATACACTATGTAGTCAGTTGACTCTTCAGAAATAAATTAAAATATGTAAATAATCGTAATGAAAAAGGAAATGAAACTAAAAGAGGTTAAGGATTGCTAAAGAAATGTGTGATTGCTTCCCTAATTGGTTTTGAAAACTCCAAATGACTTTCACTGAGAAAAGATACTCCACATTAACCTCTGGACTTCTATCTTTTTCTTTTTGGAGTTTTACTGCTTCTTGAAGCAAGTGGATGTTTTGTATTTCTTCCCTTTAACTTCTCTCCCACACTGTTCAAACAACATTACAACGCGTCTTGTTCCTGAAATTATACTCATTATCTCGACAACAAAAGGTTGTTATGTTCAATAATTATAATGTTTCCATCAATTAATATAAAACCTCCGGAGTTTATTTTTGAAAAGCAGTCCATGAACAAATTTTTTTTAACTTGGTAAGGAAATGATGATTGTATTTAATTTGTTACTTTTTTATCCTACTTTTTTATCGTTACTAATTCTAAAGACTTCAGGGAACCACCCACGCTTGAATATATCTGTCATTTGCATATCACATTTATATTGCAAAATCACATTTAAAGAGTTTTGCAATTTCATTTCATCATTTCTTCATACATGAATTTTTTAAAGTTATTAGCAATATTCAAGTAGTAAATATTTGCTATAATATTTGTAAGTAATTGCATATAATTATAAATTTTTTTCTTTATTTTAATTTTAGTTGAATACTTTTCCCTCAAAGGGATTGCTATAATTCAAGTTTTAATTTTAAATATTAAACACTACTATTTAAAATTTGAGAAAGAAAATATTCTTGATAATTTTCTGAATTAAAAATGGAATAAGGTTGCTATGCTTTTTAAGAATAATGTTTTGTAACGAAATTATACCCATTTTTCCTTAAAAATACTCATTCAACATAAAAAAACAATTTTCATGCCTATGCAAAGTAGAAATCTTAACCCTGAGTGTATGCGAACTCCTCTTTTTAGATAATTTTCCTATATTTTTTGCATCAAATTTTGCCATGCCATCGTATTAATTTTTTGATTAAAAATACAAAGAAAAGTAAAATTAACTGGAAGGTAAAGTTTTTTTTAAAAAAATTATTCGAAAAATTATGGATATTTTCTTTTTGTTAATTATATATATTTTCTCTTCCAAGTAAGTATATTTTCACTAAATGTGTAAAAAAGATATTAAATTTTAGTTAATATTTTTTAACTATGACATTCAAGAAAAAATGGATGCAAATTTATGATAAAAGTAAGTTATTATATAATTCATGCCAAAAACAGAATATTTACAATTCTGATTTGTTAAATAAGTTTCATTTTGAATTTAGAAAAAAACACCATTTATATAAATAAATTCAACACTTTTAACAAAATAAAAATAAATCTTTTTTTTTTTAAGTAATATTGTTTTCGACAAACAAATAAGTACATTTAACTAAAAAATAATATATATGCTATTCTAATTAAAAAAATACTTTAGAAAATCTATTCTCATTTAATTTAGTTAAATCTTTTTCATCCTTGGTAAAAGTTTATTTAGAGTACTCCTCGATTTGTGTGCGAGTTTTTGACGCCAAGATAGGCGCCAAAATGTGAATAACAGAAACAGCTACCCTAAAATTACGCTAGTATTCGTGAGTTACCAGAAATTCAATTTTATTGCCAATATTTATCGCCACATCTTTTGCCAAATTAAGGGTTACCCGCTTCTACACCGAATTTTTATCTTTAATAAATCAACAAAATTGCAAAATTAAATAGAAAGTTAATCATATTTTATTTCCCCTGGATTATTGGTGGTAGATATAAAATTAAAATCTATAAATATTATTCTATAAAGAAGACTTTAATACTTTGACAAAATTTAATTTTGCATATTTTTCTTAATAGTCAATTAATAACCTAATTTAAAACACTATAATATATTCCTTTCAATCGTGATTTTAATGAAGCATTTATATTTCAAGCCAAAAATTTAATTTTATTGAAAACAAATTCACGAATTAATGCCAGTAAAGATAATATCAGATTTGAAAAATTAGATAAGTTTCATTATAAAGTATATTAAATTATTGGATTAATTTTTCAATATAATTTAAAATAAGTTATTATAATATTTCATAATCGTTATAAATTATTTCGTTCTTTAAAATACTTCTAACCTGAAAACAAAAGTTTTAATTGTAATTAAATCTAAATGGAAGTAAATAAGATAAAATTATGTAACAAAACAATAAAAGAAATACAATATTTTTTAATGTATTTTTTACAAAAAAAAAAAAATGGAGTAACATAATTTATTATTTTAAAAATACTCATATCCGTGAAAATAACATGACTATACCATAAAATACAAATTTAAAATAAAAAAATTAATAAATATGGACTTACTACAAATTATTCTTTTTATTATCTTGTAATTAATTAACAAATACATAAATCTAAAGATTGTAGTATTATTTTTAAAATATATTAAATAAATGATTTGAAAATTCTTACTTTAATTGCAGAAGAAGATGCTAGATAAAGGAAGCAACCTGAAACAATAATCAAAATATTAATTAACAAAAAATTACACAAAAATATGTAAAAAAGTAAATTATGCAGATTTAATAATTTTAAAGCATATTATAAACGCTTCTCAATTTGGATATAATCTTGTTCCTAATATGAATTTTAGATAAAATTTTATATAATTTTGAGAATGTGCCGTCTATTTTTTGTAGTAACTTAATCATTCTGGTAACTTTATTTGTTCTTACCATTTGAAGAATGTGGTGTAATATTTCCATCGAATTTCCTTCAATAAACATTACATACACAAACAGTTTAAGTACGACTTGAAAATACTGATTGATAACAGCAGTTTATCAATCTTCACTTAAATATATTATATATATATATATATATATATATATATATATATATATATATATATATATATATATATATATATATATATATATATATATATATATATATATATATATATATATATATATATATATATATAATATATATAATATATAACTACTGTAACATTATTTTACTTATTTAAATAAAAAGTAAGTCATTATAAAGAGGAATCTGCTTCATATCTTTAAAGTACTAGCAAGCCATACGTCATACTTTTTATGTTGTCAGTTTTTGAATGACAAGTGTTGTCTTATTTTAATAAAGTATCTATTTTTTATAAGTTAAAACCATTCATTATTATTTTTAATCCTTGATATTAACAACACATTCTTTCTATAAACATGACAGACGAATAATTTTTTATACATAATTTCGATTTAATATAAATATTTTGTATCTCTCATTTTCAGACTTTGAAAGCATTTAACCAAATGATAGATATCTAAAAACTATTATATACGTAAAAAGTTCACACATCTGCTATTAAAAAAAAGAAATTACGTTTAGTATTAGCTGTATATTATGTATGATGAAACATACCTTACTGAAATCAATGAGTTTTCCAAAGAGTCTTTTTAGCAAAAGAAAGAAGAAGACTCTTTAATAACCTTTCTAAAAATGCGTACATTAATTTAGAGCATTTTAGGAGTATAATTAAGCTGACTTTATGATTTTAATAATTGATAAATAATCTCAATCTAATCTACTTTTAAAATCTTTTTAGAATTTAAAAGTTTCTAACAAATGAAATGTTGCGCAATTTTATGTGCTTTTAAGCTTCTCAGAACTTTAAAACTAGTTTATAAAATTTCTTAAAAATGGCTCAATAATTTCTTTAATTTTTTCCAAAATACTCATAAAAGAAGAAACTTTTTTGTACATTTAGATTTTTTTATCTATATTATTCGTAACTAATCAATAATTTGTAACAAGTAAAAATAAATTTTGTTAATAAAATATTTTGGTTGACCACATTCAATATATTAGAAATTATTAATAAACGTGTGTAAAAAGGTCGCGTATTTAAATAATTATTCCTTTTACAAGTTCTTTTAATTGATATTGATTGTATTCTCATTATAGTTTTTATACAAATTATTATCAGAATTATGTTCGCTTTTAATTTATTCAAAATGCTTAAATCTGCAGTATCGATGTTTTTAATTACATAATTATTAAAATGTTACAAAATCTAAGCAAAATAAAAATTTATTTTTTGTCACCTCCAATATTTTCTCGTGATGGTTAATAGGATCGAGATTTATAATTTAATGTAGTTTCCGAATGATCACAAATATTCATGTATATTGTAGAAATATAAACCAAAAACTATTTTATTGAAGGTTAAAGTAATAACTATTTAACTAAAAAAAACAATCAAATTAAAAATAAAAATTTATTCAAGCTTTATTTCAATCAGACTATAATTTTCTTCATACTAGATGGACTTTTAAGAAATGATTTAAGTGAAAATCTAATAGTTGCTGAATTTTCAAGAGAAAAAAAAAAAAACTAAGAAAAAGTTGTTATGGATTACAACACATAACAACATCAATTATATATGAAAAAACATACATAACACCTAATATTCGTAAAAAAATACTAGGAAATGCATATAAAACTTTATATTAAGGTATAACAGGATTAAAAGGCAATAATTATATGTTTTCTTTTACTCTTTAAGATAAAACAAATAACAATGGAGTTCCTGTTATCAAAAATAAATGCCTCAGTGTTAATAAGATTTACAACAAAATTTGAAATCAATAGCTATTTTTGTGACTTCAGCAAAGATTCCTTTGCCTTTAAAGGTTAAAGAGATTCAAATCACGTTTACTTTCCTCTTGATATGGTTCAGGGAGGCAAAAGCCAAAGGCGTTTCGAGTCTTTAACCTACTGGATGACTGTGATAAAAAGTAAATTAGAATAATCTTTATTAGCATAGAAAACCACTTCTTGAAAATTAACCTTTTAAAAATAGGATCGCAATGCCATAAACCTGAAACATTTAAAATAGACAGTAAACTCTGTTGTTACTGCAATAATAAATTCCATTATCTAATTTTACTGCGATTTACTCTTTTAGCAAATCTGACCCGCAAAAAAATGGAACTGTTGAATCTTGAATATTGTATCATGGATTATTACGTGTAGAATTTTTAATACAGATTTTTTTTGTTGTGTGATATAAAGGGTTAACTATTATTTAACAATACATTTTGTTGTTCAGTATTGTTACGATTGTAATAGCTATATTACAAAACTACATTTTGAATATAAATTGAAAGCAAAAATACAGTAAAATCAAAAATAAGTTTAAAGTAATACAAAGTACCATTTCATGTCTTTTGAGCGATCTCATTGTGTTCATGTATATTTATGTTGCATTTGATTTTAAGCTAAAAATAAATCTAATTTATCTCTAAATAGAGGAATAACAACTCACTATATTTTATGATTAACGAGATGAAAGTCTAAATTCTGATAGAGTTAAATAACCATCCGAACAAAATTAGAACACAATGAAAGGAAAGTGGGAGGACATGATTGGTGGATTAGGGTGAGGCACACCTAAGTTGATTCATAAATTCAAGTTGTTGTTGAGATAATATGTACAGTGATTTATCATCGTATCGATCCATCTTATCTAATAAGATTTTAGTTTCCATTCTCTCTTAGCCTGAAATATATACAAAATGTGAAGTGATGTTTATTTCAAATTAAATGTGTCAATTGTGGTGATATAAAGTGATATTCTAACTAAAATAATTTAGCGACTTTTAATTTAAATAAAACGATTAATAAAACACAATAATCTATTTCATTTTAAAGCTTAAATCTATTTGTTACAACGAAAACTAGAAACCGTGTAACTTTTGTTACTAGACATCTACAGCTTAAAATGGATCTCAATAAATATCGATTAAGTAGGATGTCTAACATCAGCTTCTATTTTTTTTTCAAGAATAGACATAAGAATATGAATAAAAATTGTAAGTAATGGGAGTTATGTAAGTTTATAGTTTTTGAGAGAAAAAGCCATTGTTATATTTCTCATTTTCTGAGTATATTTCAATCATCTATGGCCGTATCAGTTAGTACACATCATTCGTTTCAATAATTCATGGGTTGAATTCCTACTATGGTTTGGATGTTTCTAGTGGTTTGCAGAAAATGTAGAACTGTGTATAATCAATCCTTATTAGCAAAACCCAATCATTGAATGACAAACTATAATCTTAGTTTAATTTGAGTAAAATGTATTTCCCACTTAAATTCTCTTTCATAATATCTGCTAAATGATAAATATATTTATGAAAAATTTTATGATCATTAGATCATTGTCAATACACTTTAAAGAAGAGCAATTTTAATGATATGTAAATGATTATTTTTCTGAAACATAATTGAAATATATTTAAATTTTAATTTTTGAGTATGTTTTCATTGTAATAATGTCAAAACTTTGATGTTATGATATTTATATAAAAATATTCTGTCAATTAATTATGACAATTAATGAAATATTATGCATATGTATAATATATGATGGAATGCATTCATTTATTTCTCCCAATTCAAAACACTTTCTCTGATAGCTTATTGCGTTACATTTTGGTTGCGTGATTTTATTCATTAATAAGTCCTATTATCTTAAATATTTTATTTTTACAATTTAACAATAACAATTTAATAAATAACAATTTTCATAATTAATTTCCATAAAATGAGTTCCACGCCATAATACACTGGTGCCAGAATAAAATACGGTCTTCATACGACCGTTTCCAAATAGCAACTGAGCTAGATTCCCCATCGGATAGGGAAGATGCGCTTCGCATTCCCTTTTTAGGGATTTACTGTGGCTGAGTTGCCACATAATTCATTTTTATTTTAAATGTATTTTATTTTTCATGAGCTGTTTCAATTAATATTATAATTATTTAATTTTTAAGAAATTAGAAAGATTAATAGATTCTTAAATACATCAATAACCATCGAATAAGGACTACAAATGCAAACTATTTTAAATGGTAAAGATCATTATTTTTGGATTTTTTTTTTATTTTTCTTGGCGATAACTCAACTTAATAATCATCAGCACAAATAAAAACGTCAAAAAATATTCCTAATCGTATATACTGAATTCCAAAAAATATTTCAAAAATTTTATTCTATAATTTTTGTAATATATTCTTCATATTCATTTTTTTTAAATTATCCTTTCCCTAAATTGACCATATATTTTTCATTTCTTGAGAGTTTAATTATTGTTTACAATGGAATTTTTTTAAAAAGGCGATTCATATTTTTTATAAGGTTTTCTGAGAGCAATTAGATAGTTTTACGATATAGTAAACAATGACGATTAAATGATAATTAGAATTATAGTTTATTTAGAAATGTAGGTTAAGCAAACATAAAACTGGAAATTTTTAATTAAGTTTTTTCATAATAATAAAACAACAGTTCATGAAAGATGAAGCCAAGAAAACAATTACTTTCAATTATACTCACCTTATTACAAAAAAATTTAATCTTTCAATTTTTATGCTAAGATAAGCACAATTATATAGTATAATGCATATTTAAGTAACATGAACCTTAACCTTTCATTATTATGTAATTTGGTATTTTAAGAATGTTTAAAGGAAACTTACCGAAAACCAAAAGTCCAGCTTGTGTTTTCAGTGGACTCATTTTGTTGGTTCCTAAAATATAAAATATTAGAAATTAAAGTAAATATATTAAATATTTATCAATATGTAGAAATTCTCATTAATTTATTGTTAAATATTTGAATGATAAAAACTGACAATTCGATGGTTTAAAAGATATACATTCATATAAAGACACCAAAATTTCAAATGAAAAGATTCTAAGAAATGAATTTTAATAATCAAACAAAGGATTGAATCATAAAATTTGTTTACACTTAAAAATGAAATATTTTATTTTTATATTTAAGACTTAAAAATTGTAGTAATTTATATTTTATTCGTTAAGAAATGCACGTAAAGTCTTTTATAATAAAAATATAACCAAAAATATCTCAAGAATTTTGAAATATTCTTTAATATAAAATGCAATCTAGAAATTATATGTAAGCAATTATTGTATGATAGAGTTCTGTTGTTGTTACTAATGACACTTGGACAAGCCAAGCTCGCTATGCCTTTTGGCTATGCGAATTTAAATCAAGCGTCTTTCGTTTTAATCAGAGCAACATGAAGGTGAAAGTACAACTTTGCTCTACACACTTGCTATAGGTACCCGTTTATAGGGTAGACAACCATTCACACCTCATTCATACAAGGAAAGGACAAAGACAGGATAGATGGAGAAAGAAAGTACATCCATGCTCGAACCGGGATTCGAACCCAGGACCTCTTTATCCGCACTCAGGCATGCTGACCACTAGACAAGTTAGGCGGCTTGATAGAATTCTAAATTGGAATTTAAAACAAGTAATAAGAATATCTATTGCAAGGTTGTTTTGATATATTGGTGATTTTTCAATTATGTAAATACAAAGATGTAATTAAATTTGTGTTCAACATTTAATATTAAAAATGTAAATTAAATCTTATGAATCATAATTTTTCTGAAATGCAAATAGTTCTAAATTGGTTCAATGCTCAAATTTCACAAATTTAAACAAGTTTCTGTTGCTTCCAAAAATTTCATATTTGTCCAAACTTTTAGCAAAATGATTTTAGCAACCTTTAAAAACAACGATTATCAAAAGATAAAAGGAAACTGGAATTGTTTTGTCTGCTTGTGTGTGTGTATGTGTTACGCATTAATTTCAGAGATTACGATAAAAAAAAAATCTGGAAAATGACAGAATATGATAAATTTAAATTTCTGTTGAAAGCTGAGTTAATTGATTCAAAATATATTCCTTTACATGATATTTCTACGTGTTGCATATATATATGTATGTATATATATATATATATATATATATATATATATATATATATATATATATATATATATATATATATATATATATATATATATATATATATATATATATATATATATATGTTTGTGTGTGTGTGTGCGTGTGTGTGTATGTATATATAATATATATATGCAACACGTAGTATATAATAGAATACATTTTATGTTGATATATAAATTTATTACCCATATAAGACTTTAAAAAGAGTTACAAAATAACAATAAGAATAATTACCACTAAAATTAAGAGCATTTAGCATAAATTAAAAAAGAATGTTATAAGTTTATAGATAGTAAATACATACATACACACGCACACACACACACACAAATATATTTATATATATATGATTTAAATTTTGAAGTCTAATATTTATTTTTAGCTTAATTTAAAATCATGAGAACTCTTTTAATTTAAACACACACACACACACACACACACACACACACACACACACACACACACATATATATATATATATATATATATATATATATATATATATATATATATATTAAAACATTGAGGTATATGACAGGTGAACAAAATAAAATTATTATGATATTATACTAAACAAAAGAAAATATATATCGTTAACTGATTGCTTACAATTCTTTTTCAGCATCACTCAAAGAGAATAAAATTTTTTATTCTGTTTCAATAATAGAGATTATTCAGTTTCAATTTCTTTAATTTTCTTTCAATAAAATGAATTGCGATTTCTTCTTTTGCAATAAAAGTAATAGTAGTTTAATTAAATGCATTGGTAAACGTTAATTGTTTTATGGATTAAATTACCTTAGTGGCTTATAAATGTTTTTGGAATTAATAATTATTTTTATGTTAAAAAGCTCTTATTTAAAACTTTCTAAAGTAATTATATAAATCATAACAGAAATAGAACATTGCAATTGGACTTAGCGTTTTAAAAAGTCTTAATTATTACTTAATATTCAAATACTTATTATCATATGATTTTTAAATTCGATAAACTATTGAAATAGAAAGTCAATAAAGACATAATCTAACAGTAATTGACATTATACCTTATTGATTACACAAAATAAAATTTCAAATATAAATCATTGTCATTTAGTTTTATGAATACATTAATCGTCAAATAAAAAATATTATATCTGTTTTAACTATGACGTATTTATAACAAACCAAATATATTTAAAATATTTTCCTCAGAACTTTAAGGTAATACAAAAAGAAGAATATTTTTTTAATTCAATGCGCGCATTATATATCAAAACTGATTTACATCAAGTTGATTAAAAGCATGAATTTAAAGACTCGATAATTTTTATAAGAAAACCATTGATGAAAATATTTTTTCATAGAAACTTTTGAAAAAGAAGGCTGTTATTATAATGTGAGACAACAGTTGGAGTTAGTAGTTAAAATACATAACCGATTTCGATTTCATTAAATTGTACCTTAAATGCTCTACACTTTTTAAGTATGTGTAGAAAAGTGAGTTAAATGGTTCTTTCCTCAAAATAATAACTTGTGACTGAAAAAATATTTCATTATATTTTATGTGAAATTATAAATGCAAATTCTATAACAAAACTTTTTTGCACTTTTTATTAATATAAATCACATATTGTTAAATCTTCTTCATGACTAATTAATTACACTATATAATATTTAAATTTTATGTTTTTTAATCATATATTTTAAAAATTAGTAATTAAGTTAGATTATTTTTAAGTGAACGAATTTTGGTAAGATTCTACTAATAGATATGATAATAAATTTAAACTGAACCAAATATTTTATACTATATTTTTCTATCTGTAATTTAATATTTTTAAATTTAACCGAACTATTAAAATTTTTATACATAATTTAAATTTTTAGTTAAAAGAAACAAATAATACTTGAATGAATAATGTCTTAAATTTAATAAATATTCAGTGATATGAAATGTTCTGATATTTTGTGTCCTTTTTTTTACATTATATAATGTTCAATAAATCTCAAATGTTCTTAAAGCATAAATAACATTTATAAAATAACAGAAAAAGTCATAATAAAATTTTAACATTATTTAAAAAAATGTTTGAATTGAAATACATAGCATTTTCATATAGTTCCAAAAATCTTCTAAGCCAAGAATAAAACGAGAGGGAAGTAGATATTTTGGATAATATTCAAAATACTCAAATTTTAAATTTATACTAACTCACATAATTAAATGGAATGATTTTATATCTAACTTAAATAATAAAATAAGTGCCTTACTTCAACGATTTTCTTTTCCAAGATGATTTTTCTTATAATCCACGTTAGAGGTTGTTGAACGAGTAGATGAATCTTCTAATTTCCACTTCCTCTAATTCAACAGAATTACCACAGACAGATCATCTTCACCAGCTTTCCCTTTTTAAAAAGGAATGATGAAGCGAAGATGCTTCCGTCCCACTTTTATACCTGTCTTCCGCCGCCATTCTGGGGCACTGTCATTTCTCTGGAAGAATCTTCCGCTGGGGGCGGGGGAAGAAGAGATTGGGGGATGACAGGACAAGTGGCTATCCCTATCCACTTTCTCCCATTTTTTTTAAAGTCAAGTTTTGATCTGGCTTTCCCACATATGATAATGAAAACGATTTGTTCTATTTCATCTAACGTGGTCCATTCGGCAAACGGCCGGTTCGAGAATAAACTTTGAATTCGTTTGTTTTTTTTATTATCGTCTGCTTGTGGGCGGAATTTAAGTTTTCAGAGGCAAAAGCACAAGCAAAAACTGAAGTGAAGAGCTATAACAATGGGATTAAAAGATCTCTAACTTTTGTTTCAGATAGATAGTCATAGATTTAGAAATGAGATTGACCGAAGATAGATTCAGTAGACACGAGTGCAGATTTTTGACAAGAAAAACGGAGTGTTTCTGTTTTGGGAAACAGAAGAATTATGTCTTTGACATACAGCTTTTCGCGGGTGAATATAAAAAAAAAACATTGTGTGTGTGTGTGTGTTTTTTTTAACTAAACAAAAGAGTTATGTGTTTTGATTTTTCAACATTTTTTTAAATCTGAATAAGGGGATTTTCAAATAAAGGAAAAAGGATTACAGCTATATGTTTTTTTATTCAATATTTATACTATATGTTTTTCTTTTAATAGATAAAAAATATTCTGAAATAATTAACAATATTCCTCGTAAAAGCTAATCAAATATTTTTCGCACCAAACCAAATTGATACTCTTTTGAATAAAATGAAATAAAATTTAACTTATATGAACTAAATTCATCTGATAATTAATAGTTTCACCATAAAATTCTTATAAAATTAGAGTTATATTTTCCTTTAATATATTTAGAAATTTGGTAGTCATAACAATAAAATACTGTCACACATTTTCCAAAATGCTCTAGCTAAGCTTCAAATGTACAAAAGGAGTTTATCTAATATGAATATTTTAACAATATAGAAAGATAGGCAATTAATGTTTTCAAAATTGATTTCAATATTTTTATATGACTTTGGCACTTCTAACTAATGTCAATTAGATATTAATTTTGCTCAAAATCTTTAGTAAATTTTAATTTTTTAAATCTGGATAAAAGTATTTTCTCTTTTCAAAAAATGTTATTTTAATCACAGAAGAAGAAAGTAGAACACACGGTTGTTATATTCAATAGATTTTATCTTATATTGTTAGAAACCTTTTGAATGAAAATTATAAAAAAACTGCATTTAAAATATGAAAGTTTTAGGATTATTTGAAAATAATGTGCGCTATAAAATGAAATAGTTATTTATAAATAATCACTACTTTAACAATTTTCTTTTCCCAATTTATGTTTCGTACATCAGGATATTTTTATATTTATGGTCAATCTTTATCTTCTTTAAAATATTAAGAATTTATTTAATAATAATTTTTTTATCCGTTGAAAGATTACATATTCATAGCAAGTTCAGTTTTTTCCAATGTTCTCTGAGTTATCGGAGCAAGTTTTTGTATTTTATGATCATTTGAAATCCATATATATCCGCATATAATTTTTTATCATATTATTTTCTTTTATTTCATTTAATATTTTTGTTTCATATTTATTCAAACATTTCTCTTTTTTCTTCAATTTTTTTTACATTTTCACTCATTAATACAAACTAATTATGTATTAGCCTTTTTCTGACAAATAAATATTCTTTAAATTTTATAATAGTAATTGTCAGGTGTTTTATTACTGGGACACAATTTACATGGATTTTGTATAAAAGTTTATTTAAAAGCATTTTAATTAAAGTACAATATTATTTACCGGTAATTCCATTATATTAGATATACTTAGTCAACAGTTTTACAGAATTTCTAATTAAAATATTACATGCACATATTACAAGAAGTTTAAGTATATAAGTATGAAAAATAATGTAAAACAAAAAATTGATTTAATTGAAATGAATTAAGTATATAAGTATGAACTTAATTCATTAAAATTAACTCAATTTTTTGTTTCAATCTTCATTTATAATAAATTTTTGTCATTGAAATATTTCATATAATTTTCTGTCAATAAGTTAATAAAATTTGTATAATTTACTGTGCATTGCTAAAATTAGAATTTTATTTTGCATTATAGCTTTAGTATATTAAATATTAAGTTACTCACTTTTATAAATATACATGTACATACAAAATTGTATGTATAATGAATTAATAAGTTTGTTTTATCTAATGAGTGGATTTTACTCTTGTCATATAATATTTATAAAAAAACATATATTTGAATCATGCAATTTTATGACAAAAACACATCGTGTTAAAATATAAGTCCTCAAATGACGAAAAGTAAAAAGCACACAGCATAAAATATGTAAAGAATATTTTTAGAAAACATGTTTATGAGCGAAGGTAAAATTTAATTTTTCAGAACTTACAAAATCTGTAATGAAAATAATAAAATGCAATTCATTTTATCAAAATATCGATAATTTTTAGGGACTAAAATACTTTTCGTCTAGCTCTTCCATTCTTTCTCTCATCTTCAGAGTACTTGAATTGTTTTTAAAAATGACCTACAATCATTTCTTTTTATAGAGTCAGTTCACTCAATAGGGAAATGATGAACTTCTAAGTCAACATTCGAAGATAATGAAATGTAAACGCGAAGCTTCTTTGTCCGCACAGAATACCGAAAAAGAATATCCAAATCAACACTAGACGATATCTAAAATGTAGCGTTTACTAACAATATCTAAGAATAGATATGAAATTATTATTTTTAATAATAAACTATAATTTATATTAAAAATCAAAAATAAAAACATTCAGGAGCAGAAAATAATCATATTCAAAATTGAAATTAAATTGGCTACGCAGCATAATGCATTGTCGGCAAAAATTTATGAAATATATTTTCTCTGGCCATAATCAATTATAAGAACGAAATTCAATTTATTTTACGGATTTCAAAAATTATTAAAAATATGAATTTTGAATAAAAATGCGTGACTTTGAGTTAATAATAGCTTATAAATTGTTTTCAAGCTGAAAATCAATTTAACATCTAAGTTAATCAAATTATTCTTTAATGTTTTTGTTTAACAAATGTAGTTAACATAAATAATTTAAATGTTGTGTATACATAAATTTAATATATACATGCACTCAATTATTATACAATATTTTTATTTCGGGTTAGATCATTGTGACAATATTGCAAATTAGAAAACAAGTATTGTCCATATTAAAAAGTTTTTAATTGAAAATGTAATATTAATTAATAAAATTGAATTACTATTGAAAATTTTTAAACATTACAAAATGGCAAACCAATTTATTTCTTTCCTTAAAACTGATCTGTGTTTATTTAAGTTTTTTAAATATAATAATTTTTTAAAGAATTTATTGTGTAAACTGCGTATGTCTTACAATATAAGCACTTGTATAATCTTGGCCGAATAAAGTTGCTTGTATATTTCAATGCGCACTAGCTCAAACATACATCAGTTTCTATGTATTTTTGTTTTTATTTCATGAAAATTTATATATTTTTCAATTTATTTACTTTTATATAAAATATATTTTTTATCTTCTTTGTATAAATATTATTAATTTTATCGAAAGTGTGTACTAAATTTTATAATCATAATTAAAGCACCAATAATTAACTTTTTACTGCGGCAGTAATTTTGACACATACATACCCATGTGATGGTATCTTTAAATTGCTAAAATATATCAATTTAAAAGGTCTAAATTCTCAATGATATAACTATTATCACACTGGTTATATAAGATTAATATTAGTTTGCAAATATAATTAGTTCACTATTTATAAATGAGCATAAATCCAAATTGCACAGTATTGAGCAGCTGTAAAACTATTTAATAAAGGAAATTAGGCTGAATCAATTTATTGAAAAGAAATTGGAAAAAAACTTTCATAATTTTATAATCTTATATGAAGTTAAATTATGCTACTGACTTGTATATGTTTCCGATTAGGAATTGCTTTTCTGAAATATTTTGAAATTAACAGGAAAATGTCATTTTAAGACACATTTTATTTTATTTTAAAACCTTTACTTATAATTATTACGCAAACATTACAATATAATTATTTAAAAAATTGTCAAAATACCTCAAATTTTTGTAAAATGATATTTGATACTTCTTTTATTTTAAGCAAAGAAATGATTATTCGAATGAAGATTTTCATGTTCGAAAATTTGTTAATTTCAGGAAAAAACAATTTATTTTTGTACAAATCCTATTTCTAAGAAATAAAGAATTTCATTTTTTATCATTCATTTTTGAAGCTGCTTCACTTCCATTTCAGAGTATTTATAAACTAAACAAAGTTATACTATCTCTGAAATTTTTAACTTTTTAATAGTTTTAAATGTTAAGTAAATATTTAGTGAAAGAACAAAATGAAAAAGGGAAGACAAGACGTCTCTACAACAACAAATTGAATGAATATCGCTATCTATTGCAGACTGTAACTATTAAAATCACCAATTAATTAAGTCAATCAGAATAATGAATATCATAAGAAATTAGCTACTAATTATATATAGATAATCAATAGCTCTTTTGATCATTATTTCCTTGTAGACTTTTTTCATTTTGCTCAAAGTACTCTTTATTAAATTTATCACACAAATTATGCCCAAATCATGCACATGGTGGTGGTGGGTGGGACTAATCCCCATCTAGTCTAGTGGAACTAAACCAGATCCATGAGATCATAGATAGCCAAAAAGTCCAAAAGCAGATATGGACTCTTCACAGCTTCCTTCACGAGGAAACCCCAAGCACTTCAAGATGTGTTGCGGGCAAAACGGAGCATTGTCGCACTTGGGGCATGATGGGTATTTTCTTTCACCGTCCTCAAAGATCATACACTTCAAGTGGCCAGTACCATGCACATTTCGCATATGTATGAGGACTTGTCGACACAGAATACATTTCAATATACTAATTTGGCAATATTTCGAAATAAAATTTGGTCATAAGCAATTGCCATTTAGATAGAAATATTTATCTTTGTTCATAAAAAAAGCAATTGTTCTATCGTTGCTCCATGCGTTCGTGTTTCTACGAAACTACAGTAAGAACTGACCTTCGAGAACATCTCCTATTACTATTAACCCTTCATATCCTATATCCATTCCCAGTTTACAGTTGATGTCAATATTAAACATATATTTTTAATATATCAATAGAAAATTCATCTGATTCATCAAAGATGTTAAGTTTTGCTCTCAGACGGATTTTTTAAAATCATCTTTTTAAAAAAAGATGATTTCAAAAATTTTATTTTCTCCTTTATTATTGGGCCATTATTGCTAACCGATGGCGGAGTGGTTAACGTTCCTAACTTCGAAGCGGTAGGTCCTGGGTTTAAATCATGGTTCGGGCATGAATTTTCCTTTCTTTCTCTCTGTACGTGTTTCACTATCCTTTCACTTTTGGGGCAAAGATGGCACACACACTGGGTGCCCTACTGTATAAGTAGCCATCACCTACTCCCCTTGTAGCGCCGAATAGATCAAGTCTTAAGGTCTTTCCGGCATTGGAAAAAAAATTATGCCATCAATAACACTGGTCAACATATCTTTTACCACAAGAAAACTAAATAGGGATTCTATTGTAATTTTACATACTGAATCCAAATGTGTAATCAGATAAGGTATAATTTTTTTGTGAATGCCATTTGTATTTTTCTTCGATTCTTGCAAATTAAGGATAAATTGAGACAGTAGTGAATCTAGAAACACGTATATAGTGGTTCCAGCTTTTACTCCTGCTGAGGTTTTACACTATTTTTATTTGTTTTAAGATTTATAAACTTTTCATTATGTCAAGAAAGTGCTTAAATCAACCAAACAACATCTGTAGAGAACTGACATTCAAATCTTCAAGATAACATTTCACACCATTTATGATGAATTGTCTTCGGTTGTAAAGCTGGTGTTTTTGATGAAGTCTGGCCTCCAGATAGATGCTGTGTATCATGTTTTTGGCTTCTGACGGGATGTAAAAATGATATTCATCATATGCCTTTTCCAGTCTTTATGATTTGAAGGCAACAGAAGTACCATTCAATTGACTGTTACTTCTGCATAAAAAATATTAAAAAATAAAGTCAAAAACAAAATATATAGTAAAATAAATAAATATATTTGCAAGTAAATTTTAATCTTCATTATTGAACTTTGAATTCTTTTGCTGTCATTTTTATGCCAGGAAAATTTATTTTCCTAAGAACTGGATTTACTTGAATAGCTGTTAAATAGAAGAAAACGTCGTCTTGAGACTTTATTTTAAATAACTGCCTACCGATGCTGGATTAGTTAGCGTTTTAACTTCGAAGCAGTAGCTCCTAGGTTCAAATCCTGGTTCGGGTATGTGTGTTCCTTTCTGTGTGAATGTTTGTTATTCCTTTTACTTTCGGGGGGACGATGCACACCCACTGGGGACTCACATTCACCCTCCCCCTTCTAACGCTGAATAAGTATATCGTAAGTGTACCGGTTTTTAGAAAATAATATATTTAGAAACTTATTTTTATGACTGCAGGAATGTAAACTTGTCGTTAATCTAACTTTAAATTTTGATATTAAATTAAATAAAAAATAATTAAAGATAATTTATTATTATATAAATTAAAAGATAATTTATTAGAATTATATAAGTTATTAAAAATATTTTATATGTAAAGTAATGACACTAAAATAATAACTATTACTCATGTTTTCAATATAACAAATTTACAATTATTAAAATACATTTATTAACAATTTTGTGATAAAATTTTCAATACCATCAGTATTCATCTCTTTAGTTATAAAATAAATACAAATATCTTGTTTAGTTATAAATTGTAAACACATAATTTTATTACAAATTACCTTAACAGTAACAATGCAAAGCAAGTGAAAACGATTAATATTAAAAATTTGTTTGTATGTAATAAAAATAATTCAATTTTAATATAATATGTATGTTTTCGAAATCAGAGTGTATTTTCTTAACATTAGGAAGTTATCATAATACTGTATTATTTCAAGTTGTGCATCCACTTGTTAAAAATATATCTTTTCATTATTGAAAAAACGATTAATTAATACGGTAATAAAAAACGTGACTACAAAAATTGCGTTATGTTTGATATCAAAATTTGAATCATCTGATCTCACGTTTTTTCAATTCACTTTTATCTGATACATTTTGAATATATAAAGCAAATGTAAAAGAAAACTCATTCATTTTTCTTCAGATAATATCACACGGATCATAAGTTTTATACGTTACAAGATTAATTGCTTTTCAAAATTTCATTACAATAACTCAAATTTAAGGAAGTTCTTTAGGCAACAAAGAATTACCTTATTGTAATTCTTTGTTGGCTAAAGAATTGTAACACAAATTTATATAATAAATATTGTAACACTTATAAATTGTAACACAATTTTTCGATACTTACTCTTAATAACTGAGAATTATAGTATTTTTAACCGAGATATAAAGAGAATTTTGAACAACGATAATTTATTTATCATTTTCATTCATTTTCTTTTTTCCATTTTATGAAACTTAATAATATTTATTTATAAACTAATATGATATGTATTTAACAATTTAATTTACATCTAACTGAAATATTCAATAGCAAAATCAGAAAATTTATTTGAACCATATTAAATTACTTAAACTTTCAACTTTCATTTAAATTTCAACATTGTTCATATATTTATGATTGAATTTGACATAATTTATAAGAAACAATAATTTTATTTAAAAATTTAAAGGCAACGAGATAGGGATTATGTTTAATTAAATAAGTTTATAACATTGAATACATGCTAAAATAAATAGTTCATTTTAAATGTGTTCTATATACAAATTGTACAGTAATTACGAAAATTATATACATGCAATTTCACTTCATACACCAGTTGTGCTATTCTAAGTTTTGATTAACTTAGTTTTATCTTTATAAGATTCCAAATATTTGTTAATAACATTTTTATAACTTAATAGAAGAGAGACTGACTAAAAAATTGTAATTTACTTAATTTCAAATTAATTTCAAGTGTAAATTATGATTCTCATCATTTGATAAGGCTAATTTTTGAAAAACAATTTAAGAGAGTAATAATATATTTTAAATAATATCACCTAGAGATTTGTTATGGACTATTATCTAGACTGAATTTCTTAATAAGCATTTGAAGATAATTCTAAATACACATCTAAATACACAATATATGAGTACCTATGTAATTGAAATTATTTCGTTATAAGCAAATTCCGCTATAAGCAAGATCGTTGCTGGCTTATAAATGAGCTATGGAATCTGTTATAAGCAAGATCGACTATGGGTCAAGGTTGACTGAAGTTAATAAACAAGTAAAATGCAATTATAACAAATATTTCGAACTTAACAATGAAAAAAATGCTAATGGGTCAGTTTTGGAGTTGATATTCATGATCTTCACCAATAAATTTTCATAAATGTATACGTAAACTAATGATTTTTCAATAATAAATTCAATCTTTTCTTTGAGTATAGGTTGCATTTGTTTTTAAGAACACCTGAAGAAATCGTAAGCATTATACGATTTCTTAATAAATTATCCATAAAACAATCAACTAGAATAAAATAGAGATTAAATAATTATAGTATGGGTACTTCTATATTTTCGTATCTATATTTATATATGCAAAGTTAATTCGAAATATTTTCTCTTCACCTTTCTTTGGGGAAAAATGGGGGACGCATTCCATTTTTACTTAATCATGAACTTTAGAATTTCATTTAATGAATTCTATTTACATGAATTTGTCACGGATTATTGTTTCACCATACGGTATGAAAAGTTTAGAAAGTAATAGAGATAGTATTGATCTTATCATTTTAATTGGAGCAATTTGAGGACTGTTTCTAACGATTTCAAAACAGTAGGAATAAGCAGCTAGGAAACATAAAGCAAAAAAGACAAACGTTCTACCTCGATTGAAAAAATGATCAAACTCTAATGTGATGAGCATTATCTAATCTAACTTTTATTTTTGCTTTTGTATCTATTTGCGTAAATGATTCAGAAGCATATGATATGCTTATCAAGCCTGTAGAAAAACTTTTATACCAGTTAATGGTATTTTGGCGCGTTAGAAGAATGTTGTTTTCTAATCTCTCATCTGCTTTGACGGAGATCGATGAAGCTGTTGACATCAATGAAGTCCGATACAAGCAGTGGACAATGGTGGACATCCTCCCTGTCCAGTCCAAGATGTGTTGAGGTGATGCTTCTTCTTCCCGGCATTTAGGGCAAAGGGTAAACTACCTCAGAATATGTGAGACCTTACAAGTGCGCACTTAGCAAATCGAGACAGACAAGTGTTGATCTGCCTGCCACAAGGGAGAGATAAAGAAAGTCCAAAGAATGTATGTGTTATAATACCTTTGCACCTTGAAGATTGAAGATTTAGGAGGAGTTTTTGACAAGAATTTTAAAACAAAAGCTATTTTACTCTCTCTTAGTGATTCCTAAGATCTTCTAAAACCAAAACCCTTATCTACATGGGGTCTAAAGGCATTGGATTTATTTGACTTTCACCATAACATAAACATTATCAATCGATGATGAACTAAAAACAGTTTCTATGAAGAAATTTATTTCAGGTATCCAAAGAATAATTGGCTATACTTTTATACTGATAGATCAGGAATGCTTGAAAAAATTGGATCTGGGGATGTTATTTGAAAACTATGTATTTTCTACTTCTTTTGTTTCATTTCGAATCAAATTTTGATGAAGAACTATAGACAATTAGAAATACAACTGAACATGTTATTGTAGAACACTTCAACACGAAAAAATTTTTTCTGGTTCTCTTCAAATGATTTTGAGGTATAATATTTATGTAAATAAAATTTATTGTATCTTGCAGAATAATTCTTTGTTTTATCGAATGAAACAGAGTAACTGTTGTTTTATAGTGGATTCCAGATCATTCTGGAATAACAGGAAAAGAATGATCTGATGAACTTGCTAAAAGAAGAATAGAAATTTAGTTGTCAAAATTTAATAACGCACCATTTACATTAATGAATAGAAAAATAAATGATAAAAAATATAACTTTAAGTTCTTTGAATAAATTTAGAATAAATAATGAAGGCACTTGATTTGTTAAATTCCTGAGTCTTCTATGTCCATCGCAGTTGCGGTGTATGATTATCTCGCTCTGTTTGATTATCTAGCTAGATATTTATACCACATTAGTGCATTATAAAGCTTGTGGTTTTTCTCTGTAATCAGAATTCCAAAAATCGCAGAGATCATTTAATGAAATGCTATATTTTACAGAAACCGTAACAATGCTGGTGAGCTAACGAATTCATGCAACTGACATCCAGTTGATGAATTTGTTTTAAGTTCAATGTTGTCATACAATTTTTCCTCTTTTTTTTAGATTTAATGCAATTATTGTAATGTATACTGCTTCATACTTTTGTAATTCCATTTTATACTTTTTAAAATTACAACCTCATGCATTTTGACTTTTAGGACTAATGATGTATTATCAAAGTATTTTTGAAATAAATAAAAATGTTTTGTTATTCGGGCAAAACATCATGAGTATCAACGAAATTAATCTTGAAATTTTATCTATCTTTAGTCTTTTTGCAAAAGAACCTAAATAGAATTTCATTCTGCAACCACAAAATATAAATCTTTTCTTTTTTAAGAAGAAAATCTGTTAGGAATACCCTTCATAATAATGAGCAATCTAACTGTTAAAACAATTTTGTTAACAGCAAGTCTTTTAAAACAAGAAGAAATGTATAATTACTTTTGAACAACATTTAGTAATAAAATGCTTACTATTTAATTCCTTAGTACACTGTTAGGTAGCTGAAGTTTTGAGGTAAAAAGTTAAAGCTGTTTGGCTTTTAATTTCAAAGCTTATTTTAGAAATCATTTAGGTCATCTAGTATCGCAATTTCTTTCTCTAGTTGCATATAAGTAAGGAATGAAAGAAATATTTTTATCTACTTTTAAACGTTAAAACTTAAAAAGAATGAAAAATATTCAAAATCTATTTAATTCCGGTTTCACGTTTTGTTAATGGCATTTATTTTATGAAAAGTGGCAGTTACTAAATCTAATGTTTATGAGCAGTTTTAAAACATTCTCATATTATTTCCGTGTGAAATTTTAAAATGTATTTTTATAAAAAAATTAATTTCTTTCATACTTTTTGCATATTTAAATTACTATCTTTAACAAAATTTTGCATTTATAAATACAATTTAAACTTAAAAATAGATTTTCATGAATTTCATAAAACAAGCATTTTGATATAAATTTACAGAAAGGTAAATTTACTATTTTCTGCAAAGGTAATTTGAAATTAATAAGTTGATTTCAGTTTAATAAATTAAAAAATAATTAAAACTCTTGCTCGTAAAATGTTTACCTGTAATCAATCAAAAAATGAAATTTCTAAAATATATATTATAAATTCATAAAGTTACAAGCAAAAATAATTAGATTTGCTTAATGTTGCTAATTATCAACTTGTGTTAAATATATCTACATTTGGAGGTAGATATCAAATCTCATTTACTTTGAATGTAATTCATCATTCTTTTTTGACGGATGACCGAGCGAAAACTCTACTTTCTTTACTGAAAAGGAACGATAATTACCATTTCATATCACATTTAGCACTTGTAAACCTTCCATTATGTGGATGGATAATCGTTTAATCTTTTATTCGAACTCTATTCTTTTATCGCAAACAAAACTGAAGAATAAGTAAAAGAAGGTTTAATATAATCAGTTGCATTCTTAAATAAAAGAGAGAGAGCATTAACACAAGGAAGATTATATTCTTACTTATTATAATAATAGCTCTCCGAATCAAAAGGAAATTCACCGCAGATAATATCGCCCCTCTTGTTCCTTTCAAGTTTTGTTTTCTTAAGTGGTTACACGTGTCTACAGTTTTGCAAAGAATTTGATCTTGATGAAATATAAAGGAAAAAATGAAAAGGAAAATTATTTTAAGAACGAAAATAAAAAAGTTAGAAAAAAGGAGCTTATATACCTAAATATTAACTTACCTTAATTTATTTGTAATTGTTTTATGAAAAAAACAGTTCTTGTTGGCAATAATTGGTCATAAATTACAATAAAGATCATTGATATACATTAGATGCTATAATGCTCATTCAGACAATTTTCAGAAACTGCGTAATGATATTATTGATTTTGTCGTCAACTGCATTTCAAGGAGGCACACAAATTTTTTTATTTGATTTAAAAACTTAAAAAAAAACTTACTTTTAAACTAACAGAATAATATGAAAATAAAAGCTGTTAAAAGTAGTTAATTTCAATATTTTTAAATATAATATAATTTTTGAAGAGACGCAATATGTTAATAATATGTTAAAAGTAGTTAATTTCAACATTTTAAAATATAATGTAATGTTTGAAGAAACGCAATATGTTAACAATATGTTAAAAGTAGTTAATTTCAATATTTTAAAATATAATTTAATGTTTGAAGAGACGCAATATGTTAACAATGGTAAAATTCCTTTAAAATTAATTCAGACTAACCTGATTTTTTATCCATCTTTACCAATTATAATGTAAGTATGCTTATTATTTTTTTGCAATATATGTAAGTATTAATTCAGAATATAAAATTGGTGCTAAAATTTGTTTAAAAATAATTCAAGCCAATTCTAATATAAAGGTTTTTTTTTTTTTTTTTTTTTGCTTATTTCTTACAACATTTAAAAAAATTAAATCTATTAAGTTCATATTACGGTGATTTTTCACTAAGTATAAATCACATTCTTTTGTTGTCCTTGCAAAAATTTGTGTTTATTAGTCTTTTTCTATTGCATCAAAAATTTCACTTTGCAAATACCAAAATCCTATTCCTACGGAAGAATTTCGCTATCAAAAATGGCTGATTAGGCCTAAAACTGGAAAATGATATATCCTTCTGCATTTCAGGAGATTTAGCTGGATGTTACTTACGCAAACGAGTTCTGGGACAATTCGGGTACCATTGATAACATGAAGATCATTCTTATTCTGCATCTTTTTCAGCGTTTTAGTTGCAAAAATATGAGCTAAAATCATCATTATCTAATTTTAAAATATACTTTAAAACCGTTCACGGTGTTCCAGGAAATAACCCGGAACACAGAACTAATATCTAGCAATATTCGGTAAAAAATCTTATAAGATCTTTTCTATTTTCGATATAAATAAGCACTACTATTTCAGAAAACACCTCCATAAAATGGGACTGTTTCAGCAAAATCCTATCTGCAGGAAATGTCATACGCAAGAGGAAACGGCCAAGCATATCATTTACGAATGCGAGGCTCTTGCTCTCCCTAGATTAACTTCTTTAGGCATCATCCATACTAGAGAGTTACACCTAGACTCCATTAAAGGGTGAGATCGGACTTTATTAATAAAGTGGGTGACCCGAGCAACTGGAACTAGGAAACATTGGGTTTAGAGTTAATAGTATAAAATGCTGATAAAAGCAGAGGTGCCCAATATAATACAAACCCAACTCTAAGAAGAAGAAGAAAAGCAACTAAAAAACAAAAATTTTTCAAAAAGAAATGGTCTTTGAAAATGATGCACATAGAATTATTAGTTTTTTAGTTAACTTCAATGTGTACAGGAAGCTGGTTATAAAAAAATGGAATTTTGAAGAGAAAAGTTATGAATATATTAAAAATGTAAAAAAATCATTATGTTAAGTGAGATTTTATTGATAACTTATTCACAGACACACAGATTTAGCAAACATATTTGAAAGGCTAGAAATTTTTTTTAACAAACATGTTTGAAATTGGTAGCATCCAGGCAGATCTTATTAAAAAAAGATTTAATTAACAAAAAATATAAATTGCAATAGTCTTGGATATGTATTTTTGAAATTTATTAAGAAATGTTTGAGATATATTCATTTTTTCAGATATTGTTTTGTTTTAGAAATATCACTTAGCTTCCAGAAACATCTATGATTGTTACTATTCTTTTAGATTTTACTCACTCTATATATAAACCTAGATCATAAAATGTTTTATTAGTCTCTTCTCTCTCTCGCTTGGTTACTTCATTTATTCTACCGAAAAGGTAAATTCTCTTTGATATTTGCCGAAATATAATAAATTTTGAGTTTTAAAATTCATAATGATATTTATAATGAAAAAAATTTTTAAAAATTTCTACAATTTTTTTTAAAAAATGTGTATAAAATTTTTTGAATAAGTAAATAATTATTGTGAAATTCTGTTCAAATTATTAGGTTGGGGGAATAAATTCGTTGCGTTTTTACCAAAAACTTTTATTTAAACAAAAAACAATAATTATATTAATAAGTTAATCAATTATATAGTCTACGTTGCTGTTTACAACCTCTTCCCACCTCTCGACCAATTTGTTGATACCGTTCCGCCGAAAATCGCCTTGTCTGGTGTCGAAGAAGTTGTTTAGCCAGCTTTTAAGGACCTCTTGGTGCACTAGGAAATGCTCGAAAAGAATGCCACAGTCAACAAGGAGCTCTACATTGCCCAGCTACACCGGGTGAATGAGGCTATTCGACTGAAAAGACCTGATCGACATGGTCAAACCATACTCCTTCACGACAACGCCAGGCCCCATGTTGTACAAGTCGTCAAAGCCGCACTCCAAGAGCTCGAATGGGAGGTCCTTCAGCATCCGCTATATTCTCCGAACCTTGCACCGACCGATAGTCATCTTTTCCGCTTCTTGTCAAACCATATGAAGGGTGTTACTTTTGATAACAAAGAGGTCCTTAAAAACTAGCTCAACGACGTGTTTGACACTCGACCAGGCAATTTTTGGCGGAACGGCATCAACAAATTGATCGAGAGGTGGAAAGAGGTTGTAACAGCAACGACGAATATATAATTGATTAACTTATTGCTATAATTATTGTTTTTAATTTAAATAAAACTTTCTTTGGTAAAAACGCTATGAACTTATTCCCCAACTTAATATATAAAGCTTGTGATGAAAAACGTTTGCTGATTTTTAGGCAAATTTCACAGGCTTCAAGAATTTTAAATACTAATTTTTAGATTATTTTACACAAACATTTCAAAATGACATTTGATGAATATTTGCTAAGACCTTTATTTCTTACTGGGAAATATGAAGAAATGGATGTTTGGTATTACATCTGGTTTGTACGTGTTTGTTAGATATTCCTTTTTTATTTGAATTATATAGTTGGTAGCAGTTTGTTGTTATAACAATAGCCGCAATTATATTGCACTTGGGAAGCTTTTTTTAAAACTTTTACTAGTCAATTTTCTATTTATGTCGCTCCTCGAGTTCTTTGTCGAGCAAGTAGCTGAAGGCAAGTAGCTTCGATTCAATCGTTTGTGGTTTCGAGTCCCAACTAGAACTTGGATATTTGCAAAGGTTCGGAATCCATTTTAAACAATAGGTCGTGGTTTGATTAGTCCTTGTATGCAAAAAATAACCATTAAAGCGACAAACAAGCCAAACCTTGAGTTATTGATTTTTACGTACTTTCAAATGTTGTTTATAATAAGTTAACTGCTGATTGGTGAAAGTTTCTATTTGTGTCGTTTTCAGAAAATTTCGAACCCTTATTCCGAGCATGCTTGAGAATTGGTGAAATATGTTTTACTTATCACCAACGATTTTCATTTGAAACCGCTTTGAGAATAATTGAATATAATATTAGTTCTCAAAGATTCTTTTTCATTCATGGAGTATTTTTGCTTTATGGGTGGAATTTTCATAGTTACGGGGTCAGAAATGTGGATTTAGTAACAGAAGAAACCCAGTAATTTATCAAATTATTAACTATGAATTCAGTGTGAATCAAATTGTTCAGATCCAGTGCTTATGTTGATACAAAAAGTAATCAAATGATTCTTCAGAGTTCGTTTGATATCAATAAACAGACTTTTCATATCAATTTAGACCATAGGTTCCCAAAGTGGTCCAGGTGGACCCCAAGGGTCCATAGGAGACCACAAGAGGGGTCCACGTAGACGTGAAAAAAATAAGGGTTCACAAGTTGTAAGTGGGGGGTTCATGAAAAAGTTGATGGTTAACTGTAGCCAAATATTGATAATTAGTTGTCAATTCATCAAGTACATCCTTCTCATTAAAAGTATGACTATTTTTTATTGTTGATATACATTTCAGAGTTGATTGTTGATTTTTTGTCAATTGTTTGTAATAATAAATGTTTATAATTTTGTATAACCACAAGTATTATTTATAAATAGGACACAAAAGAAAATGTGCTACTATTTTTTCTTCTTAACACCTCCAATTTAGGGTTCTATTTTTAGAAGTCTTGGGAATGCAGTAGAAATGTAGCAGCATGGGGTCTACTGAAAATAATAAAATTTTGAAAGTGGTCCACGAGAAAAAAAGTTTGGGAACCCATGATTTAGACTATTCTAAAATGGTTAAAAAATGTATAACAGCATGGTGTTAAATAAATGTCATTAACCTTGACCTGGCTTATCACAGATTTTCTAGTATATGTCCATTTAAGAAATACGATAAGAAAAGAAATTATATATATATTGACTGTTTAAGAAACCGCTTTTGAAAATTTATTAATCTTAATTCAAGTTTTAGAAAAGTCATAAAAATATATTTAATTTGAGGTATAGAATTGCATTATCTTTTTATAGTAGATTTTATTTGAGTGAGCTTGAATACGTGTAAAAACTTATGTTTTTTGTAATTACTTCAAAACTTTTAATAGTTACTGATATCATAGAGAATAATTTATATAATTTTATTTATATAAAACTGAAAATAAATAAAGTATTCAATTATTGTTTTTCCTATATAACTTCTAATTAAAGAAAAAGAAGCTTTTTATGCATTGTATTGAAGAAAATTAATTTTTATAAAATTAAAAAATATTAAAAAAGGTATTTTCAATATTACTTTTTTTTAAATCAATTACTTTTTGAAAATAAATGAAAGAACGAAGAATTAAAATTTTAAAATCATATCAAATTTTGGTGTATCAAGGTCTAGCTGTATTTTTTGTACCTTATATTAGTTACAATACTAAATTTTAAGACTAAAGGTGAAATTAACTGTCATGTGCTATTTTAATTTGAAGTAAAAACCAAAAATAATTTTTTAACAAAACTCTATTACATTCAATGAAACTTCTCCTAAAATGTAAAAGTAATAAGCTGCATAAAATTTCATTTAATTTTCACTTCCTGTTTATGAAAATCTGATTATTTGTGTAAGAAAAAAAAACGAAAAATGTAAATGGAATAATTACACCTGCAAGTTAAAACTTTGCATTTTTTATCCTAACTAAGAGAAACAGAAACATAAAATAACACAACAGAATTTTTAGTACTTAATAAATTTACACAATAGGACATATAAATATTAAAACAGGATTATAGATTTAATTATTATCGGTCATTATATGTTATGGATGTTTATTTATATATTCTTACATTTTGAACAAGTTTATTACATTCTTTTATTGTTTTCACATTATAATAAATAAAAATAGATTTAAATTTTTAGAAAAGTATAGTTTAAAGTTTTTGGTGTGATGTAAGAGAAATTTATTGCATATATGTCAGGTTAACTAAAAATACTAACTTTGCTGCTGATAAACTTTTTTTATTACATGCACAAACACAACATATATATTATACATACATACATACTATATATATATACATACATACATATATATATATATATATATATATATATATATATATATATATATATATATATATATATATATATATATATATATATATATATATATATATACATATATATATAGATAGATAGATAGATATGATATAGATATAGATATTTCGTGATGAGTGCTTACTTCAGTTGAAATATAAGTCAATTTAAATAGAAACATTATGAAAAAGAAAAAGCTCCTTAATTAGTTTTTTCAGTTTAAATAATATTAGAATTTATAAAATAAAGTTCATATGTGTGTGTGTGTGTTTTTGCAAGCGTGTGTGTGTGTTCTGTATTATTGCATTTGGGGTGTTTAAAAATATCCAAAATAATGAAATATGTTATGTAATCTTACTGACAATGTTTTCAAAAATTTATCGTTAATGAAAGCAATCTATTTATAAAATAGATACCTTGTTTTGAATATTTTTTATCGGTAAATTTTTTAATTCGATACAATTTATGAGTTTTTATTCTAAGAGGAAAACAACCTCTGGCTAAAAATGAAATAGTAGATTGTACTAAGGTCACATCGTGACAAAATCACTGGAGGCGAGATTATGGTGTCGGTGAGTCTGATGTACAACTAACTCATTTGCATACGAGTCACTTCGGTTTATTGGACGTTTTTAAAAATGTTTCTATTTTAAATGTAGATATCAACTTCATTTCCGCTTGTTCCATTTCTTTAATTGTTGACATTCATATTTCACTCGTATTAATCTGTGCTCAAGATTATTTACTTTGAATTTTATATCATTTCAAGTTCGTTTCTATTTGAAAATGTAGTTATTAAACGACTTTCTTATTTAAATTTAATCTTGTTTAAAGTATTTTGTGCATGAAACACATAAGTATTTGAAAAATATACATGTTTATTCTAATTTCCAATATAATGCTTTTAGAAGTCAAATTACTTGATATGCCTTTAAGTTTTTTTTTCATAAATACTTAATAAAACTTTCAAACCTAATAAATGAGAATTTTTTTTTAATTTCTAATATTTTTTAAAAACCGCAAATACTTTCTTACTTGTTAGTTTCTATTTAATTTTGAACGATAAATTCAAAAATGTTAGAGCAATTATAAGAAAAAAATGTTCACCATAAAAGAAAGTTTTTAATAGTCATAAAATAAAAAATATTCATCAATTTATAAATGTAGAAAATACGATACAAAAATTTCATAGTTGTTTAAAGCTTCGGTATGTGAACTGAAAAGATGGTAAGAAATTTTAACGTACAAATTGCATGCATGAAATAAAGAAACTTCGTCTCTTTAAGATGTTTAGCGTTTCATCAGGGCATATATGGACTTTTTAATCCTTAAAATGACTTCATTTAATTATCTATTGAAGTAATGAGACTAAAGACGAATATTTGTAATGAATATAGCTAAAAACTGAATATTGGTTGTAGGAAAAAATTGTCTTTTCAGAAGGAAATTCCATTAATAATAAGAAGCTCTTAAAAGATTTAAACGCAGAAAGCAAAAATTCAACATCTTCCTTGATGTTGTCTTAATAAAAATTTCAATAAAATTGTGTTTTCATCAAAGCAATGAATTCGATCTTTTAAACACAATGTTTTTAGAAAAAAATGTCTTTTTCATAAAAACAGTTAACATTTAAAAGTAGTACATGGTTATGACATTAACTTTTATAACCAATGAAAACATTATACAACTTTCTATTGCTGTCATTAATTTTAATAATGCAATTTAAAGAATCTATTGAAATAATTTTGAGAACTACATCATTTTCCATTGTCAATTCAGAACTATTTATATATGTTACAACTTAAATAATGATTATTAAATAAAATTCCCAATTAAAAATGTGTTTATTAAATTAGATATAATTAAAAATTACCTTTTTGAATAATGATTGTTAAACCTAATTCAAAAAGATCACAAGAAAATTTCTATTGTTCCATATTTTTCCTTATGTCTTAAGGGTTTATGAACTTACGAATATTTTAAACGATAATTCTGATATTTACTTACATATCGACGAACATCTTCTCAAATAAAGAATTAAAATCTTAAAAATTATCAAAATAATGTAATAGATGAGTTATATGTTGTAAAAGTGTTACATTGCATTGTTAAAAATTGAAAAGCATAGGATGTTAACTTAACAAAGGAATTAATTTTCTGTAATCAGTTACCAAAGTCTTAAATGTTTTGTAAGCTGTAAGTATACAATGGCTAAATCAAGAAACCCATTGCAAAAAAATAAAAGATATTCCTGTATCTATCATTTAGTGGTTAACAGTCAATTCATTTATAGTTATCTTTCCTTTGTGATCAATGTGATCTTTCCATTATGAAATCTGATACCATCACAGCAAATTTCAATATTGCAGCAATAACGAAACAATAAACAGTATATCATATGAACTATTTTCACTATATTATTTCCTGGAATGCTTCGAAAAATCCAAAGTGTTTATAGAAAATACAGTTACAAGAGATTTTATTAAAACCAATTACAGCTCAATAGAAACATGCATAACTTTGAAAAACATTTCATTATAAGCTTCAAAATAATTAGTAGGTTGAAAAAATATATTAACCAGCATTCAATTATTTCATTTGGTTGAAAATGAGAAGTTATTATTCAGTAATGATAGTAATAGATCGGAAAAAATGTAATTAATTACTGGAATAATTCAGGATTATTTTAATCAACAAATAAAGCGAGCAACTATGTACCACTAAAATAAATGATAATTATTTGTATTTGTTGATACCAATATATACTATATTGATGCATTCGGAATTCTGAATTTAGATTTCGATGTCGATTAAGTCATTTATTGTTAAATCTTCATCAGTATCAACACAGTATGGCTGAATATCTGTAGATCTCGAGCAATCTAGACAGTATTTGATTGAAGACCTACAGTCTTATTCAAATGTTACTTCTCTTAAATACTGATGACCTTAAAATAAGTATGTAAGAACAAAACAAAATTAGCAATCTAATTAGTAGGATTTGTTACAAAATAGCATACTGCCGTAAAACTGGAATAAAAATCTAGTAAAACATGTATTGTTATAGTTGAATACCATTAACGATACTGTTATATACCCTGACTGTTTGCCTATATGCTTACAGCATTCTTTAGCTAGCTCCTATAACATCAAAATATCTAGATTTTATTAATCAGCAAAATAATACTCAACCACAATCTTCTTAAATTTTCTAATATTTCTTCTTACGTAATATCATTAAAAGGCCTTCAATTCCATTTTTCAATGTAGCATATTTGGGACATATTGCAAATACGCTTTCATCCATTTCTGAATATTACTGAATCAGTTAGTTAATTTCAACATTTTTGTGGCAAAATCTACCATTAAGAATCAACTGTAACTTAACAGAATATGAGTTTATCAAGTATCATGCTTTGTTGTTGGGAGAGATATAGGACGTAACATTGTTCCTGTTGCTTCTCTCTAATCAATAAAATAGTTTTTGACTTTTTAATTATTTGCTTATATTTATGATGTGAATATTTACATACTATTTATTAGCTGAAAAAGAGTAAGAAAAAGAATATTTAAAGAAATGTAATGAAAATATCTATATTTGCCTGAAAAATTGTATTCTTAAGTCAGAGTATTTCTTTGAGCTCGCGCTACTTATAATATTTTTAATGTTTTTAATATATATATATACATATATATATATATATATATATATATATATATATATATATATATATATATATATATATATATATATATATATATATATATATATATATATATATATATATATATATATATATATATATATATATATATATATATATATATATATATATATATATTGTGCATTATAAAATAATATAAATGTTTAAATATTAAAATATATAATATAGACCTTTTACAGAATATCGAAAATTAATAGTGTGCTAAGAAAATATAAAATAATTCAAACTTTCAATAAAGCATGATAAATAAGTTTTATAAGAGTTTAAGTCATTTTCCCCTTTACCATAGTTATAAGTAATTATATCGCAAAGAAAAATCTGAAAATAGTATCTTTTTGTTGATGGAATATATTTGATTTCTTCTAACATATTCAACAGAGAGTATAGAACTACTATGTTATGACTAAACGATTTTAACCTGTAATAGATACCAGGCTACAATAAATATATGCAGTAGCTATATTTCTTTCCTTAGATATTTGTCTTTTCCATTCAGGTGCTTATTGGTTGAACATGCTGTCAATCATGTATTTTCTCCAACCCCTAAGCAGATTAAGATTTAAGGATTTCAACAGCTTGAGAGGTCAAAAAACTCTAAAGCTGATTTCAGTCTCCGGTTTCTGTCAAATAGAAAGTGATTAATTGCGATGTTTTTTGTAGATAGAATACATATTATAAATTGTGCTTATCTCTCTTTCAAATATACACTTCATATTTTTTATTTATTTAATGATTAATTATATGCAATTTTTTACACTTTAATTAGTTATTTTAGTTAGATAATGAAATAAAAATGTACTATTTTAAATACGTTCTAAATACATTAATACCTGCAAAGAAAAATTAAGAAATTAGGAAAATAAAATTAATAATTTTTTTTTGCCGAACATTTTACCTACTTATTTTATTTAAAAAGATTAAAGAATAAATATATTTTTATATTTTATTATATATAAAAAGTAAATCAATTGATGTAAAGCGATTTTAACATGCTTTTTTCCATTATAAACTAGGTTTAGGATTGAATTGTACAACTGCTGGATGATGTTTATAGGAACATTATACCCCATTATTCATGAAGATAGTGGGAAAATTCTGGGGGAGATGTCAGGGAAGGATATCAATTCCGTATGGAACCCTCTAAAATGGACTCTTAATGATTAAATTATATTGAAGCCAAGTGAATGCAGGACAAGACGCTGAGTAATTTCGTGTTCATCAAACCATAATTGAAAGTTTTCCTGCGACATAGAGGAGACCATTATTCTCCCGGAAAATTCCATCTACTGTAGGAAACTTAGTTTGCATCATAGGATGGGCCGGTGTGGTTTGCTAATATTTCTCTATATTTATCCCCATTAGTTCTTCCTTTCAAAGATATTATTGGTAGAAAACCACAACACAGCTGCCCATATCATGGCAGATCCACCTCCATACTTGACTGTTGGATGGAGCTAATCACAATTATACGCTTGTGCAGTTGACCTCCAAACGTGCTTTCTTGCAATTGTATGAAAAGTATAACAAATGATTCATCAGACCATATTACTTTGTTCCATTTATGAATCCGTCAGGTTTGTGAGTGTTATACAACAACAACGCTTAGCTTCAACATCTGTGACAAATAGCTTGGGAGATGCTGCTCTCCTCTATATGTTTTGTTTATGAAGGTGTTACCTAACAGTAATCATTTAACTGGAAAATTCAGATGATGATTGAGCTCTGCTGTAATTGTTCATTTTTTAGACACAACAATTCGCTTCAATTACTCATCGGAATTCTCTTGTGTTGATTATATAATGGACATAGCAAATATTTCTTTCTGCTTCTACTCGGGTTTAGGATTTTTTCCAGGTCTAGGATTGGTCTTACAGAAAGCCACGACAAGGCTGCCCATATTATGATAGATCCCTCTCCATGATTCACAGGCAGAAAGAGACAATTGTGATCATGTGCCTGTGGATGATCTCCAAACAAGCAAAGATGTGAAAGACAATTCCCCAGACAATATTATTTTCTACCACAAATCAATCAACAGATTTCGTGAGAGTGATACCACTGTACACATTTTAATTAAGATACTTAAAAAGTGGCTTAGAAACTGTTGCTCTGACGTAAACGTTTTGTTTTTAAAGGTAACTTTCAACTACATCATTGGCATTGGAAAATCGAAATGAACACTACTGTTTCCTTTGCTGCAGTTTACTTCAGTCATATGATAGTCTCTTACGATTTGGCTTTTGAAAAACTGAAAGGTCTGACATCATACTCTTTCCAAAAAAAAAAAAAAAAAAAAAAAAAAACTCCCACATTTACATAAAGTCAATGAAGCTACAACATACTATCTGAATATATTCATTTCTATTTTAAAAAAAGTTCTGGTAGCCAATATTATATTTTAATGCTTACGTAGTGCATTCAAAAAAGTGTCATTGTTATTCACAAATGTTACCAGCATTTTGATAACCTCTTGCACATACAATCAAATTTTAACAACAAATTAATGGCAAATATGCAATTCGATTTAAAAGTTTAATATCAAATTTATATAATTTGGACATTTAAGTTTAAAAAGTACCATAAAGTTTCTGCCTACATGTTACATGATAGTACTATACATTTGTTAAAATAAACTTTGATGACAGAAATTTCTATTGTTATTTTAGATAAAATCTCGAATGTTATGTTGTTTGTATAGAATATAAAAAACATACATTTTATTATTTTATTTTAATATCATTCTTATTCTGTATAAAATTGTCATGATAGCAGCTTCTAAAGCTATATTTCTCATCAATATATTATTAATTAAAATTTGAAATAAATTAATTTTTTGTTTTCATTAAATATGATGATAATTTTTATAAATTTTGTGAGCTTATCATTACCTCAACATTGAATAAAATGTAAAATTAATAAAGTGTAGGGACATAAAAAGACACAAGAAAAAATTAAATACTTGCTTTAAATAAATTAGTTTTTAATTTTATAAAAACTATTTTAGCGTAGAAATATTGTTCTCCGAAGATTAATGCAATTTAAATATTTTTATAGACTTCATTTATATTGCTCCTGTTTTTTATTGTTGTAAATAATTATGTTTCAAACTTAAAATGAATGAATTAATAAAAAATAAATGAAAAGTTTTAAATAGAATTTTAGACAATTTGGAAATATTAAATGAAGCAACTATAATAGAAATTTAATGTAGAATATCCATTTACAACTATAATGAAAATTTAATGTAAGTACTCCATTAGCATGAAGTAAACCTCAATTTGATAACTCAATATATTTAAATACAGAATAAAATAAAATACATATAAATATTAACAATAATTCTGTGATTAAAATGCTCATTTCTGAAATACATAGACTTCTGATATGTACTATTATTACACTTCAGATCGCCGAAAACTGCCTGATTGCATCATCACTAGTCATCACTAGTTAGATCATCACTAGTTAGAAGTGTAAAATTAAGCGGAAAAACCATCATTAAAATAATTATTTAAATTTCTAAGCAAGCATTTTTAAATAATGATAAAATAATTAACTTCGAAATATTTCTGCGTTCATTTTTGGATTTCAGATGTAAAGCTGATGTTATGAATTGCTTTGAATAGCAAAAGAATCTTTTCTCAAGAATGAAATATATGTTTTATTTTGTACTGTGTACAAATAATTTAATTGATTATATGGAAAAAAGGAATTAAATTATGATAGTATTTTCTGGAAATAAAGGTAAGTTTTGAAATTACTCATTTTTAAAATTCCATTGTTCTTTATATTTTTAATTAGAAATCCAAATTGAATAAAATTTTCAGGAAGCAAGGACAGATTGTTTTTACTAATTAAAACATGCTAACTTTTAGTAGAATTAACAGATTAAATTTTTAAATAAATTGTATAAAATCAATTACATTTTTATCAAGTTAAAATTAGCAAAAAACATACTTTAATTATTTGCATCATTATTTACAATCGTTTATCATGTGTCATATTTTTTGAATTATAAGGTTACAAAATGCATGGCGAAAAATTACTTTCTTGTTTCTTATTCTTTGCTCACATAAAACCATTAAGAAATTTTAAAATTAAAATTATATTTTTATTTTTTACAGACTAAACAGTTAAGAGTTTAAAGATTCCTTTTATTAAATCTTGTGATGAATGTTAATATTTTAATTAGTATTATTAATTATATTATTAGCATTCTTAATATTTTAATTAACAATTAGCTAAGTTTAAAAGCTGAGTATATTAAATTTTAATTTCAATATAGCAATTGAATTTAAATTTTTGATAATTCAAAACTTTTATCAGGATTAAAAATGTTAAGTGAATTAATTATGAAATTATAATTCGTTTTGAAATAAGATTATTCACCATAAAAAATTCTATTCTTCCTAGAAGAAAAAAATCTTTTTTTATTCAAAGCAGATTATTTTATTTTTATTTTAAAACAATGATAAAAATTGAAAAGAGGAGAAAATTCTCACTCCGAATTTCAGTAGGAAATTAAAAATAACTCTTAAAATAGTCGGCATTGCAGTCTTCGTGGTAAAACATATTTCTGTAAAATTTCCAAAAAAATTGGTTTAAATATGCGTATTTTTTTAAAATCCTTATCAATTGTAATTGGTTTACTCTTAAAATTAGAACTTTTCAACAGATCAAACTAGCAGTAAGTTATATAAGTATTGTAATCGAAAATATTTATATTAGTAGCAAAATTAACAGGAACATATTAAAAAGGTATATTTATTAATTTCCGTTTACAAAAAATAAAAACCGAAATGGTAGTTTTGAAGAAGAAATGATAGATTTATCATGTTTTATTCCAAAAATCATTGGAGTACAGAAATGGAATCTTTTCTATAAATAATGAAAATAAAATACTTTTTTAATAATATGCTTTTTTTCACTTTATAATCGTCTTTTCATTTTTAATTTTGTTACGTATTATTACATGAGAACCCTGTATCACTTTCAAAGCTTTCGTTGTAACTGTTTTATATTCCTGGAGTCAAATTTTGATACATTTTTACTACGTTTGTAAAAATTAATTTTTATTTATTACAGTCATATTCACAAACACATATTACATCAAAAGCAAAAGTGTATTTCCATGTATTTCGTCAACCAAATAATTTTCATATAAATTATCTTATAAACTCTCTGAAGTCTCAGCAAATTAAAGCGACGTTATGATTTTTAGCTTTTATTAAAGCAGGAAATCTTGTTTTATTATCTTCTTTACTGTTGAAAAAGAAGAATTTAATGACTTTGCCCTGATTGTGGGAGATATACCCTGATTTTAGCAGCTGGGAATATTTTCCTTGTTCCAAGTGATGATATTTTTTGGAAACAATCAAAAAATTACTTTTTTTTTAAAATTTCTTAAAAGTTATGCTCAGAGCCTAAGCAGGGGTATAAGAGTTAGTTATCTGGGATTCTATATATCAGAGAGTCCCCAAGTCGAATGGAAATTTTATTTTACGTTCTTAACCGAATAGAATCGTTTGAAAAATCGAATGGTAAACCTGTTGTTGTGAAACAGAAGGAGGCCCCCAAAGGAGTTTTTGCCCTGGGCTTCAATTAGGCTAAGTCTTGTCCTGGTCATGCTTTTTAATAGTATTAATATAAGTTATTATGAATCTGAAAAATATTAATGACATTCGTTTTATGCTTTACAATGAAATATAACTGTTCCTTCCTTAATATGAAAAACGTGTCACCTGATTCACAAATTGTTTACATGACACACCTGAAAAAAAATGAATCTGAAAGTAGCAGATTATTTAAAATTAAAGAGAATAAGCTACTGATAGAAACTTTTTTTTATCTGTTTTAAATCCTTTATTATAATCCATAGGTTCACAAAGTGATCCAGGTGGACCCCCAGGGGTCTATAGGAAACCACACGGGGGTCCACGTAGACGTGAAAAGAAAACAGGGGTTCACAAGTTGTAAGTAGGGGTTCACGAAAAATTTTTTGGTTTTCATAATAAAAAACAAAAATTTTGAAGTTTTAGTGGCGTTATACCAACCTATTAACAAAAAAAGGAGCAGATTGAAGATTACAGAATGGGGAGATTTGAGATTACTTCCTTCAAAACTGAAGCAAAATATTGATAATTTGCTGTCAATTCATCAAGTACATCCGTCTCATTAAAAGTATTATTTTATTTTTTACTGTCGATTTATACTTCAGAGTTCATTGTTGAGTTTTTGTCAATTGTTTATAGTTTGTAATAATAAATGTTTATATAATATTTTGTATAACCAAAATTATTATTTTAATAAATAGGACACAAAAGAAAATGAGCTACTTTTTTTTTTTCTTAATACCCCCAATTTAGGGTGATACTTTTTAGGAGTTTTGGGAATATAGTAGAAATGTAGCAGCAGGGGGTCTACCGAAAATAGTAAAACTTTGAAAGTGGTCCACGAGAAAAAAAAGTTTGGGAACCCATGTTATAATCGATTTGAAAAGATCATATTTTTTACGCGAAAATTGTTCTCAAAAGATTTTGTTAATAATCTTTCAAAATATAAAATTATTACGTATTTTTGAGAATGAGAGAGAAAGAGAGTAATAGCTATGCGTTTAAAAATACAAATGGATGGAAAATCATTAAATATGTTGGTACCAATAAAAAAAATTTATAACTGCGCTAAATTAACAATTTTTGCATATAGATCTTCATCTTTGAATATGAATGAACTTGTGCAATTAACTTCTCAAAATGTTTCGATGAGAAGCATTAATTTTATTTTAAAATATTTTCAAATTTTTATTATTTTTGTATACAAATACTAATTTATGAAATACACCTACATTTCAGAGGCTGATTATAAAAAAAATTATCTCAAAACAAGATTGGATACACAATTATAAGAACTTTTATTTCGTAAAAACCACAATTTCTTAGAAAAAATTTGCAAAACTTAAATATTGGAGACATTTTCACAATTCAAAATTATTAAACCCTTAATTAAAATCTTACGATCAACATTTCAATTAACATTTCAGTTTAATTAATAGAGTCGAGTTAGTCAAAAAAATATTGGTTTGATCTGCGTAAATGTGTGAAATAGGCTTTGGATGCTTTTATATACTAATTCCAACCCATGAATTATTTAGGCATTTTTCTTTCTTATTAACTATCTGCTTCTTTGGTCGAAAACTCTATTTTTATAGAGTTTGACAACCACTTCCTCTATTTCATAGAATGTGAATACTCTATAAAACTGTTAAGAAACCGATCGTCATAATTTAGAAACAGAGACGATGTGACAGATCTCTAGATTTTTCTGCTAAGTTGTAGAAAACTTGACTCATTTAGAGGACATTACGACAGCAATATAGATAACGAGCATTGACCGTCATTAGTGAAAAGAAGGAACAATCGTTAGGGAATTCATTATATCTCTCTACCTATAACTACAAAAATGGCTTTACACAAACTAGGCCACCTATAGTCATAAGATTTCCCATACACATACTAAAATTTTTCATCAATCAATGTTATGATTATATATAAATTATTAAAATAAGTTCTTGAATTATTTGTATTTTAAAAATAAAATTATAAAGAATTTTTTTTATAATTTTATTTATTGTGTGTGTGTGTGTGTGTGTGTGTTATAATTTTATTGTGTGTGTGTGGGAAAATATAGTATATTGCATGTATTATTATTAATATAAATATAGATATTGATCGTTACTACATTAGTTATTCAGGGAAATAATTAATATAATTGTTTTTATATAATAACTTATGTCAATATATATATATATATATATATATATATATATATATATATATATATATATATATATATATATATATATATATATATATATTATAATTGTGTGAAAATAGGGTTAGTTTTATTAATAAGAATATATAGTATGATATGTAATAGTATATAATCATTAACACAAAAAATAATGATAAATATTTAACAATAAAAAGGATAAGTGGTATACCTATGATGTCAATTAATATTTATTACAAGTGAAAACTGTTTACCAAATCTATCTAAAATAGAATCATAATTATTAAGAAATTCAAGAAAACAATATAAAAACTGTTACGCAAAAAGTTACTAGTATATATACTTCTCAAGTTTATAAAATAAGAATCTAGAAAAAATAAATGCATAAATATTGATTTTGCTCACATAGATCTCGTTTTTCGTAAGAAATTTTATGATATTGAGGACAGGTAAAAGTATAATACCTTATTCTTCATCACACAATTTTTTTAAATTCAATATGTGTTTCATAATCGTGTTACTATGAATTGTTATTAATTTCCTATAAACTTTTGCGCATATATATTAACTTAATTTTCAACTTATTTTTTTATCTATCTTTTATATCTAATATTTAAAAAAAGGTAATCAATTAATAAAATAAATCTATTACAAAGTGTACAGCTTAGTGAATAAAGAGATTAAGTGTGGAAGATTTATGTTTTAAGAAACGATACTATAGACCAGACATATCTTTTCGTGATACACGATTATTTTCGAACAGTTCATCCTGTAAGACGAAAGAGAAAAATGGAAGGCGCCAAAAATGCCTCGTGGTAATTTTCCTTTTTCTTCGTGATCTCATCTTTTCAAGGCAGTCTGTGGTTAAAGGCCAAAACGGTATAAAAATAAATAAAAGCCAATCAGAACAACAAGAAAACTTCAGAGGCCCCACCGTTGCGAGCTTGGGATCAGAAGTATGTCATAAAGGTGAAAGTCCTGCCAGGAGTAAAAAAATGCCCAACCCGAAGGTTGTAATTTACCCAGTCGCTCCCCCATCCAATATCTGGGTTAGAAAATATATAAGCACCCGCGTACAAGTGTGGTGGTGATGAAATAATTGGCTAGATGGCATTTTTTTGGGTGTTATTTCCTCATGTCCCCTTTCTTGACCCCACATAGTAATCTATGAGATACCCGAGGGCAAGGGTGGCGTAACCACGCACCCTAGTGGAATGCTTTTCGGTGAGCTGCTCTTGTGACAAATATCCTTTTACGGAGAGGATTTTACCTTTCTGATAATTTAAAAAATGACATTTAACTTAAGCAATTCGGCCTTTGAAATAAATATTTTTCATCTGTTTCCTTTATTTCAATTTTACTTATATCAAGATGAAATTACGTTTCAAAATCGGTAATACACATCTGTTGATTACTCGAAATACAAATTAACCGACATGCATATGTTTAAACAAGTATATGTTGCCATAGAAAAGAATAATAATTTTGCATTACCTATTACTAAATTAACTTATGAATATATTGATTTCTAATGTTTATCATGGAAAGTCTGATAAAAGAACGTGCCTATTCTATAGCTGAACGATTCTTTTTTCTGGGATTTTTTTAATTAGTTATTTAAATAAGTATAGAATTATAAAAATGAGAGTAATTACTAAACTGCATGTATTTGGTTTTCGTTAATGAATTCATAAATATAGATTTTCAAGACATTAATTAATAGAAAATTAATACAATGTTTTTACATAAAAACCATTTTGATTAATTTCTTCCTTATCTTATAAAGTTAAGCAATTTCCAGTGTTCAATGACTCTCAAATTTATATGCCTTATTAAGGATCTGAAATGAATCTTTTTTCGGTGCTTAATTGAGAGTGAAAAATGATTCGTTTTTCTCATCAGATTCAGTACTATTTCAGTAGTATATTTTTAGAGGTAATTTTAATCATTTTCATATCATCACGTTTGTCATCATAACGTCATATCATCATAATATATCACCACGTTTGATATTGAATGTCAGAAAAATTTTGACAAAATGATACAAAGATTGGTGTGATGTAGTCAAATGGCAGAAACATTCTATATTTAAGAAAAATATTCAAATAATAAACTTACTATAAAATATATATACATAAAATTGAAAATTGATAACATACACACTAAGTAATATTCGGGGAGAATTTCAGTAGAACTCAAAGACGAATAAGTCACTTACAGTTTAATTAAGTGCTCTTAGTTTATATTAAAAAAATAATATGTAATATGTGTTTTGTATTTATACATTGAAAATTAGATAACATATCATTCAAGGAACCTCAAAATGTTAATGTCTTTAACGGTGTGACGATTTAAGTAATGATAAAAAATTATAAATAACTAAATTAATTACAAAAGTCTTAATTTACGCGATTGCATATTTTTATAAATTAAAAACAATTACTCTGAAAAATATTTTAATATCTTAGAAAGATTTTAAAATATTTTTCAATATGGCATAATAATACTTTATTATTTACAATAGCATCATGTATGGCTTTGATATTAATATGAAATATTAACTAGAAAATTTTTTCATATTTCGCAAATCCTTCAAAATTATTCGTGTTTTTTAAATACATTCGTATCCATAAATTAAGGATAATGCAAGTTCAGGCAAAGAAAGAGACAGAAGCAAAACAAATGTGACTTATTCGTAAGTCTATTTATTAAACAAAAGGTAAAGAGCAAAAAAGATGCTATATGTTTGACATCATTAATAAAAATTGCAATTTTTACTCCCTGGAGCAAATTTTAAAATGAGCCTATTTACAAAGACCAATATAACATGGTTGATATGATGGTTAATACATAGTATGGCCCCCAGACGATGCAATAAAGGCCGTACAACGTCTAGGCATGCTGAGTATCAAATTATCGATCTGATCTTGGGGAATATTACAACACTCACATCAAGCAATGCTCTCCGAAGTTCCGGTAGATATGTGGGAGGGGGTTGACGGGCTGCAATTCATCGACCAAGCATGTCTCACACATGCTCTATTGGATTCAAGTCCGATGAGTATGCTAGCTAGTTCATACGGGTGATATACTCCGATTAAAGGCATTCCTCTACAATGTTTGCGCGGTGAGGATGGGCGTTGTCATCCATAAACTGAAATTCTGCACCCATCCAGAAACAAACGTACATGCTGTTCCAGAATGACATCCCAATAGATGTGGCTTGTCATGGTTACATTCTGAACATGCAGGTTAGTTCTGCAATCCTGAATAATTCCTCCCCAAACGAGTAATCCTTCACCACCGTAACGGTGTCGGTCAATGGTGTTCTTTTAGTGATAACGGGTACCTAGACCTCTGCATATGAAAATCCGGGGAAAACAACACACAGGACCACTGTTGTAGTGTCTACAATGCATGCTCTCTACTCCAGGCTAACCACAGAAGACAGTGAGTTGTGGTGAGTGGAACGACTATGAGCATGTACATCAATAAGTACATAGTCTGCCTTGAAACTGACGTACCGAAGAGAGCTGACAAGACAGGTCTGATGCTGTGCTCCGTCTATTTCTTTTGGCAGTTACTACCAAATATTGATCCTCATTCGGCGTTGTAACTCGGGGGTACCTGTTCTGTAACGTCTACTCACATTACCATCATCCGAGAACCGTTGCCAAAGCCTAGAGATGACACTCTGTGCGATTACAAGTTCCTCGGATACTTTCAGTTGAATACGTCCACATACCAGACGGCTGATAATTCTACCATGTAAAATATCATCCAAATGATTCCTTTGTGGCATAACTATGTGGTTATTGCACTGAAAGGCTTTTAATGCGCTTGTGAATAATTTTACTTCTTTGTAACCATTCCTTATATCCCCTCTCTTACACTCTCGTTATTGTGACGTACAATCGGTGCCATCTGGTGGTTTCTTGTACTTTGCATATTATTCTTCAAGATGTGTGTGATAATTCCAAATGTGAAATTTTTATTTTAGAGTTCAATTTCTGTGTGATTCTGAATAATCTTAAATTTATGGACATGAGTGTAATACCTTTGTTATTACTTATTTAAATAATTATTAAGCACTACACATTATATTTTCATTACACATTATTACAAAACAATGTGTGTTGAAATTATACATATTATTTTACAAAATATTTATTTAATTTATTTGATATATAAGTATTAGCTCTGGTATCCAATTTCGCTCAGGGAGTCAGTATGAGTTCATGCGGTAATTGGAATTTTATTCCAACTTAAATATAAGAGGTAGAAATTTTTTTATTGATAATATATTCCAACTACAATAGTACTATTTGAAATATTTGTTTATAAACAACGTTTTTCCTTTTGTTATCCGGGGTATACATGTATAATTTTTTTGAATTTCCCACTCTAGAGCAAACTACATTTATATGACCGAGAGAAAAACAGGCGCCTTTGAGGTTGTGTGATGCAACAATATTTTAAAATTTGATCTTGCGCTTTGTTAGTCGTAAAACTATAGGCTAATTTGAGTGGAAATTGCAGTTCTTTAAATTGGAATGGTTGTTCATTAGTGGTATTTTGGGGATAAATACCATGTGTCCACTGTGCTCATTTTCGTTCGTCGAGAAGGTAATCGTTCCTCGCACTTTTCGACTGTTTTGTTTTTGCGTCATTCTTTTTGTTTCCACCAATTTGCTTCAAAACGGCAAGATCTCTTCCTCTTTTACGTTTAACCATTCTATAAAATATAAATCAAATCTTTCTATTAAAAAACGCACTGAGTACACTTTAAACTTTTTCCACATTTTATTTTCGATTTATATTTAACCCCTGCATTACTTTCATTACTCATACTTAATTGTTTGTTTTTATTCATTCACTGCACTAAACTGGTAGAAAACTGACGTTTGTTTGGTTTGTTTGTCGCTCAACGGTCATTTTTTGCACACGAGGGCTAATTAGACCGGGACCTACGGTATAAAGTGGATTCCGAACCACTACAAACATCCATATCCAAGGTGGGATTCGAACCCATGAATTGTTGAACCGAAGGCAAGAGCGCTAACCATTCGGCTGCCAACTCGACGAAACTGACGTTTAAACCCCCGATGGACCACATGCTTTATTTACCCTTCCCTACCAACAGGTAGTTCCCACCCATAGAAAAAATGCTTCGGATAGTCCATAATGTTCTAGAACATTCCACAACACTCGAGTATGCTCTAGAACGTTTCATTATGATCCTGACTATTTATTCCCAAACATTGCAGAATATACTGGCATGTTGTGAAATGCTATCGAATGTTCTGGATTGTTCTAGAAATTTTTAGAGGGTTAAACTTCCAGCTATAATATTTTTTCAAAAGCACGCTCTCTTCTTATAAAAACTGGAAACCTCATCATGGATGGGAGATAGAGGGACACCACACCATAAATATAACTCCCTTGTTCGTACCCCGGGACTCATTTTTAAGTTTTAGCGCGGCACGTATATTGTACACTTTCCTTAATAATAAATATTGTGATTTCAATAAATTTTTCTTATTTAAATTTGATTTGCTTTGAATATATTAGGGTATTCTGCTTTACGTTATTTTTTCAAACGTCTTTTTCTCGGAAATGTTACTAGAATTCTCACAAATACTTCTGATTTTCTTGAAATGTGGGATTCAAGTAAATCTATCTCCTCTCCATCCAATTTCATTTTTCAAGCGATAGCTTATCCGGTATTCTGTTTGTATAAATGACGGATAATTAAAAATGAAATTACATTTTCGTCTGTAATAACGAAATGAGATTGATGAAAATGACAATTTATATGTAATGTAATACATTATCTTCGGTGATGACTTATCGAGTTATTAATGTTTTATTTAAAATAAAAATATTCATCTGGATTTCTTGATTAATAAATTTACTGATTTGTAAGGAATAATTACAAATACTGTTGAAATATTTATATTTTATGGATTTCTAACAAATAATATTTCTGTATTGTTTCAAGTAAAAATTCCTCAAGCTGCAGTTGTTAAATACTTTATTATAGATTTAGTGCTTCTATTGTAAGCTGATTTTTCTCGAAAATCAATAATCATTCGAGATGATCCCCGATATAAGTTAACTCAAACATATCAAAGCTTGATAAATTTTATTATTATTTTTCATTCAACAAAATACAGATTCTTTAATTAATTTACAGAAATGATAAAAATTAATTTACGAAATCTGAAAAACTCTCTTTTGAATATTTCAATTCCTAATTCTAATAGCCTTTGCTAGTGAAATTAGTTGTGAAAATATTTTATTTCAATTAGGAAAGAGTACGTGACTTCTAAGTATAGCATTTCTTAATTATTGCTAAAATAGATAATAATGCAAATAAGGTTGATTTTACTTAAAAGATAATCTTTTAACACCAGTTTTACCAAGAAAATCAAGTAAATTGTAAACAATTAACAGTCATCAATAAGATATGATGAAATCAGAGCTCCTTAATATTTGTAGAGAAACACCATTCAAATTGCTACAGAAGGCTGATCACTGATGTAATATTAATTGCACTCATTATATAGTAACTCAGCAATCAAACAATTGAGAAGATTTTTGAATTTAATTGGTGAATTTCCCTTTTTCAATGATGAGTCCGTCAATGATGACCATGCAGACATTGCGATTTTTTCTTTTAAATAATAAATAGTGAACAATCTACAGATAAAATGCTTAAACCCAAGTGTGTAATTATATTTCATTTAAGGCATGAAAAAAAGAATATGGATAAACTATTATCCACATAATATTAATGGCTATATATAATACAGAAGATCTAACTCACTAAGCTATTTAATGTTTAAGTTCATAATGTATAAGCAGTTTCATTGTGCAATATCATCTCATCACAGTTATATTGAAGGTTGTGAAGCTATTATAGCGATCTGTGTAAGAGACTATAGTGTCTTTTAATCATACTATATTCTAAAGCACAATAATTAACCATGCAATGATATAACCACAGAAACATGCAAAATGATACCACAAAAATAGACAAATAAATGATTCAGACCATTATATTTTAATTAAACTACAAGAATTTTAAATAAAGAAACAAAGTATTCGTTATCCATATACAACAGTGGTAGGATGTTTAACTAAAGTCCAGTATCCAAATAATTTAATCCAGGTAATTTACTTGGATTTACCTGGATTAAATCAGCAGTAAATCTGGATTAAATCTCCAGTGGGCCAGTAAATGCATTTAAGCCAGGTATATAAATAACCAAACAATATTTTTCAAGCAATTATGTTCACATATAATTAAAACCACGCTCGTTGAACTGACAATCAGCTAACTTTGTAAAACTGTTCACATAAACATGTTATCTTGCATATGATCCAGTTTCTTGGGTCACTGCTCACGACGTGGCTATGTAATTTTAAGTCCAGGGAGGTAAAATGCCTGTCTTTTTGGTTTTTTAATGATTGATGGTATCTAAGATCTAGCATGGTGTTCCGAATGACAATCTTGAACCTTCTGATTCCATATTCTGCAACAATCATGGAATCTCTATCGATTCGAGCTCCAACACTGCGATGAGATAAACCGCTTTTGTTGTGCACTGCAATTCTATCTTTATCAATGTTAGAAACGTGCTAATAAGCAGTTCCCTTTTCCACAAGGTATCACAATAACTTTTCACTAGGCAAGCATGAAATTAATGTAAGATAATTCTACTGTACAGTTTATTTATTTAAACTCATAGCAGGTGTCACTATCGAATCCTATTTTAAATAAAAACGCCACTAATAATTTTCATATCCCAACATTTTCTCTCTGCCATACTAACTTCATTTCCATAGCGCGTATCGCAATATACAGGGTAATCTTTTTTAAAGTGACAGTGTTTGGAGCGCCCTATAGCGCGATCATATAGCTGGAATGGCACCAAACTTGGTATTCAGACTAATCAAGATACGGGAAAGAGGATTCGAAGAAAAAATTTTAGTCCCAAAAATCGCCGCTAGGGCATTTTGTGGCGCTTTACAATGTATAACATGTGAGAAAAGAAAAATACTAACACATACAATCATACAGTTAAATTATTAATGTTTATTATTACATTAACTTCCACGGTGAGGAATTGGACCACATTCAATGTGAGCACCGTTCTCAGAAATAACACCGTGCATTCTGCACACAACGCTCTCTACAGACGAACGTAACATGTCACGAGAAATATTCCGCATTGTCTTTGTTATGCTGTCCTGTAGAATCGACAAATTTGGTACTCCACCAACATAAACACACGTTCCGGTAACGTGAGAGGCATGGCCACTGGAGCTCGTTTACTTCATTTGAGATTATTTGTTGGAACTGTCTACTATACTTGCTTTTATAGCCCCTATTAGTGGCACTGTCATCGCACAACATTTGTTTTTTGCTTTGATACCAGTATTTTATGCTAATTCTCTTTATTGTAAGCTACAACAGCGCCACAAAATGGTCTAGCGGTGACTTTTGAACTAAAACTTTATTTTTTTTTACTGAATTTTTTCCCATGTCTTAATTATTCTAAATACCAAGTTTGGTGTCAATTTGGCTATTAGATCGCGCTACAGGATGCTACAAAAACTGTCACTTTAAAAAAGATCACCCTGTACAGTAAATTAATAGCCAGCAGTGTAAAAAAGGTCTGGAAAATAAATTTTAGAAGTTAACTGGTTATTAGCTAGTCAAATGTATAACTATTCATTTTGTCCATGATTCGAAGAGCAGAAAGGGAGTATCTAGGAAACACACAATAAAACGAGATACAAAGTACTGAACTTAATGAGTGATACTTTAGGAAACGGTAATTTAAATAATCAAACATAATGACTTAGTGTAAGAATTATGGGATTTCTGTGCTGTTGTAGCGGCTTATCCTTCTTGGTTGACAGTAACATCAAATCAGGTCCATGAGCCCGAACGCCTTCAAGCAATGGAGCACAGCCTCAGGGCTCGAGAATAAAAGGCATTTATTTACCCCAATACAAACCAAAAATGTGCAAAAATATTAGAAAAAATATGAGAAAGGTTAGAAGGAATATGATTTTTATAGAAATTTTCATATTTTTAATGGGATTTCATAATTTTGGAACAATTATAGTATTAATTAAGTAATGATATTTAAGCAATAGTTAAACAATTGAAGATTACTTTTTATAGATTTAATTCTTTATAAGGTGTTTAATACATGATTAATATTATTTTATCATATTTCAGATTTTATTTTGCGCAAGAGAACTACGTGAAATCACTAAAAGAATCACATAAAATAGCTCATAAATATCATCCATTAAAAAGAATGACCCAGAATCTTTTGGGGATAATTGAGTGGGACATAGGGAAAAACCATGAGAAATTTTACTTTTCAGACCCTAAACCAGCCCCTCAATCGGCCTTCATAGATCCTTCCAGGCCTCTTGCTTGAAATTATATAATTTCCTCGAACTAAATTACTGAGATAAAAGTGCAAGCGACCATAAAAAGAAAGTATCCTCAACGCCTCTGAATGAGGGCATTCCAATGTTGAAAAAATTATTCTGTTGTAAGCTCTAAAATGGAGAAAGGGAAAATGAAAGTTTTTTATGAAATGATTAGTAATTCGGAGCACGCTATGTATGAAACTGAGATGGAAATATGGACGTAATCTGCATGACAGTGCTTCTCAAATTACTTCGAATTGCTATAATTACCACAGAAATTGATTGAAGTCACATTGGCTTAGTCGTAAATCTTCGCCGGCGATATTTTAGTTTCGAAACTTTCTGACGTTATGTTGCCTCAGAAAAAAGTACTCTTTTTACATTTTCAATATAAATTCCTTTTCATCGTGATGTAATGCATGAGATAGGGATTTCGTAAGAGAAAACGAATTGCCACAAAGCACTTTCTTCGGCTTTTCTGTTCTAAGAGTAATTTTTATGATTTTAAAAATGATATGAAATATTACATTATTCAATCAAATTGCCATCCATTTGATCTTAAATACATAGACATTAATTACAGTAGATGTTTGCTTTTGCAAACTCGTAGGAACTAGTAAAAATAGTTTTTAAAATTCGAAAGTTCGTAATATGGGAAAATAGGTTATATTTTAAAACCAATTTTTTTCACCAAACTGCTCTCTTTTTATGAATTAGTTACTATTAGAAAAAATGGCTTAATATACATTGTATTATCAACATTGCAAAATATAAATGAATTCTTAAAACCAATTTTTACTTTTTCACTGATTAAAAATCAAACAAATAATCTTTATTTTCTATTTCACAACTATCTATTAAAAACTCATATTTCTATTGTTTTTGTCAAAAAAATGTACCTCGATATTGTTCGTCATTCATCTGATTGTTTTGCAGATGGTCGCTACAATACAACATTTTCTTCTTGTTTAATCTCGCAAAATTATTTTCCATTCTCATTCATTATCTTCTAAATCATTTAAACAATTTATGTGTAAATTTCATACATTTTCAAAAATCCCTAAAATATGGATATCAAGGGGTTGTTTTGTCGAAGTTCATTGATGGGTAAGCAATCTTCATTAAATCATCAGATAATGTTCTTACCTTTCTTAAATAACGGTTAGTCCTTTAATAAATTCTGCATTTCAAAATGACCTAGATACCATTTTCTCTCCAACACTTAGATTCATAAGTGCATAGTTTCAATTTCATAAGTCGATTCCAAGTCATAATCATTCCTTTGAAATATGCTTTATGATATTTGTATGTGAAGCTATTGTGATTTAAATTTTGAAGCATGGGTTATAAGAGGGAAATTAAATTAGGCCGAGAAAACTCAATAATTGTATAAGAATAAACATCAGTATAGTGCAATTAGTTATCCATAATTCAAAAGATTTGCGACTCTCCAATAAAAATGTCGAACTAAGTTCTTCAGCCGTAAAAAAAAAGAAATGTTAGGTGATGGAAAAAAATGAACGTAAAAAATGCATGAAAATGAATTCACAAACAAGGTTTTTAAAAATTTTGTTTGTAAATTATCATGTTAGAAACCAAGCACTAGTTTCGTAGTCGTGAATGTTCGTAAATTTGAAATATGTAAAAACGAACATTATAAATTGTCACTCCTAGAATTTCACTTATCTATTTAGTCATAAATAAGTGTAATCAAATGACAGAGATATAGACATTGTGTGATACTTGTGTTTTATACTTTCCTAAATCCCATGAGTTGTATCTTTTATGCATTGATACTAATTAAAGAAATAACATTTTTATATTTTTTGAATGGTTTTCTAGAGAATCACCAATAGCTCATAATAATAAGAAACTATAACGTGAATATAAATAAAAACAATATACTAATTTTTCATTAAACACGATAGTTCTCAAAATTTTGTACACTCTGAAAACTTACAGAAATCACATTGTGCTTACTTACATTGTCACTTACAAAAATCACCTGTATGTGTGTGCGTGTCTGTCTGCTTAAGAGTTGTGGTGTAAATCAAAAATTAAGTGAATAAAAGCACACGATGGAACAAAAGGAAACGAAAGAGCCGATATATTAGCAAGCAGCAACATCAAACTAATGATACCCACGGACCAAGTCCCAAAAATCTATCCTTAACCAAAACTCCAAGATCCCTTGCCAAGAATTCTTGGACATATCTGAACTAGGATGAAGAGCACACATATTCCCTATTACCAAAAGTCTCCACAGATCAGTGTTATACAAATGCTTTATTAAATTACTTCATTATCAGACATGGATCATTTACTACATACTATAACAGATTTGGAAAAAGTAAAAAACCTCTATGTTCTTGTGGCAAGCAAGGAACACCTCAACATTATTTAAGAGAATGTCCAATTACCATCAAATATTATATTAGATATCCTACCAACCTACTATTTACCCAGCACTTCAAATTTTGTATCAGTCACATCGAATTGCCATAATCCTGACGTCTGTGGACTTAAAAGTTAGTCTTATTTTGTCACAGCCCCAACCACATTCAAGAAAATGTCGAAGTCCCCATTAAAAATAATAAGAAAACTACCTTAATAGCATTCATAAATAAATATAACACAGTCTCTCCAGAAGTTACAGTTATTGCATCCTATTGACTTAAAAGCAATTGAAACCAGAGAGAGCGCAGGATGCATTAGAAAAAAATGGGAGAAAGAAAGGATTAAAAAATAACATTGTTGCCCACAACGGACTATCATCAACCTGCACAACTTTGTGTTTCTCTACAACCTGTTGAGGAGGATAGGCATATGCTTGCCAAACTTAGTTACATTCCAAACGCCTTCCTCCTTGATCCACTGTAAATATTAATGGTTTACTAAATACTCTGATTGGGAGCCTGGTGGATTAGTTGTAGCGCTTCACGCTCTCTAGCCACAGATCCAAGGCTAGATCCTCTAGTTGGGCAAGGTTGATTTAGCCCAGTCTTTCCCAAAGTGAGCGATAACGCCCCCTTGTGGGCGTTTGAAACCTAGAGGGGGGCGTTAAGGGGCCCAGAAAAAAATGGGGGCGTTGACGTGGGATAGGGGGTGATGGTAGATTTGTAATTTGATTAACTTTATATTTTAAATTTCACTAGAATTAAAACCTACCTACTACACAATAACGAATACTTAGTTTATATTTCTACCCTGTATGATGGTATAAAAACTTAAAAATACTTAACATAGATTTCGTAAATAGACCGCACGCCGTATGCACGTACGTTGTAAAATGACGAAAAGCATACAGCTGTGTAAATGCATGAATTGCCAAATGTGGCAAACATTCCGGGGATAAAGATGTAACTGCGGGAGCCGGTGCACTTATGATGTTGTGCTCCGTAGACGTAATGTCCGTTTTCGTTTGCAGAAACCTTCAGCGCTTTTACGCATGCGTCAGGTCTGCTTCGAGTTCATCAAAATAGGGTTGAGACAAAAGAGAAATGCTTACAAAAGAGAAATGCGTGCTTCTGAAAAACCGGTCTGAGGAAAAAGTCCATCTCAGCGTATCGCCCCTTTTCAGAATAGAATGGTCGACAGGTGGCGGTTTTGCAATACGAAAATGGACTGTACGTGGTAGCAATCGGCTAGTTCATCGATACTTTTCCTAACTTGCTCAGAACGATCGAGCGTCGAAAGAGATAAACGAGTTTGTGTGTTTACCTTATTCCTGTCGGTGCTCGCTGTATTTAAATCCTATATAAAAGCTCGCAATTTTTCTTATATTTTCATTAGTAGTTTCGCTTGCTATCTTTAAACGAGTATTTAAGTTCAACACTTTATTTACATATTTTTTTTAAAAAAGCCATGTCGCAAGCAAAAAAGAAGAAACGGCAATACAGTGCAGAATATATTAAATATGGATTCATAGAAAATTCGACAAACTCATCTTTGCCTTTGTGCCTTCTTTGTTCAAAAACATTTTCAAACGAAGCGATGAAGCCTTCAAGACTTCAAGATCATTTAAATAAAATGCATCCAGATAAGAAGGACAAAAATGTAGCCTATTTTCAAGATCTGGAAAAGAAGCATAATGCTCAGCCAAGTGTATCGAAACTTTTTTCGATGGCTGCTAAGCAAGATGATGATGGACTTCGAGCTTCATACAATATCTTTCTGTTAATTGCTCAAACCGGTAAACCACACACCATCGGAGAAACGTTAATTTTGCCGGCGATAAAAGAAGTTATAACTACTGTGCTCCATAAACCGGCGGCAGATATAATTCGAAATACTCCTTTGAGCAATAATTCTGTGCAAAGACGAATTGATGAAATGGCTGAAAACATTGAAGAGTCATTGTGCAATCCTCTGAAGACTAGTCAATTTTCAATTTAATTGGATGAGTCCACTTTACCAACTAATGAAGCATTGTTGTTGACTTACGTGAGGTTCATTAAAGATGAAAAAATATGTCAAGAACTTTTATTTGCTAGAAATTTAGAGACAGACACAAAAGGAGAAACCATATTTAAAACACTGTAAAAGTTTTGTGATGAAAAAGGAATTCCCTTGAAGAATATTATATCAGCTGCTACAGATGGTGCTCCAGCTATGACAGGGTGTCAAAAAGGCTTCATGTCGTACTTAAAAAAAAAATTCCTGATGTGATTGCTGTACATTGCGTTATACATCGACAGCATTTAGTTGCTAGAAATTTAAGTGAACGACTGTTTCAATCATTGCAACATGTCATCAGAGTAGTCAATAAAATCCGAAACAACTCTTTAAATGACAGATTATTTAATCAGCTTTGTGTTGCTAATCATGAAGATTTCAACAGATTGATCTTTCACACGGAAGTGCGTTGGCTATCAAAAGGAAATTGTCTGACTCATTTTTACAATCTGTTTGACTCTGTCATAGAGTTCTTGGAAAACAAAGACACAGCATTGCGTGAAAACCTCATCACATCAAAGAATGATATCGCATACCTGACAGACCTTTATACATTGTTTAATGATATGAATTTCCAACTTCAAGACGATGACTTGAACTTAATAAAAACAAAAAATATCGTCGCTGCTTTCGTAGCCAAGCTGCTCTTACACAAGAAGAATATCGGCACACGTGAGTTCCATAATTTTCCCAATTTATCAGTATCCTGCAACAACGACGACTTGCTCGTCTACTGTCAACATTTGGAAAATCTTCACAGTGATTTCATTGAAAGATTCCAGGACATTTTGAAATTGGAAATACCAGACTGGGTGTTAGATCCTTTTTCAAATGTCAACATAGCAATATCACCCCAGCTGGAAGAAGAACTTATAGAACTGACAACGAACGAGGAAATAAAAATCAAATTTAAAAATGGTTACCAACAATTTTGGCTACAAAAGTCAATTCCGCAGTTGTACCCTGGATTGTGGTTGATCGTTCAACAATTTTTGGATATCATTCCCATCGTCATATTTGCGTGAAAGAGGATTTAGCACTGTGACAACGCTGCTTACTAAAAAGAGAAATCATTTGCAAGTTACCAAACGCGGCGACTTACAACTGTTTTTGAGTAAAATCCCACCTGATATCAACAAACTTGCTAAAAATCATCAAATTCATCCATCCCATTAGATTAGTTTACAAACTAAAATTGATTACCTATCTATATTGTTTCTTTTAATTTGATTAAAATCTATTATTAATATTATAAAGTTGCGTTTTAATTGCTCTCACTGGTAAAAATTTCTAGTTAGAATGTAAGTTTAAACACCAGAACCGATCAAATATATCACACTATAACTAAATTAATTAAAGTAATGAAGAAATTGTGGTTTTTAAGTTTTAGGAGTGTATAAAAATTCGGGGGGGGGGCGATGAAAAATAATTGATTTTCAAAGGGGGCGGTAGAAGAAATAAGTTTGAGAAATACTGATTTAGCCTTTCATTCCTTCAATGGGTCATTAAACTTAATATCAAGCATATTTGAGAACTAAACAGTAGATGTAATAAACACTGGAAGTCAGTCTGACGTCCTAACCAGGACAGTAATCAATGAGCAACTTTTATTTCATTTTAATTGAAGTCCAAACAAAAATAATTCTGCTAGTTTTCTGCTTTTGGGAAAACATTTAAAGATTTCAATTGAAATATTGCAAAGTTGATTTCACAAAAGCAATGCTTAGACGTATACAATATTGATGCATCTTCTAAAGTGGTTAGAGGTTCTGTCCTTAGGGCTGAACAAAGTCGACTCAGCCTTTCATTCTTTGAGTGGGTTGATAGAACTGAATACCTAGCATGCTTGGGAACTAAACACTGGAGGTTTCGGGACATTAGTTTTGAACCTAAGGGGCCTTGGTAAGAAAAACAGATATGAGCACTGTAGGTCTTGGCTCACATATGGACTGTCATGTCACAGGTGCAGTTTAAATACTCTAATTAACTGACATATTACACATTATTAAAAATTACAATTGGTTTTAAAATATTTAATATAATTTTGCTATTAAATAGTAATTTATCGAAAGTACAGTTTACCATTATTCCGTTGCAATTATTGAGTATGCGTGTCACAGTAGACTCACTGTGGACTCAGTCTGTGTGTCCGTAAGTCACAGTTGACACAGTCATCTCGATTTCGTCAAATTTTTAAGGGACAAATATAAGGCAGTACATGGTCCCGAAAATTGTAATTCATAAATGAGTTCGATTATGTAAGTTAGAAAATGATAGGATTTCATTTAGTATAATTGTTTTGTAAATTTTCTGTTTTACAGGTGTTTAAATATTTTTCATCTACCGGTAACAAATTAATGTAATCATTCTGAAATACGAGAATCATTTTAAGGTAGTTTATAACACGAAGTATTAGAAAAGAAATAAGGATTGTATTTGAAAATATAATCAATATTGTCCAAGTAGACGATTTTTTTACTGGGGAACTGCAAATATAGTTATTGCGCGGAATGAATTTTAGGCAGAAAAAAAATATAGTTGAAGAAAGAAAAGAATCGAGAGTGAGAGAGAGAAGCGAGAGTACTTTCGAATGGAATTAAAGTGAGATTTTTTGACTTAAAAGTGGCATTAAATAGAAGGAATGTGTTCAACGTCTATAATAACTACTTAGACATGAAAGTGCACTTCAAGTTACTGAATTTAAATGGCTTACAAAACTACACACAGGTCATAATTCTCTTCCGGATGAAGAACATCCGTGTGAAAATCATTTGTAATTCAATTCTGGATATGTCTATCATGCAGAAAAGGGAATTGATAATTGCTTATAATCACTATTACAAAATAATTCAGAAAGAACTCTTATCGATATAATTTTATCGATTATATTGCTATTTTTAATTTCCTGTTTATTCATAAACTATTTTCATTTTCAAAAATTTGAAACAAAGAATAGTGTATAAGCAGTTGCACGCTAGGAAGATTAAAATACTATTCATGAAAGAAGAAAATTGGAAATAAAAAACATATACTGCAATAATTACAAAAAATCATAAGGTTCAGTAATATGCTAAAACAATGACCGTCATACTGTCAAAGAAATGAATTCATCATTTGATACTCAAATGAGGCCTTCTTTTTTACAAATTAGCAAAACTATAGATTTTGAAGGAAATCCTCATCTTCTTCTTCTTTAATAGCGTAACAACCTATTACAGGTCTTAGCTGCCTCTACAGCACGTCTTTCCCAGCTTAGTTTATTCAGGGCGACATTTTTCCAGTTCCTAATTTTCAGTATCTTGAGGTCATTTTCAGTGTCAACGAGTCATCTTGTGGGTGATTTTCGGGGTTCTTAAACGTTGATATTCAAGTGGGGTTGCTTTTCTGGCTTCTCCAGACATGGCCAAGCCATCTTAGCCTAGTGCTTCTGATGACCTGGGTAATCTAAGGTTGATTATACAGCATAAGCAACTCTAAATTATACTTTATTCCCCTGCAACCCTGTTCCTGCACAGACCCATGCATTGTTCTTAATACCTTCCTTTCAAAGGTTTCCAGGGTGCTGTATATCAACATTTAATGTCCACGTTTTGCTTGCATATAGCAGCACGGGTAGTATGAATGTATTGTAAATTCTCAGTTTTGTTTTTCTACTGATAAGTTTAGATTTTAGTTGCATTTTCAGCCCAAAAAAGCATTTATCAGCAAATCATATTTTTCCAAATATTGAAGTTTTTATCAATAGAAAGTGACCGTGTGATCTGCCATTTTTAATGCTGGAATCGTTAGACCAATGTATTTGAAAGGAAATATCATAAACAACTGCTTGAAAGTCATTCATAACTACTGTAAGACTCTTTGATCCTGACTGCACACAGGAATAAATGTGCAGTCAGGAATGTAAAATGGGTAAAAGTTTACTAAAAGGTACCTCTTGATTTTTATGTGATATTTTTGATATCAAGATAGGTGTCAAAATGGGAATAACAAAATGAGAACAGTAAAACTACATTAGTTAAAGCGTTACAAATACATGGGTTACCAGAAATTAAATTTTATCGCCTATCTTTTTGCCAAATACTGAGATACCATATTCTTCACCGAACACGCAAGTTGTTATTTAATTTCATCAATAACTGCTTTTAAAATTTTTAAATGTATATGTTATTAGTTAAAAGATTATATACTGAATACACAATGAATGAGAATACCGTTTTCTCTATTTTTTGATTTAAGGTTTTTGGAGTTTTCTTACGGATACCATGTTTTCAAGCATTGTCTTAGAACAGACTCCAAAAATTTTTAATGAATGGATAATATATATATTAAGGCTTAGAGAAACTTCGATTATATTTCGCAGTAAGTGCTCACTTTAAAACGATATCAAATCAGGTTAAATCAGTACGGTGAATTTAAAACTTATAAACTGTAAATAGCAATTAATGTCAATTATAAACTGTGTATTCTTGTTAACCTGTGTTCCTATTTAATGGCACAATAAATTATCATTATACTCAGCATTATTCAATGACAGAATCTGCTTCAACATGACAAATACTTTTAAAATGAACATGTAATTTCACGTTTTAAGAACATGCAGAATTACATTAGCAAATAAATATTTTCTTTATACAAAGTAACAAAATTTATTAAATTAGACATTTTTTTACTATTTGGGAAGATATTTTCTCTTATAATTTTTTTTTGTAAAAAATAATACATATGAGTGATACATATTAAGATTGTCACTGTTTTTAGAAAAAAAAATAGTCTGAAATTTGAAATTACATGTCTGTTTCCGAAATTCTTTGCTTATTTGAAGAAAAGCGTTAGAGGTTCCAAATTTAAATTTAATTTGGTTTCGTTTTTTAAAATTTTATTGAGATATTAGTAAAGCAATGAATATAGTAGTTTATTTATAGAAAATTTGGTCCCAATTTTGTATTCCATAATAACCCAATACTTACAACTGTGAAATGCAATAAAAATGGAAAACATTGAGTCATTTATTATTTTATAAGTAGATCATTTAAAAATTTTTATGTTGGCAAGTTTATGAGTGATATTCGTATCCGTGAGTTATAAAAATACTCAAATTATGGAGCTAAATGGTCTCTATTATATCCAAATCGATTTAGTAGCTGACAATGTAAAGGTGATATTATTTGATAATTACATCTATAAAAATTCAAAAAAATCATTAAATCCATAAATTAATGCTCTAATATCCTCTTTAATAATGAAAAAAATCCTTAAATTCACAATTCTTAAAATGCCGTGGTAGCCTGTTGTGGTTAGGGGATCGTTCTCATCATTGGAAGGTTGTCAATTCGGATCCAGGCTTAACTGAAAATCCGCCGTGTTTGCTAAAACAGGGCGTGGTCCTCTAAGTGAAATGATACCATTGGTGTTAGCAGGCCAGGTATTGGGGGTCTTTTGCTTCGTCCCTGCTTCAAAATCAGGAAAATTCCACGCCGCTGCTTCTATCCAATTCGTAGAGCCCAACTCAAGGCTAGGTAAGTTACATGCAGTAAGGTATAATTACTAATAGCCTTGTTGGATTCATCGGTTACGATAATTAGTTCTGAGTTAATAATTAAGATGTGTTAGAAAGAGATATCTAGGTTCTTAAAAACCAATAATTTTTAAGAGATTGGCTTAGCTCTGAAAAAATTATTGAATATTAAAACCACACAAAAACTTGTACTGAATAATCTATAGATCATCTAATGAGTCAAAAGCAATTAAAAATCATCAATGTAGACAAAAAACACGAATCCATAAAATGCATTAACTATCTAGTGCTGCATTGTTTTGATATCACTATACATACAGAAAGTACCAAAATGATATAGAAAAATTTAATATTGACGTAAGCAAGACATTAGTATTAAGATTTAAAAGATATTCTTTACAAATATTTTTTCCCTAATGCCCGACTGAATTTAGGATATATCTATTCAGCACTACAAGGGGTGAATGTGACGGCCCGAACCAGGATTCGAAACCTGGATCTACTGCTTCCAAGTTAGGGACGCTAATCATTAGGCCAACGATCGGCTTGCTTACAGATATTCCAATTTATTAATTTAAAATTCTATTTGCTAATGAAATTTTAAAAACTTAAATCGTCCTTACCGATTTAAGCTAACTATAAAAAGGAGGCTCTGTCTTGTCTTTTTTATGGTTAGCTTTTTCTTCTGTGATATTGTCAACGTGTTAATGGCTTGAATCAATGGAAAACTTCCTCTCAAACCGATGCTTTGGTTTTTATATAAGAAATTGTTTATTAATAAAATGAACTTCGACAATATTTTCAGACATTTCGGTGGGGAATTCCGCCTTGTTTGCTGCCACTCGAAGAATGTAATTTGGAACCAAACAGCAAATTCTTAGAAAAGTTGGATTTGCGACGTCGTCACATTACAATGCCGTAACTAATTATGTGTGACGTAGCTGAAACTGACGTCATGGATATTTTAAACCAATGAGAGTTTCTTTCATTCCAGTTGAGATGTAGCCATGATCTCAACTGGAATGAAAGAAACAACCACTTCATGGTTAATAAAATAATAGTTTGTAAAATATGTATTTAATAATTTAAACAGTTTTCTATAGGAAAAGCCAGAAAAATATTTTTGTTTAAAGTATTCATATAATGTAAGCCTCATGCTTGTATTGTATGCAGATGGTTGTGTATTTACTGTTTATGTAATTTGTTTTATTTGCATAATAATTAGACATTCACAAGAAATTATTAATTGAGCAGAGCAATATGAGTTTTTCTGTAAACATTTTTTTAAAAATTAAACGGGGCTGCTCTTCCCAAGTTTCCTTCTCATACATTTTTAACGTAGAAAACATTTTTATTTTAACCCATTGATGAATGGTAGGATATATTATAGAATGGTTTTGATGATTAGTTTATACAGAATCATATTGCTATATTAAAGCATTTGGAAAAATGATTAATTTAATATAAAGTTAAAACCGTTAAATTAAAATATTAAACTTTCCTCAAGATAAAAAAATTTTGTTAATAATTTTAAAAGTTATCATCGAAATAACCACGATAGAAAAATATTCGGTGTCCTAAATTATTAAAATCAAACTCTAAAATGTTATATCAAACTCTAAAATATTATGACTCAAATTTCTAAGCCATAGAATATTATGAAAATCTCCCAGTATATAATAAATAATAATTTGATGAAGCAATTAATTCTTGTAAAAGCAATGGTAACAATTGTAAAAATAAAAATGTTCATTAACTCAGCAAAGATTACTAAGATTAAAATAATACAATTCCTGTAAAAATTTGTTGTTTCTGAACTCTGAATATCTTCATTTTATTTTCGAGTACATGCGATATACGTGCTCATTAACACTGTGGAATTGAAAGCCTTGTGGTCGGTCGTTGATCAGTTACCGTGGATGTAATGGTCTAGAAAATATTTCCTCCGTCTTCAAATCAATTTCAAAATAAAAAGAATAGATCATTTGGTGGCGCCATCTATCGGAGGAGTTTAGAACAAAGTCGTACTTTATGGTGCTCTGATTAAACGAAAGATTCACCCTACTGACTTAAATTCGCATAGCCATAGGCACAGCAAGCTTGGCTTGTCAAAGTGTCATAAGTAACAACAACAACAACACATTTTATTTTAATCTGAAAGCTATATAATATAGTACAAAATAAATGCTATCTTATCAAAGCATGAAATGAAGTGCATGTCATCAATGTGGTACTTTTGAAAGACGTATTATTAAATTTCTGTGATTTATGTATTTGCTTATGCTATTATTACGAGGTATTTGTCAAAAACTACAAGCAAACTTAACATTCATTTGCCAATTAATAACTAGATTAAAAGATTAATGTTGCTAAATTTATAATTTTAAAACTAAAGACTTTTATCAGTTAAAGTGAATAATTATTTTCCTTTAAACTGCAGAATACCACCCAAAGAAATACTTTGAGTTGCTTGGTTCACAAAACATTGCATACGTTCCAATTTTGAAATATTTTATGCTTAAAATAGGTGTTTGAATTTTTAAGAAAAAAATAACTATTGAAGAATTTATTACAATTTTTAACAGATATTTATGTTCTTTCTTCAAGTTAGAGTAAATATAATAATCATTTCCTTCGAGATAATAATCAGGATTTTTTTTCCTTTGTTGCGTTATTTTTCCTTTTAATTTTAATGTGGGATTTGCATTTTAAATACGCAACATATTTTTAAATTTATGAGGTATTTTGTTAAATATCATTAATATAATTTAAATTTGTCTTCATTTGTAATAATGTGTAAGTGTAGTGTTTCTATATTAAGTATTCTAAATCTTCTGTAATTCCAAACTATAATATTGTTCGCAAATTGATAACAACAATCAAAATAACGCTATTATGTTCGATTATAATTATTATTATTTTGTGATGTTAAAACTTTAAAATTATTTCTATCCACCATTATTATATTCTTACTCACGATCATTTTCTTAACTTTTATTTGTTTGTATTTTTAAGTACTTAGAATTCCGTTTAATGAATATCATTTTTTCTTAAAGCAGTTTCTATAGTCACTCAAAACGTTTTTATTTTGTTACGTTAACAAGATTACACTTTTTTCCTTTATTAAAATATCATTCAATATTTTCCATTGCAGTAATGTATTAAGTTCATGCATTTTTGAGTAAGATTACAATGTAATGCAAGATCATAAAATTTCCTCAGCAAATTATATACGATTTGTCCAAACAAGTTGTAGAAAATATAAAAGTTTTAAAATGTAATTTACTTTTTATATTTGTGCAAATTCCTATCATATAACGCAGTTAATTTATAATAAAAAAGTTATTTTATCCATTAATTAATTCACACCTATATTAATTAAATATAACAAAGTAAAAAGTATACTAGTGAAATTTTGCGAACAAGTGATAAATTAAATTAGTGAAATCCGAAAATTTTTAAATAACACCACTGCTGACTGCATATTTTTATCAAATGAAGTTATTGATTATTTATGGATTATTTCCATTATAAGAATATGGAATGCTTATTTTTCCGGGTTTTTATTGATTTCAAAAATAAGTAAAATATTTCCAAGTAGCATATGTTTGAAATAATGCACAACTCTATTTGAAAATGAAATTGCTAAGAAAATGTTAAGATTTAATTAGTAAAGCAATATTATTTCTCTTCCACAATCTTGCTTAACTTAATAAAACATTTTAAAATAAAATTAATATAAAAGTCATTTAATAAAAGGAGAATAAATTACAATTAAAACAAAAAAGTATAGAACATAAGATAAAATCACACTTTACAGAAAAAATAACTCTTGGAAACGAATTCAAATCTCCACACAAAACAATGAATGACTAAAATAAAAAAAACATTAAAAATATTAAAAAAACAACTTTTTCGTTGTTATTGTCATTGCTAATCCCAGATGATCCAATTCCAATAGTAGACCAACTTCTCAAGTCCATAAACAGTCAGGAAATCCATAAACATAAGGGGTTGTGAAAAAGCCTCAAAATTCAAGCAGTTCAAGATATGCTCAGGCGATGCCTGTTCACTTTGTTTCACAAATCAACTAATTACAGGTAGTGCCATCTATTGGCCAAAGGAATAACTATTCATTTTTTATTATAAATTTAATTTGTTAAAATTAAATTAAAATGTGTAGTGAAATTCATTTGCTTCTAAAAATGTCAATATAAATAAATTAATAAAAATGAAAAAAAAAGATTTTTGCTCAATATTTTTCATAAAAATTCTCAAGATTTCTTAAAACATTTTACGAATATTCAGAAATTATTTTAAGATTATGAGATTTTATGAATTTTTGTTTATTTTCACATTCAAGTAATTTTTTATAACTGTGTAACTGATTTAATAAAACAATGTTTCTAAATAACGACAATATGTTGTGTTGGATGTGCATTGGAAAAATTCTTATATTCGGTCTCAGTTTCCAATGATATTGAAGAGTGTTTCATAAGAAGAAGAATAAAAAATATTCAATAAATTGAAGAGAAAAATCTATTTGTTTATAGTTTATTTATTATGCATACTTATATAAAATGTATTTTCTTGGGAAAAAATTTCCCCACAAAAATTTATTATTTAATTTTTTTATTTTAACTACGTAAGAAACTCTAAACATGACTTTTTATAATTAACTTCCACAATCAACATTCTTTTACAAATTGAGACTCATATAAAAATGTGTCACCGCGTTTGCTTGCAACTTATAACTGACTTACAAGATTTTTGTCCTGAAACAATCATGCAGAATAGGCATAAAACCTATTCAGTTAATAACAAAATGTTTCAACTTAAATAATTTGTGTGGAAGTGACTAAGCAGTTAGAACTAACTCTTAATTGAATTATTTTCAGTGTTCGATTCTGTTACCTTTTGCAATTTAATTTAAATAAAGGAAATACTAAATAAACATTTTAATTATGATTAATAACTTAAAATCTCAATTAAATCATTATTTCAGTTCATCGTGCAATGATGTATTTTTCTCTCATAGGTATTTCGATAAATTCGATTCATTCATTACAAAGGACAAAATCACTTTGTTGTTACTTTACATATTTAAACCTCATAGGAATGTAATCATTAGTGGAATAAAAATAATTATGAGGGGCTCTATGAGATATTATAAGACTCTAATTTCGAACATTTTAATATATATGTATTTATATTTAAAAAAACTGTTTAAGTGAATGTGGGCCTATAAATAAAAAAAGAATAAGCAGCATATTTTTTACTCTTGTGTATATTTTTAACATGAAATATTTTATTATAATTTTTAAATTTTTAAGGCATATTCAGTATTACTTTTTAAATAATTAAATTAATTTAATATAAAAATTAACATTTCAAGAAAAATACAATAACTTTATTGATAACTCTTTTGTCGTACATGATTTACCGTAAATCATTGGTAATATGATATTTGATCAGTAAAAAAAGCTTGGATTTTTTTAAATCATTGTTATTATCACAGTAATATTAATACTATAATATACAGATAGGATAGGATAGCTATAAAATTTGTGAAATAGAATACAAAATCTTGTATAAGAATATACAGACATAACTTTATTATTTATATATATATATATATATATATATATATATATATATATATATATATATATATATATATATATATATATATATATATATATATATATATATATATATATATATATATATTGTGACAATTTTTAGGATTCTTCGCATAGAAAAATATTAAATCCTTCATTTTAAATATTTTTTCTTAAAAAACATTGTAATTTTACAAACAATATTTATATAAATAAAGGACAATAATTAAAAAAATATTTTCTTAGAGAAATATTTAACAACATTTATATATATTGGTTATTAATTAGTAACTGTTTGTAGAATGTTGTTAAGTACCTTATATTTGTAACTCCATAGGGAATGACATAAATTTTAGTTTATTTCCCTCTTGATCTGTTTGAACATTGAGCTGGGATATGACTTCTACTTATTAATAAAGAATAATAAATTAATAAAACTTATTTTGTATTCAAACTGTTATTAATTTTAATGTTTCCTTAGAAGTTTCAAACTGATTTATAAATTACTCTGAAATATTCGAAATAACTGCTAAATATCTGAAGTTTTATTTATCCATAATTTTTAATTATTAGTTCTATTGAAACTGATTCAAATTTGAAGCAAGCGTAAATTATTCTTTTCAAACTGTATGAAATGTTTCCAATATGGCATGAATTTCAGTATTCTATGCCTAAAAATACATCAACAGATCAGTTATGAAATTTACTTATTATGATTAATTATTAGTTAAAGGTACCCACAAGTAGCAAAATAGCTTGGCTCTATATTGGCTAATCGTGGCTTTGTCTAGGTTTAGTATTGGTGGTCTATATCTGGCCAATCCTGGATGATTTACATTTCATTATATGGGACCAATGTGTGTTTCCTATATAGGACCAAGTTTGGCAACCCACATTGGAACAATCTGGGTGGCCAAGATAGGACCTATCTTGGATTATATGTATGTCTACATTACATGTAGCTCATAATAGTAACAAAAGATTTTATTTTGAATTACAAAATTAGAAGGAAGCTATTTCAAATTATTACAATAAGTACGATTTTTTTTTCCATTTAAATTTGTATTGTTGCATTTTACATGAGTAAAATAATTTTCATGCTTAAAATGTGTTATTTTGCATTCCATTTTGAAAATAAACCCAAGTGCCAAATTTGTTATTCTTTTAAGCAATATCAATATACTTTAGCAAAATTTACAAATTATATGATTGAAATCAGATTATGTTAAAATTATTAAAAAAAAGAGAAGTGAAGTAAAAATCAAGTAAATATTTACTATTTACCAATCGTGAATATATGAACGATTTCGCATATAAATCTAATTACCGTGTGTTTACAATATTTTAAATAACCATATTAGCAATATATTAATTTGATTTGTTTAATATCAAAAGAGAATCATAGTTTTGCATTGTTTAACACTCATTAACTTTGTCAATTTTTTTGTATAATCATATTTTTATATTTTACATTATTTTTATTTCACTAAATATAAATGGTTCTTTTCTATTAAGTAAATTCCAATTAAATTAAAAAATGTAAATCATGTTTTCTACAAGAAACTAGTTTGAGAATTTATACACTTAAAATCTTTCTATTTATATGTCTCTAATGATGAAAAAAAAATTCATTTTATGTCTCTAACTTATAATGAACCGCTGTGCATTAAACAGAAAAGCATCAAAATTTGTATTATACTTATTTAAAAAATTTTCAGTTAAATATTAACTATGTTTCTGAATATTTTAACTTTAGTTCACATCTCGCTGTCTGATTTTCAAACATTTTTTTCTTTCCACAAGAAACAACATAAATAAAAACAAACTCATGCATTATTTGCTAAGAGTTCAACATTAATTTTGAACAAATGTTGCCCAGTTCTAGAAATATTCTATCCTGAAAATATTAACTAGACAGTGGAACAGTTTATTCTAAAATTTTTACTTTACAAAATCCATGTATTTTGCAGTATAGATAATACATGTTATTTCTTAATATTTCTAAAATTCAGCTTTCAGCATGCTCTTCACTATAATCACTTCAGATGCCTCTTCACTTTGATTGGTCAGGATTAGAACAGCACCTATATACATTTAAAAATAATAAATTATTAGACCAATACTTTTTCACACATGGATACATTATATTTAAAAAGTAAAGGAAATTCTTTTATAACTTAAAGTATTTTTTAATTTTAGGAAGTTTCAAGATTAAATTTGTTGGATATGACATCAACTGTTGATTCTTTCAATTAGAAGCATATGATCTTATTATAAGCAAGTATTAAATCATATTATTGTAACTGCTCATCTCAAAAGTATTTGTTACCATAAAAATTATTATCGAAAAAAAAAAAACATTCTATGATGAAGACTTTTGAACAATTATAGCTCTATTCTGGAAACGATCACAAATCAATGTGCAACATAAGTATAATAGAATTTTTTTACTGTTGTATTTTGACTTAAAAGTTAGCATAAATGTTGTGAAGGATCTAGCTCACAGTGTTTCACAAGCTCCATAACGTGTAAATCTTTTGTTATTTTATTGTGTAATTAAACATAAAATAAAAAACGCACAATTTTTCATATAAACAACTTTCAATAGGATACAACTTTATCATACGTTATTAGAGAAATATAAAATTACCATTAGCCATACCTTTAAATAGTAATTAATCATAATAATTAATTACATAAGTTATTTATTGACATACTTTTAGATAAAAGATATTGAGATTCATGCCATATCAGAAACATTTGGTACTGTTTGGTAAGGAATAATTTACACTGTTTTACATTTTCAACAGAAATTTGAAGCAAAACTATTCTAATATTTGGTTATGATTTTTCAATCGAACTAATAATTAAAATTTACTGATAAATATAGCTTCAGATATTTGATAGTTATTTTGAATATTTCGGAATAATTTATAAATCAGCAACTTCTATAGCAATTTAAAAATTATTAGCAGTTTGAATACTAAATAAATTTTATTAATTTATTATTCTTTATTAAATAGAAGTTTTGTACAATTTAATGTTCAGTCAGTACAAGATGAAAAATTTATGTGGCTCACCTTAGAATTACAAATGTAAGGTACTTAGCTCCCTTCTGGAAACAGTTACTAATTAAAACCTAATATGATTGTCAGATAGATTTCCAAGTGCTGGGAATGCTTCTTGAAGACCATGAGTCATTAATAAGAGAGAGAAGACACTCAAGGGATAAAGAAGATAAACTATTAGCATTTTATTTGACATGTGATCGGGACCAACGGCTGAGTGTTTCTTAGTAATAGCACCCTTAAGCTCTGCTAATGTAAAATCCATATTATATTGATAGAAAATCCAATTATAATGTAAGTTCGCTTATTATTTTTTTTACAATATAAGTTTTAATTCAGAATATAAAATTGGTGCTAAAATTTGCTTAAAAATAATTCAAGCCAATTCTAATACAAAGTTTTTTTGCCTATTTCTTACAGAATTTTAAAAAATTAAAACTATTAAGTTCAGATTACGGTGATTTTTCACTAAGTATAAATCACATTCTTTTGTTGTTCTTGCAAAAATTTGTGTTTATTAGTCTTTTTTTATTTCATCAAAAATTTCATTTTGCAAATACCAAATCCCATTCCTACGGAAGAATTTCGCTATCAAGAATGTCTGATTAGGCCTAAAACTGGAATATGATATATCCTTCTGCATTTCAGGAGATTTAGCTGGATGTTACACAAACGAGTTCTGGGACAATTCGGGTACCATTAAAAACATGAAGATCATTCTTATTCTGCATCTTTTTCAGCGTTTTAGTTGCAAAAATATGAGATAAAATCATCATTATCTAATTTTAAAATTTACTTTAAAACCGTTCACGGTTTTCCGGGAAATAACCCGGAACACAGAACAAATATCTAGCAATATTCGGTAAAAAATCTTATAAGATCTTTTATATTTTCGATATAAATAAGCACTACTATTTAGAAAACACCTCCATAAAATGGGACTGTTTCAGCAAGATCCTATCTGCAGGAAATGTCATACGCAAGAGGAAACGGCCAAGCATATCATTTAAGAATGCGAGGCTCTTGCCCTCCCTAGACTAACTTCTTTAGGCATCATCCATACTAGAGAGTTATACCTAGACTCCATTAAAAGGTTATCGGACTTTATTAATAAAGTGGGTGACCCGAGCAACTGGAACTAGGAAACATTGGGTTTGGAGTTAATAGTACAAAATGCTGATAAAAGCAGAGGTGCGCAATGACATACAAACCCAACTCTAAGATGAAGAAGAAGAAGAAATCGTTTAGAAAATTTAAGTATCACTGAAAATACTTAATTCTTTTTAAAAAGTCTTGAAAAAAATTTAAATATTTATTTGATAATTTGTTCAACTTTAACACTTTAGGAAACACGAATAGAAAATATAAGCAAGTAATTACTCTAGACCAATCTTAACTGACTTGAAATTAAAAGAAATCCGATAGTCAAGATCTGTATTTTTTCAGGATATGACATTGTTTGTAATGAAAAGCAAGGTCTATGGTCTGCAATTTTTCGACTAGTTTGCAGCCCGTTTTCAAAGTTATTTTTAAATGCTTTGAATACTTTTAATTTAATTTCAAATTCTATCAGATAAGCATTTATATTTATTAAAATTAAAACTTTTCTTAGAGTTTTACTTTGAAAAAAATGATTGTAAAACCTGCTTTTTACCTTTTTAATAATTTGTAATGGTCCTCACGTTATTCATGAACTTTACTTTATTCCATAAATATAGGTGTCGCTATAAAAATTTTAAATACATTTTGCTTTAAAAAATAATTTATTTATAATACTTTAATGGCAATTGTCATGTTCTGTCCGCTCGATTTCTTTTCTCTGCACAAGTGCTATGGTTGTAAATTAAATATTTAAAATATTGTAATTGTGCTTAATTATTTTTTTCAATGGAGTTATTTTAAAAATCTATTTTGTTTCATATAAGAAGTATGTATTTTAAATAATTAGTATTTCAAGTTATTATATAAAACTAAACAATAAAAAGAATTTCGAGTTGTATTTTTGTAAATTATTTTATTGTGAATATTATTGTAAAACAATTTTAGTGTTTGTAAGCTATTTTTCCTAAGCATACTTTGAATTACTTGCAATATTAAACCCCATTTAATTAAAATATTATGGATTATTTTTGTTTAAATAACAGTGAAAACATTTTTTCCTCCAGATCACGATTGCTTATGGTATTAATAAAATTATTGTTTAAAGGGATATTTTAAAAATTGCATGCCTTCTGTTGAATTTGAATATTAAAAGCATGGGATTATTTCTTTGCTCTAAAAGACAATTTCTTTCTGATTTTATGTTTTTCAGTATTTGATCTATGATTGACATATAACGTTGTATGGACAATTTTCTAAAACCACAAAAAATAAATGGAACAAAAATGTATCCATATATTTTTTATATCGCCATTTTTTTCTTAACCAATTAGATATTTTTCACAGTTTTGTGGGGATACTGAATGAACGAGCTCATTTAATTCTATTTTAAGTGCATAAGGGAAGGTACCTCAGCTCTGCAGACTCAACAAGATGCCTGGCAGCTGCGAAGCTGATAAAAGTTCTTCTAGTTTAATATCAAGTCTTCGTAGTTATAGGTTTCAAGGTAGAGCAAAGTATCAAGCTACTAAAGACACATCCACTGTAAATACTTCAAACAGCAACACTAATAGTAGTGAGTAAAATTATGTTATAGTATTTCTTTTGGTACCGAAGTAATTAGAAATGGAAATTGTTGATGTGTGTAATTACGAACAAGTGTGTGAATAATTTTAATTCCAGTACTTTTTTACCATCTAGATTTTTATCCTCCAAATAATTTAATACAAAAAAATTTATGATAATGTAAACTAATTTTAAGATGTATAAATTTTCCCTAAAATATAGATGAATAACTTTGAATTATGTTTGTTGAGTAATATGAAGGATAGATGTATAGAAGAATAGGAAATAGTTTATTTGTTAATTATAAATGATATCTGTGCATTTAAGCATTTACAAATAATCAAGGAAATTATAAAAAAAATTATTGATTATATTTGCTAAATGAAAGATATAAATTTTTATAATGGCGTCTTTAGAAAGTAAGCCTCTTATCTTCAGCTTAGCAGCTTGTGGATTCGATTCCCATCTTAGGCTTAGATATTTCTAGAGATTTGAAATTTAAATTGTTTTCAGTAATCTATCTATATATATAATTGGTTGTTCTGTGGCAGAAGTTACTGTTAAGTTATAAGCAAACAAATATAACATCAAAAAGACTAACTTGATACTATTTTGTGTGTAGTTGGGGATTTTATGTCAGTAAATGATTGCTGGATTTAAAGCTTACTTTTATGATTGAATTTTCTCTATATATTGTATTTTAAAAATTTTTCATAATTAAAAATGTATTATATTATTTTTTACCAGAATTTGCATTTATATTTATTAAAATAAAATTCAGGCTTTGAAATTAGCTGCAAAATAATAGTGTCTTAATTTTAAAACTTCAATTTTGTATATTTGAATGTTAAGATTTTGAACAGTTGAATCATTCAAAATAGTCTAGTATAAACATATTTTTCATTCCATAATCTATCTTTTACACCTTGTATATTTAATAGTTGTGAAATAATCAGTCTAAAGCAATTGTTGAGGAGCTTGTTTATAAATATTTAGCTGAACTGGACTGTTTTCTTTCTTAATGATTATTGAGAATTTAAATATTTTCTTTAGTATGATTTCAAAATGTGATATATGATGCTTGATAAATTGTCAACAATTAAAGTTGTTATTAAATAAAATTGTAGTATTTTATTAAACCCTTCAAATGAGATTAAGAATGTAAGATATTTATGATTGGAAAGATAAAAATAAGAATTTTAAACAATGTAACAAATAAATATACTTTTATTTATATTGCTTCTCATAATCTTTGTATTTAAGAGTAAGTTCTTCCTACATTGTTTTATTATATAAGATCATTGACAATCAAAGTAAATGGAAAACATTTTGAGGAGTGTTATTAGACAGGAGAATTTAATTGGAAAATAACTAATAAAATATACATGTATAAAAAAATATCGAGAGTATCATCTAAAAGCTAAATGCTTTCAAATGGAATATTTTCAAAATTTTTTGTAATGTGTCATCTCAAGTAAATATTTAATTTATATATTATATTGAACAAAACAAATTTGAAAAATAAGGCCCTACTGAGTAAGCGGCAAAAATGAATAAATTATCATGAGTATTTTTTTTATCATAACTTAAGAAAGTATTTAAATCATTTAAGTTTTCAAAAACGTATCACAATGTATCAATTATTAAAAATCTATATTGATTTCTAATATATGAAAACTAAATCATTTCTGTTTAATTTTGTTCAACTTTTGAAATGTTAAGTACATATAAAATAATTATTTATGGAAATCCTTTGTTCCTTTCATCATTGAGCCCGTATTGAAATTAAACACTGTTATAAGAGTTAAAAATGTCATGTAATTTACATTATGAATTGAAGTTAAGCATTTTTGTCCGCTTGGTTCATCCAAAAAAATTATGCCATGATTGTGAAAATCAGCTGTATTTGTTATTTATTCATGCATTCTTTGCAAAATTTTGTTTTAAAATTGAATAACTAACTTCATTTTGCTACTTTGCTCTTATGCTTGTGATTTGGAATTTTGTGAGTTTAAATGTCTAATGTTAGTTATGATAAAAAGTACATTTTACCTAGCAGCATTGTGGTTATCTGATTGTTTGAAAGCATATGATTATCTTAGTCATGAATTAGTAATACATTTAATGATAAATTACAATAGAACTTTTTATGATTTTTCTACTGGTGCCCATACTAACTCAATTGAGCAAACATTATCAGAATTAAAAGCATCAAAATGCAATAAAGAAATTGACTCATACCTAGTTGAGTACATGCTGCAGCAAATTCACAATTGCATAAGATCAGAGAAAGTGAAGGTTTTTATTGCCATGATAAAAATGTGTTTATCCTGATATAGTGACCTGTGAAGAAAGAATTAAAAACAATAGAATTTTGAACTTTTATTTTAACTTTATTTTCTTTTGTAAATATATTATTTGGAATAATGATTTGTATAATTTTACAATTATTAAATTTATAAATGCTTTCTTTTAAGTTTATTCATTTATGATTTATTTGCTTTTTTTCTCAATATGTTTATGTATTTGTTATTACCATTTTCTTAAATTTTTATGGGGACAGTTATAAAAATGTTATTTCATTATTTTCAAATATCATCAGTGCTTCTTTTCACCATTATGACATTTTTTAAAACTGTGGCAAAAACTGACATTTTGACTGACTGACAACTGACCATGGTGACATTTTTGGAAAATTAGTGAACATGTTGTATGTACTAAGATTTTATCGTTAGTTTTAATTTATTTTTATATATTTATAATCATGCTTATTCTAATACAAAAATTTGGGTTGCTATAAGAATGGGAAAAACTGCCAAAATATTTTGTAAATTCAAAATTGTGCAAAAGGATTACATGACAAATGTACTAGGACCACTAGTTACTATATCATTTAAATTTTGTAATAATTGGGCTATATTTAAAAATATTCTGCCCATCCTAAATTATTTGTTGAAAAAATTTAACTAATAGAAATAAAAGAATTCAACCAAAAAATATAAAAAAAATTTGAATTGTAAGATTTCTTTTAGTGCAGATTTCATTATTAACATTGATTTTTTTTAAAATAAAGTATGATTCTATTTCCAAAAATGGGAAAATCTTTTTGATACTTTTTTGCTTCAGCAGCTTGTAATACATTAAAAAAATCACTAACAAGTTCAAAAATCTACAATTTTTGGAAGTCATAATAAAGAAATAACATCCCTTGATAATCCTAAGCAGAATTCTTTTTCCATGACGTATTGTGTGTGTTTGAAATGGAATCTTGTTATTCTTAATTTTTGATGATAATATTTACTACTTACATTATTTTATTTGCTATTATCTTTTTGTGCTTTTAATAGATTTTATGTTTTAAGATCTGCCCATTATGAAGCTCACAGAAGATTTATTATAAGAGTACCTTTTTTGAGCCCTTGAATTTAGATTGGAAGTTTCTGTTATTTTTTTTATAAAATTTTTTTTCTTTTGTATAAATACTTATAAAACTGCCAGACCACTTTTTCCTTTAAAATATATTAATTAGATTGATCAAATCACTTTTTTAAACTCCTTTTAAAATAATAGATCATTTGAACTATTCTATGCTTAGAATAACTTGTGAATGACATTTTTGTATTGTATTGATATTTTTAAGATTTCTGGTATACAAAAGTTTTTTTTTTTTAAAAATTATATTTGATGTATTTAAAGTCTTTTTATTTTCCAGGTAATACTGTTACACCAAATCCTATTCCTGCAAAATCATCAGTTGTTACCACTTTTGTTGAAAACAATTGTAAAGATAAAACACCAACTCTGCAAACTAATTTTAAACCTTTGTAAGTAGTATTTATACATTTTTTAAATTTTAAAACATATGAGAATCAAAGTTTCATATGTAGTAGTATGTACATCAGTAGTTTCATATGTACATCAGTAGTAATGAAGCATTTGTATTAGATAATTAATTATCTTTTGAATGAATGTGTTCTTCAGAAATCTTTTAAATGTTAATAAAAGTTTTACTTCGCAGATATTAATAAAGTAAAATGTCTGTGAGATTAAAAGTTATTTCTAAGAAACTTTGTTTATTTACAAGTAATAATGGATTACAATAATTTGTAAGTGTTTTCCTTCTGATTTTTATTCAATAAAAGACTGTTTTACAACTTCTGTTCTGATATAAATTATTTTAGCGTGATGAAATGTGAGAATAATAAAGTTTATTTTAGCAAAGAGTAAAGTCAAGATCACTTGTCAGATATTTATCGTAAAAATCATTGATTGGTGCCACAACCAAAAAATCTTTTAATTGATTAGTGGAAAACCGTTATTTGATTAAAAGAAACTTTTCTTGTTTCCCCCCCCCCCACTATAATGCAGGTGTACATATAGAGGATATCTGACAAGCGTATGATCATGATTGTTTCCTCATCACTGGTCAGAAGTATTGACAAGTTTTATTCAACCAGATTCATCATATGATGAAAACTATTTCATATATGAAATGGAACTGTCTCAGATAATGACTTATTCATTAAATCCATTCTTAATTATTCATAAGTACTTTTCCAAACATGGTTTGATGAACTCAGAGTTGTAGAGAAATATTTTTTTTTATCCTACGCCCGACCTTGATTTTTCAACCACCAGTCTCTGTCGGGCAGTTCAATACAATCTTGAGGTGAATGAAAAGTCATCTTCCGCAGAATTTCTAACTGTGACGTCCGAAAGTCCAGGGCAAGTGTAAAGGTGATCACCAGTCATGTCCTCTAGTCCACAAAAAGGGCAGATCAGAATGTCTTTCAAACCCAAATGGTGAAGGTGTTTTTGCAGATAATCATGCCCAGTTTTAGGACGAAAATTTGCCACTCCTACAGCTCTGTGGAGGTTACACGGAATAGGCTTTGTTAGTAAGGAAGCCCATACTTTCACTTTTAATCACATCTTGTAAACATTCCTACTATATTTGACTTAATAAGCCTTTTAACAGTATGGTACTCCAAGGCTGGATAAGTCTGTTGTAGAACTGAGCCAGCCTTTGCCAATTTGTCAGCTGCGTCATTTCCCCTGATACCACAGTGGCTGGGTATCCATTGCAGCACAATTTGACGTCTTTCTTCCAGTAGAGAACTAATTGCCATTTGACAGAGATAAACAGACCCAATACTGCTAGGAGCAATTGAAGAGAGAGACCTGATGGTGGCCTGAGAGTCTATAAAAAATACTATGTTGTTCTCATTACCCTTTCTGATCTCTTCAAGTGGTAATTGCACAGCAACCACTTCACCATTGTAGCTGTTATAGTATTTCCCAACTGCCTTGCAAAGCCTGAAACTCTTAGAGTATACTCCTGCACCAGCATTTCTAATGGCATCCACAGCTGAACCATCTGTATAGACATGGAACCAAACAGATGATGGATAATGCTCATCGATAGTAGCTTCCTTAGCTCAGAATCAGTGGAGACCTTTTTACTAACAGGTAGTATCAGGTCTAGACAGCAATCAGCTCTATAAATATGGTTTTGAAAGATAGGGAGTCTAAATAAAGTGAAAAGAAATATCTATATTAGTCTATGCAGTCTGTAACTTTCATGTCATAAAATTGTTTTTATTTGTGAGCATTTGATCAAATATCAATGTTTTCCCCTAATATTTCTTCTAAAACTTAAACAATAGCTCCATAAAGAATGATACAGTATTTCTCCTAACTTTATTAAGGTTAATACAATGATGTTATGTGCCAAAGGTTATCCTATGCCATATTTGATTTCTTAGGGATTCTGAGTATTTCTGATTAATGCAAGTATACAGTTGTTTAACTCTTACATTATTTTGAAAACTTTTTTAGTTATCATATATTAAGTTATAATATGCACTTTTGATGACAAAAAAAAAAAAATGCTGGAATTCACTAATGGGTATTACAAGCATTTTTCAAGTATAAAAAAGATACTTTCAAAGTAAAAATGGATGAACATAAAAAATGTAATTTTTTTAGTTATCAGATGTTGCAATATATGTAGAAATCAAATTTAAAACAATTCATTAAATTCAAATAATTTTTAAGCTTTATCGGAGCATATGAAAAGTTCACCATATTTTTTGCTATACTTTGATACACATCATTGAGCTCTGTTTCATCTTCTCCATCACTGTTATTTTGATTTATAATTAATCTCTTGTTACATCTAGATTATTAGATATGCTATGTATATATATATATATATATATATATATATATATATATATATATATATATATATATTTAAATGACAACTTTTGTCAAGTTTAATTTGATGTCTTTGTTATCTATAAAAATATATCCTGACTGTCATATGAATCATTTGGTCTTTTGTAAATATTATTGCCTCTCTTAACAGGTAATATTAAATTTTTGTTTGAAAATTTCTTTGTATGGTTTATTATTTATACATATATTTAAGGACAGAACTAGTGGCATAAATTCATTTGATATAACTACTATACATTTTTTAAACATTTCCCTCTTTGTCTTGTTATTGTTTATTTGATGGCATATGAACTAATAGGTTCATAGGTATTGTATGAACCTATTAGTTCATATGCCATCAAATAAATAGGTTTTGTAAATTCTTTAAACAGGAAGTTATTTTTATTGAATATTTTTATTTTTAATTTTGTATTTTGCCCATCTATCCTATTCCATGAATATGAATGGAAACAATATTTGAGAAATAAAATCCAAACAGTTTTTTATTTTATTTTAGGATTGTTATTTTTTAATGTGAATTAATAATCTAATTTATTTTATAGTTTTCTCTTGTCATTAATTTTTGCTCACTTTTAAACAATGTTTCACATTAAAGCTAATGTGTTCTATGAATTCTTAATTTGCAACATTTCCTTCTTAATATTGGTCATTTTATAATCTTTTTTAATATATAGCTGTTTTTCTATTATACTTTTAAACAAGAGGAATTTACTATTTACCTTTTAATTATTGCATTTTCAATTTTCTTCCATTTACATATAGAGCCTTTGCCAAATCTGGACATTCTTGCATCAGGAGGAGATACTTTTTCTTGTCTAAATTGAATTATTTTACTTTTGAAATCAGTATTGTCTGTTTTCTTTGATAACATTCTTATTACTAAAAAGAAGATGTGTCAATTGCATTTCAGTTAAGGCAAATGTGATTTACTAAAGTTTTTCTTATGCTTACTCCAAAATCATATCTTCATATATCTAAGGAAAAAGAAAGACTGATTCTTGATCCATTAAGTTCTTTTTGGTGAAAATTTTCTTTTACCCAGATTTTTCCTTTTTCTATAAATCTATAGCAATAGTCTTATTCACATCTATACTATATACAACTTACATTGTTTGGAGGATTATTTGCTTCTACAAGCAATATCCCCTACAGTTTCATGTTACTTAATTGCTTATCAAATCAGTATATAACAATTCTAAAGACTGAGAAATCAAAAATTTCTTTCAATCAATGATTTAAATATTTTGGATATCACACATATGCATTTCAAATTTTTTTATATGAAATGTATGCATTGTTTGGAGAATATACCTAAAATTAAACAAAAGAACTATGTTCTATATTATATAGGTACTGATTATGTACTTGAATATATGTCTCCAAACCAAAATATTATGATCTAGACCAGGGCTTCACAACCTTTTCAGCTGGTGGACCCCTTTTTCAGGCGAAAATCCACGGTGGGCCCCTGTCTGTCAAGCACAAGTAACTAGAAAATTCAGCTCAAAGCCCATCAAAATAAAAAATTCCATAAATGCAGTGCCATTTTCTTCAATAATCCCACAATGAATCAAGAGTCTTTGACTTATTGATGAATGAAAACAACCTTAAACTGACTACATTTCCATTCGTCTGAATTTCCACATTATATATTTAGATACTTGCTGTCGGATTTACTCACATCGTTCAACACACTAGGCTGGCTATATTTCTAATTGAGTGGAAGAGAATATATTGCAAAGAAAAGCAACATTCGTTGATAACATTTTAATTTTAACAACAAAAATATCAATATAAACAGAATTCAATTAATTTATAGAAAATACAAATACCTACAAAAGTTATTGCCCAGAAAAATTCACTGCTCGTCGACAAAACACAAGGCGTTCTTCTTTACAAGTGATGTGTCTGTAATAATAACGGAATCTTAATGTAAAGATTGAGATTGCCTCTGATGACACAATATTGATAAGTTAAACTCAATACTTAACAACTGGATATGGATGTCTTCGATACTTAGTTTTGGTTTTTTTTAATAGATCAAGACTCTGGATTCGCACGTGTATGTTTTGGCTAATGGAATAGAACATGTTTTGCTTTTTCAACAAGAGTAGATATTTTTGTTTTCCAAATGTATCCAAAAGTGTGAGTAACTATCACTATTGAAAGTAATAATGCTCCAACGATGATGGCAAGCTTTGGAGGTGTTCAAGGATTTCATGAAAAAAATTGTTCCCAAGCTGCAATGTCTTGTCTTTTAAAAAATCATTGAAAAGAGGGAAACACTCCTCCTCTCTTCCACACTCTTTGCCCCAAAATTGATTTTCCTCTTGAACGTTCAAACTTTGTTGTTTGCAGTGACCGTTGTTATAGTTTTCCCTTACAGTGAAGTATTCATTTCGTTCAATGTAGAAAATATCTGCCAAATAAACAAGTATTCATTGCCTGTTTTCCTTATTATAAATCTGCTAATTTAGTATTATGGTAGTCTAAAAGTAAAGCTAGGACTTCTTAACGTAATTCATATAATTGAGAAAGTGCATACCTACATGAAAGCCGTCTTACTTCTGTATGAAGAAGCAGAGAATGATGAAAGCTTCCCATATATTCACACAGTATTTTGAAAAGTCTTGACTTCAATGGCCATGGTTTTATGTAATTAATAATTCGGACAGATTTATCTAAAATTTCCTTGAAAAATGCAGGCATTTTTTTCATAACTAAAGCATGTCTGTTGAGAACACAATAACTACTACTACAATCCTGCGAGCTTTCTTTTATTTTTGTTATCTGTCCTACCATAGTACCCCTCATAGCTTTTGCACCACCTGTGCGCACATCAATTAAATTAGATCCTGGAATTCCATTGTTTCTTAAAAAACGTCCAACAAGCGGAATATTTGAGCATCTGTTTTATGGGCAGGTAGTAGTTTGTCCAAAACAGTTTGCCAAGTTTCTCCACTCCAAAGTTTGCCTCTTCGAAACATCCCGAGTATGCATGATGAACAAAAGCCAATAAAATTGCTAATTCCACAATGTCAGCATATTCATCTATTTGGAGAGAAAATTATTTGTGTTGGATGCAAGAACGCAGAGATTCTTTCACATCATTTGACATGTCAACTATACTTCTCTTGACAATATTGCTTGATAGTGGCTCTGAAGATAAGTTTTACTGCCTTTTAGTCTAACATACAAGAAACAATAACACATGCTTTTATGAGGATTTTCACAATGGTATAAGCTTTGCCACCCAATAACTTACCAAGAAAGAAGCTTTTAGTGAGTTTTCATTAATTGTTTTCGCATGAGTTTTCAAGCAGTGTTGAGAAGGAGCTAATTCAGTGCTCTTCCTCTTGAAAAATCAATTTCTTTAGTATGGAGGTCCAGATGAGTGCCCTCAAAATGAAGAGGCAATTTAACTGAAACCATCGAACTGGTCGGTAGGACTTGTGTGCAAATTACACACTGAGCTTTATCCTCCCCTGTCTCGATAAAGCCCATTTAAAAATAACTTTCATTGTACTTATGCTTTTTAGCTATTCCACTTCTGCAGGGTATTGCAACTTTTCAAGAACTTAAGAGTTTTTGCAAAATAAATTCTACTGTGGCGCTTTGTGTGATTGTTCTTCATTAGGCTGTCCTCCTTCATTATTATTTTCAACTGAGAGCTTTACTTGTTGTGAAAGTGGTGGAAAAGCTGCTACCTTCAATGATCTTGACTTTAGCCATGGGTCCATGATGAAAGCAATAAACTGTGCAAAAAGCAAATGGTGCACTCATGAAGGAAGTTCAACATTGAATGATGTCCCGATAAAAATGAGAAAAGGCGGACAACTGTTCGCTGCTCACATAGTGACGAGAGCATACAAGGCAAGCTCTCTGATTGGTCGGCTGAGTTTGCGCCATTTCCGAAGATCGCACGTAGAAGGTTTCTACACGTCAAGCGCCATATGCCAGGCACATGTGATCCCTGGAGTTTACAGAAAGTTGAACAAAGAGGTCCCATCCACTGGCACTAAACTACCGGCTTGTCAACACTTGGAAACCACAGCTACTGTTCAAAGGTAGCCTAGGACCCATAAGAGGTCCGCGGAGCACTCATTACGAAGCCCTGATGTAGACTAAGCTAGATTTATATTTTTTAAGAATTAAGTTCTTTTTAACCCCTTATCAATTCTTACTTCAATCAATCAAAAGCCTAAGAAAAGTCCTTTAAAGTTATTGATTTAAACTTTTTTACTTAAGTGTATTTTAAGTATCTTCATATAGAAAAGTTACATTCATGAAGAAAATTTCGCCATTAAAAATAAATTTTTTTATTGGGTTTGCATTTTTCTTCTTTTATAATCAAAAATTAGGCAATAGTAGTTATTCTCAATATCTTTGGAAATTTTCACAAAGATTATTTGAATTACTTGTAAATAAATTCAGAATTTATTTTTTAAATGAGATTTAATATTTGTTTTCTAAAAAATGATATTTGAATGGTTCACACCAATTAAATAGAAAAAAATAACAAATTAAGTAGATATTTGAAAAACACTCATTTGTTTTTCTGTGAATCTGAAAACATCAGCTTGAGGCAAAAATCAATTGAAATTAAATTTGAAAATTTATCTGAAAATTCAGTAATATATAAAATACAAATTTATTACTTTATATTTTAAAGAAAGTCACAATATACAGCAGTTAAAGATTTTTATTTTACATACTTGATTTTTCCATAAATATTTCAACTTAATTTTGATCAATATATTTCAAGATGGTGACTGATGTCAAGAATTTTAAAATTATATCGTTAATTTGAAAGATCAAGAACATACATTAAGTAACCAATGTTATAATTTGAATTTTTGCCGTGAAAGTTTAGGTAAATTAAGGTACTTGTATTTATAATAAATTTGTTACATAAATTATATGTTATTAATGCTGTTTAGTTTAATTTCAGTTTTTTTTTTCTTTACAGGACAGGCACAAAATCTGAATCTCCATCTACAAATAATTATAGCCCATTGAGTTACAGGCAGTATAATGTCACTCATACTGCTCACTATATTTTGCCTTGTGTTCTTAGTAAATTTCAGCAAGCTGTAAAGAAAAGTACTATTAGTGTTTCAGATTTAGAACTGAAGTTATCAATAGAAGAATATAAAAAATTAAAAGAATTAATTTTGCAAGAAACTTCTCTAGCTGAAAAATGGCAAAATCAAGTTCATGAATCTCCTAGTTTTGTTACTCGTGATTCTAGAGAACTTAGAATTAATCGACAATATTTAAGTGAATTAGCAAGATACATAAAGAGACAAATATCAAATTTTAGAATCATTGAATATACATCTGCCCAATCTAAAGAAGCATCAGTAACTTCAAAACCTGTTAAAACATATTCTCGAACTCCAAAACCTCCTAAAGTTGTACAAACTGAAGTATTGTCAGTAAGTGTACCAAATGTTGTAAACGATAATTGTATAGATTTACAGCCACCAACAAAAGGTATTATGGATGAATATGAAGTATTTTGTGAGAAGGAACAGAATCTTCGAAAGCTGTTAGATGCATTTCCTGGAGCAGATATCATGGTAGATATTTTTTTGATTTGAATTATAAAAGCAATATTAAATGCCTTTATTGTAAAATATGAATTATTTAATGGCAAGTATCTCTGCTACTAAATAATAGAAAGTTTTAGGAAAGTTTGGTATAACTTTCCTAATGATTCTGAATTTAAGAACTGGAATTTTTATTTTACCATCGACTGATCATATGTTTGTAATTTATAAATTTAAAATTTATTCACAAAATAATAAAGAATTAATTTTTTTCCCTAATTTTTTCTTTTTTCTTTTATAATTGAATAAAAATGCTTCAGGGAAGTTAAATCAAATTTTTATAAAAAAACATTTATTTTAAATTTTTTAATGAAATGTTTTTAGTGATAACTAAGATTTGTGTAGGTGGATAGTTGCTAGTTGAATTAGCATTAACCTGCAAAAATGTGATCTAAAGTAACAAATCTTTCCTCTTAAAACAATTCTTTCATTTTTTTCATATTCATTTGTTAATGTTAAAAAGATGGCTAATAAATCCATATCATTATATTTCTATATCTTTATTGTAAGTAGTTTAGAATCTCTTAAATTTGCATTTCTGAAAGTTTCAATATTTTCACATTTTTTTTAAATAACCTTATAACTAGGATTCTGTTTGTTTTAACCTTTTTCACTGAACCAATGATATCTAAGCATAAGTCAGGGTTCGCATAACTCCTGGAAACTCCTTAAATTCCGAAAAAAAATTTAAGGGCCTTTGAAACTCCTGGAATTTTGACTTGACTCCTTGAAAATCATGAATTACTCCTGGAATTTTTTTCCTTACCTTGATGCATTTATTTTTTTTACAAAATATTTTAATTTTGTGAATTTTTTTCTTTTAAAATTTTCAATAAAATTGTCAGGAAACTTAATTTAGTATTAATTTTAAATATTGCCACTAGATAGCGGCATGATAGATATAAATTTTTTTGTATTTTTAAATGTTGATTTGTATAAACGTTGTCAGGATCTAGTTCAGCTACAATAATTTCATGATAACTCAGTATAATAGTATTAAGATTTATGTAAAGTGAAGTGAAATAATTACCAAAAAATAATTAATTTGTTGCATAATTAAGACTGGCGATTTTAATTGATTCTTATTCTATTTGCTGCTGTTTTTCTTTTATTGTAGAAAACTCTTTAAATATTTATATTTAAATATAAAATTTTTAACATATTTTACACGTTTCCCTTGACGAAAATTACGTATAATTCAATTGAATCAGGATGAATTTGCTTATTAATGAAATAAAAATTATTGGATCAAATTTACTGTACGGTCACCCCTGGTGTGTTTTTTTTGTTTGCCAAATTTTGTAAAAATGTTCGCCAAATTTTGGTGAACATTTTTACTGGAAACCCGGCAAACTAGTATTTTGGCAACCCTATTTGTCATTAATTTCTCATCAATATTTACTGATTTAAATTCATTAATATAAAATTTAATCAAAAAATTTTATGGATAATTTAACATATCAACTTTATTTTTTTACCATAGATGTTTGAAATCTATGAATCTCAGTTTATTAGTTGAGCATATTGTTAAATACCTACAATGTATGAAATATTTGTCACTATTTCAGTCGTTTTCCTCCCACTGCTTTTCCCGTTCGAAAATTTGTCATGCCTTGGCGACTTTTTGAAAATTTTGCTAAGGGTGACCGTACGGTAAATTTTTACCAAATTATTTAATATGCCTGGTGGGCCGAGCTGGCAGCTGAATGGTTAGTGCTGTAGCCTTCGGTTCAACAGTTCGTGGGTTTGAATTTCACATTGGGTATGGATGTTTGTAGTGGTTCGGAATCCACTTTAAAGCGTAGGTCCTGGTCTAATTAGCCCTCTTGTGCATGTACATATTATATGCATTTTTGGTTAAGAAAAATTTTTAAAATAAAATTAAAAAAATTATTTAACGTGAATGTCGTTACCTGCTGAAAATTTTTGATTTGATTCCTGGGAAACTCCTTAAAACTCCTGGAATTTGATTCTTGGAAATCTTTACGAATCCTGATAAATTCATTAATAATTTTCCTGACTTTTAGTAACATACTATATGCCTATCACTTTTTGCTGTCCAGAATGTGAATTCTAGAATGGTGAAACTCCTATCCATCATCATCTGTTGGTTTTTCTAAATAAAATGTTATTCTGTGTTCATTTTTGCTGATACATAACATTTAGTGTGTGAATGGGTGTAATTTTTTGAAATTGCAAGTTTCATTTACTTTTATATTTATTTTACTGTTAATCACATCAAATCATAAATAAACTGAAAATATAGTTTTTCAGAGAATATTTTCTGATATATGTTTTTTAAATAATGCTTTTAATAATTTATTTAATTCTACCTAAGTGCATCATTTCTTGCTGAGCTATTGTGTTGACTAATAAATTTCACTGAATTAGGGCTAAATAACTTCAGAGAATGCTACCCTTGAGATTGTATGTTTAATCATAGATTGTATAGATATTTATGCTGTTTAATATGAAATATTTCTTTTAGGCCACTTTTATTGTTAATATGGTCTCCTCATATAAGAAATAACTAATAAATATAAACCATTAAAAAGTTTTCGTTTATATATGATATAAAATTAAATATAGACAAAAAAATTTATAAATTAATCTTTAAATTAAATATAGACAAAAAAATTTATAAAAGCATCTGAATTGTAGCTACACGACATGATAATTGAATAATTTATGCTTTTTATAAAATTTTTTTATATTATTATGTAACATTTGTATTGTTACAAACTGTTTAAACTGTTTTTGGGTCTTCTGTGAACAACTAATATACACTTGTTTTTATTAGTAAATCCTGAATGTTTATCTTATTAAAGTATTCACGTGAAAAAAGTCAGAAATAGTTATATTGGGTATTTTTTCAAATATTTTTATTTGCTTATATAAAACAGAAATCAAGTTACCCAAAATTAATTTTGATTTTGGTAACTTAATTTCTTTTTGCTTGTAACTTTTTAGCTCAACTTTTTAAACTTTGAGGTAACAAAGATGCCAGAGCTGAAATTTCAATACAACTCAAATAAAAATGATTAAAAAATTTTTTTGTTATAAAAAGTGCTATTTGATTGGAATATTGCATATTTTCCAAAACTCAAGATATAACTGTTTTTGTATCTTACCTTGAAAATGGTGAACATAGAAAAAAATTTTAAACAACTTATTTCATCCTAAATATAACAAGTAATAATCATTTAAGTAAGATTTATTATATATTTATATATATATTTATTTAACATTAATCAGTTTGGATATTTAAAGGATTTCAATACAAATAAAATTATTAAAACTAAAAAACATTAGAAAAAACTTGGCAACTTTGTTTATAAGATTTCAAAAGTATTGCTGCTAATGAAATATATTTTAGCCAAACAATCTTTTATTAAGAATTTTTTAATTGTAACTTTTTATCTTTTAATGTGTTCTAATCTTATTTGTTATTCATTATAACTACTTAATGCTTATTTTGAATAATGTGTTTATAGTAATGTACTTTTTTAAATTTGAAATATAAAAAAATAGTAAATTATTTTTCGTAAGAGAACTTTTTAAGAATGGGTCACATAGCAAGATTCTATTATAAATTTGTCATGATCATATTTGCTTTTTCAATAGCCATTATTTGTAATGTAATTAAAATAATTAAAAATGTTTAGCCAAAACTATGAAATACAGGTAATATTTATTTAGAATAAAACTTAAAAGAGAATTTATTTTTTAGTTTTCAACTTTTACTCTAATTATTTTATATTTAAGTAATTTAATCACAGATTTATTAATGACTGTACTATATTTTTCTGTATTTTAAACTATTGATTGGTTTCAATTCTATTAATATAAAGTATATTTATTTTTTTAAATAAATTTTCAGTCTTAATTTTATAGCAAAATTTATATTTCTATTATTTTTTAAATATCTTGTGAAAGTTTATTCTGTAAAAAGGAAAATTTAGTTGATAAAATGCATGTTAAGTTTCAGTTTGCCGCATTTTTCGATTGATTTGTATTTAAAAATTGTTTTGCAAAAACATTTTTTCATCTGAATGTTATTGTGAATTTCAAAATAATTGGTAATTCTTGTAGTTTGAAATTATTGCTAATTTTTAATAACTGTAAAGTTAAAATTTATAGCCATTGAAAATTATTTGCATTTTTTATTACTTACATTTTTCATTTACTTACATTTTTCATTATATTTATTTAAGGAAGCACAAGATATTTTAGTGAAGTGCAATTGGGACCTTGATGAGGCAACAAAAATTGCACATTCTCAACCGCTTCGTTGTTCAAAAAAGAAGGCATTACAATCTGTTAATGTAAACTCTTCAAATGAAAACATTGCCTCTCAATTAAATTCAGAAAGCAATCACAGTTCTCTCTCTTCAGACAATAGTGGGACTAAGATTTCTAAAGTAGCTGAAGAAATAGTATTAGACAGTAGTGATGAAGAATTTAATAATAATGTACAAAAAATGAATAATAATAAACGACACTATATGGGGAAGCTTCCAAATTCCAAGCGAGCTCGGAAAATGATTTCTTCTAGTGATAGTGAAGATGATTCATGTGAATCAAACCAATCTTCTGTTAAGGAAACTAATTCTACTTCTAATACTTCTCAACATTCAGTATTGAATACAAGCAATGTTATAATGCAAGGGAAATCTTTCTCCATTGGTCAAACTTTAAATACTAATGTAGCAACTAGCAGTTCAGAACAATCAACAAAATCATCAAATAGTATTCCAAATCTGCCTAAAGGACTTGTTATAACTCAAGTGCAGCAGGCAAGTACCTCATCTTTAAAAATACCAAACTCTGAATTAAAGCCTCTTGAAAATTCTGTAAATAATGTAAAGGTAGATACAGTTACATTGATAAATAAAAAAGATGAAATCATTAAAGGTAATCATATTACATCCAGTCCCTCCACCATTAATTCTGGTAAACCAGCACAGTTGGTACGTATTAATGTATCTTCCAATGGTGTTACCAATAACAAATCAGTTGCTGGATATTCCATTCACAAAACTGGTACTGTTGTTACATTGCCAGTTGTTAATAAAGGTATGACAATCACTCCAATTACAAAGTCTTCTGTGGCAGCGTCATCTAATAAAAATGATGAAGATGAATATTGTTCTACACAGAACAAAGCAAATAGCAAGTCAAGAATTGTTAAAGGAAAACGCAAGAAATACGCAATATCTGATGATGAAGGGGATGATTATGGCAATGATGATATTTATGACAGTGAAGACAGTGATTGTGAACAGAATCTTACTTCAGCACATAATGCTGTCTTAAAGTTTTTCCAAGAAGCTTCAATGGAAGAACTTAGTTCAATACCTGGTTGCAGCAAAAAGAAAGTTGAAGCAATTATTAATATTAGACCATTTGCTGACTGGAAGGATTTGGTAAATACAATTTTTTCCTTATGTTAATAAATTGTTACAATTGTAATGATATGATTTAAAATACAATAATATTTATAATTGTTAGTAATAAAGTAATATATTTGGATAATATTGTATATTTGTAGTAATCTGCAGATTGTAATTATTTAGAAAACTTAAAACATAATATTGAAATATCTAAAATCATTTTTTTGTTATGTAATGAAAAGTTGTTCTTAAAGAAGATTAAAATTTGTGGATATTTTAATTATAGGGGAAAAAAGTTAAAATATCAAATTCAGATCAGTTATATATTTTAATGCTATTAGCTACCTTTACCTCTGACCAAGACAAATATGGCAGTTTGAAAATATGGCGTTTGAAAAAGTAAAATATCAAAATTTAAAAAAATGCCCTTTGAAATGTCTGAACTCTGAAATGCAATACCTCAACTTAAAAAAGTGATATATTCACATTATAGTGAAAACAAGGTTCTTGACCATATTTTGCCAAATAAAGAGATTATTTTCTAGCAGAATAATGGTTTGTATTTATTTGTTTTTATTAATTTATCAAAGATAAGTTAATTTTTTATTAGTTATCCCCCAAAAAACTGTAATTTGAGATTTTTGTTTCAGGGCTATTTGAAAAAAATTTTTTTAAAGCTATTGTAAATTTTAGTGATCTTGTAACACAAATAATTATGACCTTGAAATTTCTGTTATTAAATATAGTAAAAAATAGTTATTTTTTATTTTTCTAATATTCTTTAGATTGAACTTTTTTAATTTTTTAAGTATTTAAAGGCTTTTTCTTAGTTATTTGTAAATTAATTTCTTTACACATATCACTTTAAACTTGAAAATTCTTTTGAAAACATCATCACCAAAATTTATTTTCATACATACATTTTGATCCTGCTTTCTACCTGAAAAGATTAGCGTAAAGATTTTAAAGAAATAATCAAACTTTTTAGGCCAAAGCACTTTTAATATGTTAATATGAAGTTTTCTTTTATTATTATTTTTTAACCCATTGTGTTTCAAATTTAATTCTGAAATTATGTTGATTCAGAAGATTCATAAAATGTTGATAAGATTTTAAGTTAAAATAATTTTATATTAGTTTCAAGTATATTTCAATTATTTGTATAAAGTTAATTTAAAAATGCTGAATAATTATCTCTGTACAAATATGGATAGTAATTTAAGTTGTAAAAGTGTAGAAAAAATACAAAGAATTTTAATTTATCTACATCTAGCCAAAAGAAATATAAAAATTTATTTATGTTATGTTTATCAGTTTTGTTGAATTGACAAATTTATTTCCCAATTTATATGTGTTTAATATTTAGTTCAGAGTAATAACTAAGCATTATGTTTTATGTATAAAATAATAAATGTTTATAATTTTACATTATTTTATTTTGTGCATTAATTTATAAGTAATGTAGTCACCATTTTATTTTAACATATTATTTTAACATAATAACATTTTACAAAATTAGTTTCACTGAAATGTGAAACGAACATGAACGGATTGGAGACAAACAAACAAAATGGCGAAATAAATATCATCCCAGAATTAATTGTAATCTATTACATAAAAAAATTTAACACAATTTATACAACTGATGCGTCAAATAGAAAATATCACTGAACATATTCGACATTTGAGTTTGACGTCATATCACGCAAGTCCATTATTATTTACTTATCTCTTTTACTGGTTGTTTTGAAGAGAAGGCAAACCAAACAAAAAAGTTTTTATTCATTTTTCTGTAATCCTTTTTTAGAATTTTTATATTGTGTGATTTAAATTTCCTAAAATGAGTAATTTTGGAAATTTATAAAAATTTCTGTGTTAAAAAATATGCACTTGCGGACGAAAAAAGTCGCAATGATCGCCAATGGGGGGGAGGGTCCTACTGGTTTTACTATCCTACTAGTGCAGAATAAATTTTTGTGTAATTGGTCAGTGCAAGTGTGGGTAATGCAATTTTATATTTTTGTAGAAATCTTGTTATGAAAATATTCACAATATCTGGTAATAGTATGTAGAGCATTTTTTTCTTTGTAAATTATAAATATTTTGTTTTAGATTTTCTTAATGAGTTAATGTTTAACCTTAATATGTAATGTAAAGATTGCTTAATGAATAAATTGAGTTATACGCACAGTAATTTAATAAAAAATTTTTTTCATTAAATGTTTCTTAAATTTAAATTATTTGTAGGAAGTAATTTTGTGTTAATAATAAATCCATTCTAGAATGTGAAATAACTTTGTTTTGTCAAGTAAATATATAAATTTAAAAATTTTTTCAGGTGCAGAAACTTGGAAGTGATAAAACATTGTCAACTGATTTACTTAATGGTGCTAAGAAAGTTCTAGATATGAGAAATGCAATAAACAAATTAATGGCTAAATGCCAACAAATATCACTTGATATGGAAGATTTGGTTGAAAATTTAAAAGAAAACAAAGAATGTTCTTCAGATTATGTTACCAAACAACCAGAGTTGCTGAATTCTAAGTATATATTATTGAATAAGTTGTTTTACTTTTTTGAAAAACTTGCTATATATTTTTCTAATTAAATGTTGTATTTATTTTAGTATGCATTTGGCTTCATATCAAATGCTTGGTTTGAATTGGCTATTACTATTACATAATCAAGAAGTCAATGGTATTCTAGCTGATGAAATGGGTCTTGGAAAAACTGTTCAAGCTATTGCATTTTTAGCCTATCTGAAACAAATTGGTGATTGTGGACCACATTTAATTGTTGTTCCATCATCTACTTTAGGTATGTCAAAAATATTTTTTTGTATAAAAGAGCAATAAAATAGCTTTATTTTTTTATTATGTGAATCAAATCTTTTTGTTATGATAAAAATCAAATTATAAATATATAATATTAAAGTTTCATATGTATCTTGTCTGCACTAAACAATAAAATGTGTACTAAAAGAGATATTCCTGTTAATTTACTGTCAAGCTGTTGTGATTATTAATGGCAAAAGTGCTATTTGCAAATTAAAATGATCAACTATGTTTCATAAACTTTAGTTTACATACTTTTCATATTAAATGAGAATAATGATAAATTTTTTTTCTAAATTTTTTGTTTAAATATCTGAATCTTTGAAATTACTGAAACTGTTATGAGAAATTTTTTTGTTTCCTAATCATGGTTTTTGATTATTTGTTTGGAAGTTTTGGAATATTGTAAGCAAATGAAGATGGAAAATTTTTTAATTAAAAATAAGAGAAAATACAATTTTTTTATGTCTTAAATCTATAGTTTTTTATGTGTTGCAAAAGTTTATATGGTATCTCGTTTGAATGTTAATGTTTTAAATTTTCAGATTAGCATTTATAATAAAATGTTCAAATAATTTGTATTAATCAGCTACAGATTATTTTTAAGCAATGGTGTTATCAAACACTGCATTATCTTATAACATTTATTCATAGCATGAATAAATAAAGAAAAGTTGCAATAAATTGCATATGAAATTTTTTATTGTTGATTAGACTTGATCTGTCGTTCATTATAAAATTATCAGTTGCTGCAACTGTATTTTATGTGTATAATATTTTCTATTTTATATCATTCTTTGCAAGTGCTTTAAGTATATAAGGAATGAATATCTTATCATACTAAGAGTATAGGGGTGCAACTTTTCTTTTCTGGGGAGATACCAGTTTTGAAAGTATTTAAAATTAAGATTTCAATTCAAAAAGTATTTTTTAAACTCTTAATAATCTTAAAATTTCTGTAATTCAATATGTGAAAATATTCTAATAAAATTTAACATTTAAGACTAGTTTTATCTGAAATTTAATTAGTCTTCAAAGCAAGGTTATCGTCACACAATTTGAATATTTTTTGTGAGACTGGTTGTGACCATAGAAATATGAAAACTTCTTACATGGAATGGAGCTACTAAATGAAAATCAATTGTCATTGCATTATTGAGGGAAAACATTCTTAGTTTAACTGCAGATTATTGCCCTCAATCAGATACAGAATAAATTTGTTTGGTTTGAACTTACAGGAAGTGCAGTCGTCTTTAACCCTTTAACTGTCAAGCTATTTTGATAATTTATGTACATAAATTGTCACTTTGAACAAAAGAACTTCTAACAACTAACCTTTGAAATCTTCTGTAAAATGCTGCCATCTATTGAATTGAGCGCACATTAACTTTTCTCGAGATACAGTAGGTTTGTCAATGAGATGAAGCTGAAATGTCTCCTGATATATATTTGGGTATAACAATATGATGCACTCAAAAAAAAAGTTGCCCTGAGCAATAACTTGGGCGTGATATTTTCGAACACAATTGCTGTGCTCGAGATTATCTCCGACATGACAGTTAAAAGGTTAAATTACTAAAGTTCCTTATTTTCTTATCTTGATCCTTGAATTCCCTTAAAATGGGAAAAAAGCATCTAACAAGTTTTAATGAGTTTTTTCATTTGTCGCCAAATTTTTTTAAGCTTATAAAATTCATTATATCTTTTCATATCAACTCATAAAAATGATCACGTGACCTCAAAGTTATTCTAATTCTGAAGAGTTTCTCTAAACTAGGTGTTGTAAAAGATTGGTTTATTTGACATAGTGATGCCTTTAAATTACTGTGAAATGAAACTTTAATAATGTGGTACTCAATTTAAAACTTTAAAATAATGAATTTTAAGATTACAAGGAGGAATTACTTAGTACTATTTTTATTTTGAATTCTTGAAGCATTGCCTGGAAGATTAACCAAGTTCGAACCTCCATGACTTTTTGAAGTATTGGATAATATTCCAGTTGTTGTGTTCTTCTACTTCAAATGTGTACACAGCAAGTTGTGTATTTTGTAGGGAAATTAGTATTTCAAATCGTGGATTTGCACTAATAATCCATTATAATGGGAAAAAACTTAAATAAAATTTTACTTACAAATTTTGTAATAAATTTGTTTTTAATTCCATCAAAAAATTGAAACAAAACAATTTTGATTTGATTCTTTTATAACTTAGTCATATAAGCAGAATCTTTGTGATTCATGCATATTTTTCAAAGCAATTTTGTTTTTAAACTGTGCAATGATAAAATTGATAATTAAAAAGCTTCATGTGAAGGTTCTAAAATTGCTATGAATATGCTATTTAAAGAGAAAAAATGCACTTATATAATCACTTATAGTCTACATTCATGCTTTGAAAACGAGTTGAAAACTGATAAAAAAAACAGTGTCTATTGATTAAACTGTTAATACGCAAAAGAAAAAACTGATATATATATATGCCAGATATTGACCAGAAGAAAATAATAAAATTTTATCATGTTTTCTTACCAATACTTTTTAGGGTATGCTTCTGCTCTGATACTATTGTCAAAGAATGAATCTGTTTTAAATGAATATGAAATTAGTTTAGTAAATTTTCAACTTTGTCAACGGATGGTTTAAATGTTTACAAAAGTATAATTTTTAATACTTTAGTTTCTGTTTGACCAAGATCATTTACTTTTTAGTAAATGAATAATTCAGCTAATCAAACATTCACCTGAAATATCAATATATGTGCTATTACTGCATCGAAGAATTATATCCATACATTTGAGTTTAGAACTTTAAGTCTTTTCATATTTTTGAACACCTTGTAAATCAAAATATTAAATAGTTCTAGAGTATGAAACAGAATTAGCTAAAACTAAAATAAATAAAAAAATGACCTCATATTTGAAGTAGAATAAGTGGCTTTCCAAAATGTAAATTTTTAACTCTTAATGTAAACTTTTATGACTATAATTTCAGGAGATTATGTTGAAGGTCTCTACTTTCAATAGTATGGATATTTTTACTTCCAGTGACAGAACAATGTTAAATGTTGAAAATTATATGAAAGTGTTAACACTTGTCCAGTGTTATTTGTAATGTAAATAACTTGAAATGCACAAACATCATAGTTAATTAAAAACACTTCTCTTGAACAGAAAACAAAACTTTTACTGCACCTGAAGAAAATCGAATAGTTTTTTAATATTCCAACCCCTAATTCCAAATGTTAACATGAATTATTTGTGTACGTATAATTCTGGGAAAAATTGTCAAATATTGAGTCAGGTGATAAAAAAATAAATAATGAAAATTAAAATATTTTTTAAGAAACAGTAATTTAAATTTTCTGTATGGGCAAATTTTTAAAGTGACATCCCTGGTAATGAAAAAAATTTCCTTTTATAATTTAAGTTAATGTTATCTATAATCAGTAAAAATTATTTGTTGCATCAATCCTCTTTTTTTTTAGTGTTAGTCTTATTTTTTATCAAGTTATGATATTTCAATTTATTAAGTATATTATTAGTTAAAAAGGTACAAATTAAAATACTATATTAAATGCAGAGTTGAATTTTCATGCTGTTATACAATTTTATTTAAAATGATTATATAGAGGATTGAACTTTTTGAGTTCTTTTTCTTTTCAACTTCTTTCAAAAAAGATTTGTTAAAAATTAGATTAATAGCAATATTAATATGTGTTAAATTGTTTAGTATAATTCAATCTCTAGAAGTTGAATTTTAGCATTACAGTTAAGTTGCTTAGGCTCCATGATTATATGAAATATGTTAATCCATTAATGGAGTGCAAAAACAAAACAGAACTTGTGGAGAAAATTTTAGTTGGTTAATCTTATTTTTAGTGCATTTTAGAAGTTCATTTCTTGAATTTTAGTTTGTTTCATTTTTTTTAGGTTACAATTGAAAGCTATTAATAAATATTTATAAATGGCTTTTTAAAGTTTATATAAATAATAAGATTAATTTCATATCCAGTATTTATTATTAAAGGTTTCTATATTCATATATGAAGGTCAGTCAAAAAGTTTGTTGTTCTGCTCAAGAAAACAAAACAAGATAGAAATTTTTAAGCTTTATTAGCATGGTAAAGTTACATTCAAAATCTTCTTTTCAGCATAACCACGTCAATTATTTAAGCATTAGTTAAGGTGTAGTACAAGTTTTTCAATGCCTTCTACAAAGAAATCTTGCCTAACGTTAGTTAACCATTGTTGGGCTGCAGTTGTCACTTTGCCATCCGAATGGTACTGTTGCTTCGAAAGTTCTTATTTAATTGGACCAAACACAATAAAGTCAAAAGGTGAAAGGTCGGGACTATAAGGAGGGTGACTCCACACTTCCCATCTAAACTTTATCAGAAGTTTTCTTGATTGTTTTGCTGCTTGTGAGCTTCCATTGTCTTGCAGGAGCACAATGCCTTTCGACAGTTTGCCTGGCCATCGATTTTCTAAGAATTTTCACAATCACTTTAGTGTTTCACAATAAGAAATATTAATTGTGGCGCCTTTTGGCATGAACTCTGTATGCACCATGTCTTTGTCAAAAAACTGCGTTTTCATCATCCTTCCTGCAGATGGAACAGGTTGACACTTTGTTCGTTTTGGGGAACTGCAATGCTTCCATTTGAGCAAGTTGTATTTCATTTCAATTCAAAAGTGGTGAATCCAAGTTTCATCTCCAGTTGACTTTTTTGGTCCTGAACCAGCGCTAGGTATTTCAAAAGAATTGATCAGAAAGAATGTCTTTGATCTCTTCAGAAAACAACAGTTTATGAATTGGCACAATGCCAATGATCAAAGTCAAGCAAAGCTATTAAATAGCACATGCCCTAGCAAAAGGCAAAAAGAATTATTAAAGCTCAATAGAGACAGTCTAAGAAAAGCAGTGGGACTACTTACAAAACACTGCCACCTTTAAAGACATCTCACGATAATGGGAGTTTCAGATGATCCTACTTGTAGAGGTTGTCATTATATGGAAGAAACTTCAATACACATCTTATGTGAATGTGAAACCTTTTCTGCACATAGATTTGAACACCTGGGTCAGCACTTGATTGAACGTAGGATGTTGCAGGAAATTCCTGTAAAATATCTGCTGAACTTTGCTTCAGCCACTGGTCTCTTAAATAGGGCTTTCTGAGGGGTATAGTACTATAGACCTATGGTCGCAGTGCTAGGTTCTTTTGGACCACCGTAATTTTAAATCTAAAAATCTAAATCTTCATCTCATGTCACAGTTTTGTACAAAATCTTATTTCCTTCTGTTTTATATAACGTTGCAGAGATGCAAATGCACTTTCAAAACATTTTCCTTTATGTTCCCCCGTCGATGGACGTGACAACCATCGAGCACAAACTTTAGGAAATTTAAGGTGATTGGCAATAATTTTATTAACACTTCCATGAGAAATATCTAGGTTATTTGAGATTTTGTCTATTATGCATTTGCTTGGAAGGCTGCATTCATTCACTAGAGCAGCGATTTCCTAATTTGTTGTAGTGGATGGTCTTCCCTCGACCTCAGCTTCGTGGAAGGAACATATTTACATAGTAATGCAACAAACTTTCTGACTGACCTAAGTATGTATTCTAAAAACTAAGATTTTCCATAATATATTTCTATGGTTTAGTGGTCATAAATAAAAAAATTATTTCATTAAAATGTTTAGTTGTTTCTTATATATTTTACTAAGCACTAATAAGAGAAACATTGTTTGATTTTTATGATTATGAATTTGTGCTTTTTAATTTTAGATAATTGGAGAAATGAATTTCAAACTTGGTGGCCGAGTGTTTCAATACTTGTATATCATGGTAATCAAGAAAGTAGACGTGAACTTCGTATACAAATTCTCAATGATGAAGTTGAAGAATTTGATGTTATGATAACAACGTTAGTATATTTGTGTATTTATTTATATTTAGTTATTTCTTATAAGTAAGGAATTTTAAAAAAGAGAAAAATATTTGAAGTAAATTATCAGAGAATTGGATGTTAGCAAATCTTTGGCAGACAAATAGAGTTGGAAATTTTTTTTAAATTACAGACCATTTTTAGTATTAATGACAAAAAATTAATAAAAAGTCCTTTGCAATATTCTGTAGTACAAAACATATCATATTTAGATTATAGAACTTTGATGTGTTATGAATCAAGTAATTTAAATGAAGTGCAGAATCCTCTTTTCTACTTGTCTAATGTGCCTAAAATAAATGTCTGTATGTGATTTTGTTTTAAAAGAATATCATAATTTTGAAGAAGAGTTTAAATCATTACAACTGACTTTAAGACTTCAAGATTGTATTACTAAGAAATTTGATCCTATTTAAATATAAAATAAGTATTTTTTACTTTAACATATTCTCAAATAGACAAAGCTATTGTCACTTATGGAAAGTTGTTAATTTGTATTTATTACTCTCTTGGTCAAGTATCTGTTGAATGTTGGTTTTCTGTGAACAAAAATTTAATAGAAATAGCCGTACACACAATTAATCAATTATGTGTGTGTGGCTATGCACATTATTGATGATCACATCCAAAATATAGGAGGTGTCAGCAATATAATTAACAAGACTTACTTAATATTTGCTGCTGTTCTCGGGCAAAAGTATATAAATTATATTAAAATAAATTAAAATGGGGAAAATGGTAACAGAGGAAAAGCATTTCTTGAAGAAATTGATGAACTGAAAATCTAAAAGAAATGTTTGGAAGATAACATAAATAAACTTGAAAAATCTGCAGTAGTGTATATTGAGGAAGTTTAAAGAACTCGTAAATTAATATTAATTGAAAAGTCAGACATGTGTATCAGTGTATTGCTTCAGAGATGCAACAGTTTTAACTCAATAATATTAATGAATTGAAAGTGAAAGCTTTAGAGTAACAAAATTATTATTTTCTAAGAGCAAAATTTTGTATGTATAAGTAACCAAGAAATTAGCAGATCCATTAAATTAGAGATTACAAAAATAGAAAAACCTAGAATATGGGTATGAAATTTAAGAGTTTGAATGTTTGCAGAAAAAGTTAGAATTGCTTTTATAAAATAATTGGATAAATATCATTTTGGAAACTTTATCTAATAGTTGTATTTGTTTTGAATAAGTATATTTATATTTGAAAAGAGGTTATACACTCACCTTGAAATACCCAATAAATTAAAAGATAGGAATCTACTAAAGATGTTTAATAGCTCTTACCCTTTATTTTATGCATTGTTTAATCCAGTAATATAAAATTATATTGATCATTTAAATACAATTTTTTCTTTTAGCTGTAAATTCATCAAAGGCTTAGGAAGTAATCATTAAATATAATTCGAAATTAAATAAATACTATTCTTATTAATTTTTGCAATAATTAATTTCTATTATTTTCAAATGTAATTGAAAAATGTTGTATGTACATAGTTATATGCATATTTGATTGATAACAATTTTTAAAATATTATTTAAGATGTCAATATCTTCTGGAAATTTTTTAATTTGAATTCTGGAAAACTCCTGGAATTTGATTCTTGGAAATCTGTACAAACTTTGTATAAATTTTTAATTGCTTGGTAGAAACTTTTAACATATTAATGGAAAGAAAAGCGTTTTTCAAAATAGATTATGAGATCTTTTTTTAATTTTTCAGAATCAGCCTAATTTTTTAATATTCCTACTCAGTTGCTAATGATACATATTTGAATTTAATTCTGCACCATTCTGCTGTTATTAAATGCAAATAAACAAAACAAAAATTACAGTCTTGCCATCTATCCAGTGTAACAAATCATCAACTAGTATAATATCCAATATGGAGTTAAAAGTCTGATTTTTATGTTTATAATGTGATTGGATGTGTTCTGCCCTCCAAGAGGCCCGCGATTCTTCACACTTCAAGACTCTCTCCTCTCCTGGAAAAGCTTCATTTCTCTATTAGACTGCAAGACTTATGATGCTCAAAAGAGCTTATATAAGGACGTAATTAAAAAAAATGTTTATAATGTTACTTCAAAATGTATGTTCTGATCTTTGTTCATTATGATAACCCCAGAATTTTTATTCATAGTCTTAAAATATGCAGCATTTAAGAAACTCATGAATAAAAGTTGAGGTTTTTGATAGGCAAGTTTTGATGTGTTTTTTTTTTATTTGAGAGGAATAAAAAGAATCTGAAGGTATATGAGTTTAAACAAGATGTTTTTTTTTAGTCTTCATACCAAAAATAAACCTGTGCAAAGCAAGATAGGGGGCACTAAATATTGGCTATTGCAATGTTCTTTCCCAGCTTCAAAAAGTATTTATTCTAAATTATCAAAAATGATGCATTTCACGTGGTAAAATATTTTTTGTTACTTCTTAGAGTTGAATTAGAGCAAAGGAAAAGTATTTTCTTTGCTTGAAGAAATATTCTTTAAATATAACTTCAATCAATATTGCCTAAGGCATTGGTGGAATTTTTTGAAGATAAAAATTTTATGTATATTCTAAAAGAAAATTAATGTTTATATAATTCATTTGAAACTTTGAAGTAGAAATTGAAAAATTCATAAGTCAATGTGGACTTAATTTAACAAGCTTTTAATAGAAAAATGTGGTAAATCTACTATGCATAGTTGAAAACTTGGAAGAATTAAATGCTTTGTTTCTATTATATTGCATAAATTTAATATAAATGAAACTCCTTCAAGTGTCTGATAGATCACTTCCATGTTTTAAGAGACAAAAATATTTGTTGATTATGAATATGACTAATAGCAAAAAGCTAAAAATTTTTTAAGGACTGAAAAATCAGTGAAATCAAAAAAGTTTAAAAAAATAAAAACTAATATGCATTAAAATAACAAAAAGCAGATGATTACATAAAGTTTTCAAAAAATAGTATATCCTTAAGACTGCAAAATTCATTTTCAATAATTGTATGACTATTATATTGCTTATCTTGTTAATGATTTTAAAGCAGTCTGCTGTAAAATTTTTGCCCTCTTCCCGTAACTCCTTCATTGTAGAAAGAGAACTCTTCAAAAAATTAAAGAATTTTAATTTGTAAAACAATGGTAAGTTGTGAAAGATTTATCAGCATTATATAAAAAATTATCTTTATTTACTTTAGAATTTATTTGCATTATGAAAATGTATTACCAACCTGGCCAATAGAGTAAATGCAAATTTGTCTGGACTATCACTTTATTTCATTTATAATATAATTCATCAATTAGTATTCTTTGCTGCTACAAAATAATTCATCAGACTTTGATATATTGAAAAATATTGGTGTCCTTATTAAAAGTACTGCTATTAGAAATTATATTTTCAAAAAACAAATAACCTTTTACTAAACAATATATTTTGTATTGATGGTCATCACAGCTGTAATTTTAAACTGTATTGTGATTTGATAATAGTGATTTAAATTTCTATTGTAACATCAAAAATTAAACCTTTTTAAAAATTTCTTTCCAATTTAAATGGAGATTCTACAAGGAAAAACCTTAATTTAATTATTGGTGACTTCTCATTTCCAAAAATTTTTTGAACAAATTGCATGTTATTTGGAACTGATAGTTACCTCTGTTATGTTAGGTTTGAAAAAATGCTTTTCATAAGGAGAGAAAGAAAAAAACTTAAATAAAATGCTTAAATCTCTGCAATAAATTTGGTGTCAAAAGATTTCTCTACATCACTTTAATTGTTAACCAAATTTTAATAAATGTGTTTGACTTTGAAAAAGTATCATGTAAAATAATACGTAAGAAGTTTAACTTTTCTAAAATAATGCAAACAAGATTTTGCTGATGTGGGTGAGATGGTTATCCTTTTATCCAGCATTTGATAATTTGATTAAACAATGGTCATCAGTTTTCATGTTGAAGTAAATGACTACTTCTTCACCTTACAAAATTCTCAAAATAGACAAAACTGCTTCTGGAAGTAGAAACTTCATGAACTGAAAATTTCATTATAATCTATCTAAATTTATGAAAAAGATCATTCCTAAAACAAGAATTGAAACTTCACTCAACTAAATAAATGAGTTTCTGTCTCTAAAATAAAACGCAAAGCTTTTTATTTTTCACTAAGCATAACTACTAATACCATGTTTTTTAAAAGTCATTTGACTTCTCCAAGTTCTTTTTATAAAATTTTTTGAGAGAATTCTGAAAACTGACAAGAACTTGACAGAAGTCCAAGTAACATGGTGATGGTTTTGATTTTATTTTTGAAAACTATTTAACTAAGAACTTATATATATTTAAAGAATTAAGATTTACTAAATAAAAATTTTAAGTCTAGAAGTTACTATTATGGCAGAATTTTTATGTTAATAGGAAATTATTAGGAATAGGAGATTATTAGGAAATTTCCTAATTGATATTGACAAATTTTACTTTCTTCAAACAATCAAAGTTAATGATAGTTTTATTAGTGTTTCAAATTATTCATAACATCAATTTTTGGATTTTTTCAAACACTGAAATGATTTGATTCTGTGAAATCAATGATGCGATATTTAAATTTGTCATTCACATTAGTTCATAGTTGTGCAGATTCTTAGAAATGTTTTTAGTTGTAGTAAAAATGTTGTTCCTTATACATAAAAAAATCTTGCATTTTCTTTCATTGTAAAATATGCCAAGATAATTGTTATAATCTAAATTAAAATAAAAACAGTTTTGTTTAACTAACTAGTTTTGTTTTTCGTTAAATTATCTTTTTATTAATATAGTTTACAATGTATATTGATAAATATATTTTATGGGTATATGCCAAAACATATTAAGTTTTAGATGTTTTGCTATTTTTTTTTTCTTTAAGAATAATGGATATGGTATTAGATTTATATATGTGGTCGCAATCAACAATGTCTGTTCTAAAAAATTCAATATTGTGAAATATTGAACTTTTTTCCTTTAATATAAAAATGTGGGACTAAATATTAAAATTCAATTGAAACTGGTCAGAATTTTAATGTCCTTCTGTATTTGTTTTATTTCTTTAGTAAAAGTTAAATTAACTTTATGTAATTTAAAATACAAGAAATTTCGTTTTGTCATTGGTTTGTGTATTTTATGCCAAATTATCCTTAGTTTGATTATATTATTTCAGGATTAATTAAATCAAAAAATTACTTGCCATTTTTTTACTAAATGAAATTATATTTCTAGTTATAATATGGTTACTAGCAGTGCTGAGGATAGAAGTTTCTTCAAACGATTAGAATTCCATTATGTTGTTTTTGATGAAGCTCACATGCTGAAGAACATGGCCTCTCAGAGATTTCAGCATTTGATGCGAATAAAGGTTTAATAAAAATTTTTCCTTTAATTTTTAAAATTATTGCCATTGCTGTTGTAGTGATTCTGAAAGCAAAACTTTCTTTTTTCATGACAATTTTTATTTTGTAGGCTCCTAGACGTTTACTTCTTACTGGCACTCCTTTGCAGAATAATTTAGTTGAATTGATGTCCTTGCTTATATTTGCAATGCCTCACATGTTTTCTGGAAAAACTGAACAAATTAAGCAAATGTTTTCAGCTGTTTCTGTAAGTCTTATTTTGAAAATGCTTAAATGTCTGTAGCAAATTGTTTCATTTGTGCAAAATACAATATATTGAATAATATATTTTTGTGTAGAAAACTGATGGTAATAAGAATACTTATGAAAAGGATAGAATTGATCATGCCAAGAGAATAATGAAACCATTCGTGTTAAGGCGATTAAAGAATGAAGTAAGATTTATTATTTTTAAATTTTTGACATTAATGGAGACTTAATATTTTATTAAAATCACACTACAAAAACTAACTTTTCAAATTTTGGGTATTCTTAAAATTTATGACAATATCTTTGATCAATATCTGAAAATTCTTATTTTTCTTACATTACTAGATTTCTGCAGCTTATTCAAATAAAAAATCAAAGTAAAAAGTATTTATCAATTATAACTCAACATTTTTTGTGAAAGATCGAAAAAGGCCTTTTGTCTTCTGGTATGCCATACATTCTTTCATATCTATAAAAAGCTATTGACTAATCACAAATTTTTCCTTAAATTGATTGGGAAAAGTTCCTTATCTTCAATTATTTCCAATTTCATTTTATTTTGGTGTCTAGAAGCATATAGTTAATAAAATAAAGCCAGCTTTATCTGACAAAATTAGTTTCAATTGTGATCTTTCAACAATTGTCTCTTTTTGTGATTGAAAGCAATAATCTACAGTACAAGCTCATTTTTGTGAACTTGTAAGGACCTATAAAATAGTTCTAAAGTAGAATTTATAAAAAATATTAAATCTCAAAAGTAATTTTTTTTTACTGAATTGACCTCTTTATAAATGTGCAATTAAGAAAAAGTATTTAATGTTTACAATATATAAGAATCACGCAAAATAAAATTTCCACTGAAAAACAACTCTTACTTTTATTTCATTGGAGGAAAATCAGACTATTAATCACTTATATTTTTCTTTTCCAAAACCATATTGAAAATTATTTTTTCCAAGTAGCAAAGTATTTCCCAGTTATTTTTCTCTAAAAAATACTTCAATCATGTTAGCCATACAACTGCTTATTTTGTTGATGGTCATAGCATTACATCATTTTCTTGTTTGACTCCTGGAAATTCATTTTCATTCTCATTTCTTGTTTTGTCATTTAATTTGATTCTTGTGTACAACAGCATCTGAATCCACTTGCCATTTATTGCAGGTGATTTTTTGAAAAGTTTTTAGAAGAATCTTTGCTTCCTGTTTCCTCATTTAATTTTAATTTGCTTCCTGTTTCCTCATCCTTATTAGCATTGATATAACATATAAAAACAACCAAAAAATGCCAGTCAATTAGATGTTTAATTTGTTATTGGATTACAAAATAAAAATGAAAAAGGAAATTAGACATTCTTGGAATAAAATTTTAGCTATCAGTGGATTTTTTTTTGTCATAATTCATACATGAATAATTCGTCCTCAATCAAGTCATCTGGTAAATGTTCATGACTTAAGTCTGCATGTTGAAATGACCTAGATTTAGTTTTTTTATGCAACATCATTCTAAGGCCTAGATTGGCAAGTGCATTTTCCTTGGAACATCAAATTAAAGATAATTTTGAGCCTGGACCACTCCTTGCAAAAATATTTTGATATTTGCATGTGAAACAATTGATTATGTTCTGAATGGGCTGTTAGATGGGCATTAGATTATGTTGAAGAAGTTTGTCAGGAATAGGTTAAAAAATTCAAGATTTCATCATCCACAATTCAAAATGCTTTTGTTCTCTAATGAAAATATTGATCCAATTTCTCAACAATAAAATAAAAAAATGAAAATTAGCAATGAAAAAAAATATTAAAAATAAATACAAACAAAAGTGACAGAAAAATGAATGTACTAAAAAGAAAATTTTCAAAATTTTAGTTTATAAATGGGAATTAAATTCATTGCATTTCTTAGTCTATTTTTGAGACCAGCTGCTAGTTAGTAAATTAGAGATTCATAAAAACTGGTGTTTACTATGTATAAAAATATAGAAGCTAATCACATATACTAATAAGTTTAGTAGACTCTTTTTATGAACTTATAGGGACCAATAAAATATATTTTAAAATTGAAAGTTCTTAAAATAGAACAAGTGCTACATTCTAAAACTTTTTTTTCCTTTCCAAACTGCTCTTTTATTATAAATACAGAATTGTTACAAAAAATATTAATTTTGCATTGTATAAGGAATATATGCATAGTAATATTATTTTTATTTTATTGATGAAATATCAGTCAATATTTTTTCTATTTCTGAACTACAGTTTTAAATTTTTTGATGTAGGAAAGTATTTTACTGTTTTCTTAAGAAATACCTTAACTTTATTTGTCATTCATCTGCTTATTTCATAGACAATAGTGACATTAGATCTTTTTCATATTTGATATCTGAAATTTCTTTCTCGTTCATTATTAATTATTTGATACTTATGTACATTTTATGTTTAAATCTGAAATTTTAAACAGTAGTAGGTTTTTTGTCAAATTCATAGATGTGTAACTAACTCATCATTCAAGTCACTAAGACAAGGTTTTTACATTTTCTAGTTATAATAGTAGTTTCTTTCAGAACATCTGCAAGTCAAAATGGCTTAGTTATCGTTTTTCTGTTATATTATTCTAATCATAAATTGACAAGTGCATTCCTCTTAAAATGTCAATTATACAAGGTGATTCCAATCCATGATTATTCAATACAAAAGTATTTTATGATATTTACAATTGAAACTGTTGAGTATACTTTTAATATTAAATTTGAGTGGTCTGTGAAATGAAAATTAAATAAGGTGGAAGAAATTTTAAATCAATTGCCACAAAACATTTGAGATTTCAATATCTATGCTCTTAGATATTCATTACTTGAAAGTTTACAATTCTTCAATAAAAACGTTTAGCCAAGTTTAAAATATTAAAATGTTTGAAAAAATATGAGAAAAAAAAAAATAAATGTAAGTATTATATGTATGGCAATAAGTTCATAAGAAAAGATTTTTCAAAATTTTAATTTATTAATGGGAGTATTAAATTTACCATTGCATCTTTGGAACCATGTGATGTTCTAACCATTAATTCATAACAGCAGCAGTTTTTATAAATTAGAAGTTTGTGAACATGCATTTATTGTAATATTAATTAAAAATATAGTTTATTAACTGTAAATGATATTTTAGAATGGGGGAAAATTTCTTTCTTAATGTATTATCTTTAATTAAGAATTATTATATAAAGCTTAAGGTATACAGTAAAAAAATTTATTTTGGTTCCATTTTCCTTAAATATTATTGTTATTTGGAAACTTAATACATTCCTGAGTCTTGAACTAAGGCTGTATTAATATATTTTTGATAATTTAAAAAATAGCCATGTTATATAATTAGTGCAAAAAAAAAAAAACAAATAGTGCTTGTTATATAATTTCATCTAAAATTATATTTGATTTATTGCAGGTATTGCAAGATCTACCTGCTAAGCATGATGAAACAAGATATTGTCCAATGACAGAGAGTCAAGCTGAAAAATATAAAGAACTTGTTGAAAAATTCTCTGCAGAGGTATGTTAATCGATTTATATGAAGCACTTTATATTGAGAATTTTTAAGTATTTCTGTTTAAAAAGTTGTCACAGTGTTCTTTCCTGTTAGATTTCTATTAATATAGGCTTTTTTTTTAGCAAGTATTCTAATCAAATTGTAACTGAAACAATTGATATTACTGATATTTTATAAATTTATTGAAGTTTTATTTATGAAAATTATATGAAGTTTGATTTTTTCTTAAACTAGTGTGATTGATGTATTTTGCTAATTGTTTTTTTAAGGTTCAAAGTAATAAAGAAGATGGTTCTGAAAAAATTTCATCTAGTGGAGCAGGAATGATGATGCAATTACGAAGAGCTGCTAATCATCCTCTGCTTCTAAGGAATTTTTATAATGATGGCAAGCTTATAAAAATGGCTAATGAAATTATAAAGGTAAATTTATAAGTCTTATATTCATTTTGAAATTGTATATTCACTAAAATCCTCCTGTGAATTTTTTTCAAATATAATTATAAATTTATTAAGCTAAATAACTTAAGTAAATGTGAGTGTTAAAAATTTTATTAGAAAGATCAAAATAATTAATTTCTATTGTAAACCAGAAATGACAAATTTTAATAAAAACAAATGAAATCCATTTGTGTATCATTTAATACATATATATGTGTATACATATGCATGTATTTAAAAAATATGTTATGTTAGGAAGTGTCTTTATAATTTAAAAAATTGAAATTTTCAAGTCTGTTAATGATATATAAATTTCTGAGTCAAAGCATTTTCTCTGAAACATATTTTTCTGTTCTAATGGCATTTAGTTGTTTTTTTCCTCCCATTTTTAAACTGAACAATCTCTTAAGTGTTTTACTGCAATAAAATAAAAAAAAAATATTTTTTTTTATTTCTTAAAAAAGTAGATTAATATAAAGGTATATATAATTTTGTCTGCATTAATAAAATTTCTATCTTATCACATAAAATTGTGAAGGGAAACTAAATATGCTGCATGTCATAAACTGTCTAATTAATGTAACATCTTCATTAATTGTAATTTTTCATACCAAAAACTGTATTTTACAATATACTAATTTTTATAAAATGAGGTATGTTCATACTGGCATGAAATGTTTAAAAAAGTTACTAAAATGTAATTATTTATTGTATAAATCTATGTTCATTTCCTTTTATTCTCTTTTATACATTATTGAAATTCATTATATTAATTTTCTTAGGAGCCAACACACGAACAGTCGGATCCTAATTTAGTATTTGAAGACATGACAGTAATGTCAGATTTTGAGCTTCATAATTTGTGTAAAAATTTCAAAGTAAGCTTTAAAGATTATTTTGTGTTCATTTTTTCTCAATTCAAAACACATTATTAATTATACAATTTATTCAAAATTATTGTAGTCTCTCAGTTCGTTTATATTATCGGATGATAAAATCGTGGAGTCTGGAAAATTTAGAGTGCTTGATGAGCTCTTACCTTCACTTTTGAAAGAGGTTTGTATTAAAAAATAATTTCTGAAAACTAATTAATGTGATGCAATTTTTCTTTAATTCTAATTTCATTTTAGGATCATAGGGTACTCTTATTCAGCCAATTTACAATGGTTCTAGATATTGTTGAAGCGTATATGAAAATTAGGGGTTATAAGTACATGAGATTAGATGGTCAGACTCCAGTTTCAGATAGGTATGTTTTTATTTCTCTAATTTAAAATATTAATGTGAAAAGTAAAAAAAATTTTCTTGTGCTTACTACTGGTACACATGGCACCTAGATAATGCTAAATGGGTATAATCATTTGTCAGTGCACCTTTAAGTATGTACTGCACTTTAATTAATAATTCAAGATTTAGTGAATTTATTCAAGATCAATTAAGTTTTAAATTAAAATAAAATTTAAAACATATTTAAATGTTACATATTCAATAAAATGTTTGATATAATGTCTGAAAACTAAATATTTTAGAATATTCATTCATATAATTCTTTTAAAATTGTATTTGGAATGTAATAATATGGAAATTGATTAATGAAGTAAGACAGTCAACTAGTGGATAATATCTTTTAATGAAGATATGAAATAACTCTTATAATTTTAAGTAAAAATTTATCAGAAGTCATTTTCTAAAGTTGCTGTGATTTTTAAATCTATCTTATTTTTCTTTTTGAATTTAATAAGGTTTTTTTTTTGTGCCGAGCATATATGTTTTGTGAATGAAGATTATTCATTAAATTTAAGACTGAAGGCCTAAATATATGTGCAGTCTTATTTTTATTATTTTAAAAGTGATTGAAATTTTATAAAAATGTTTACTATATTCATAAAAATGTTTACTATATTCTAATTAAATTAAAGCCTGATAAAAATGTCTTTTCTTATTATAGGCAAACAATGATTAATGACTTCAACAATGATTCTTCAGTTTTAATATTTCTTTTATCCACAAGAGCTGGTGGACTGGGTATTAATTTAACTGCAGCTGATACAGTTATTTTACATGATATTGATTTTAATCCATACAATGATAAACAAGCAGAAGACAGATGTCATAGAGTTGGGCAAATAAAGTAATTGCTATATTTATTAATGCTTTTCATGTCTTTTATTTTCATAGATCATTTTTTAAATTTCAAAATCATGGTATTGAAACTTCTCTGCATTTAATACATTCATGAATTTATGTAAAATATTAAGAATTTTTAATGTTTAATATAATAAAAACAATACTAAAATATTTATTAGAGGGGAGTAAAACTATGCATTTATATATGTGTGATTCTTAGTAATTTTTTATATAGATTTTCCAGTTTTTTATATACAATTTTTTTAAATATTTGACACTACTGCCACACATGATTTTTATTGGAAGTTTCACTGAAAAATAAAATTTGTATAACAATAAATGGAAAATTTCAACAATTCTTAGTATGAATTATCAATTTCTCTTTTATTTAGTATGAAAAACTGATTTACTTATGTAAAACTTTTTTGTGTGTTTGTTATGGCTTATACGAGGGTCACTCTGAAATTTTTGAGATACAACTAGGTTTTTAAAGTTATACTTACAAAATTTTAGGTGTGTTCAAAGTAGTCTCCTCCAGCATCAATGCACTTTGTAGATGAATTTTCCACAGATTAAATGCCTCAAGCCATTCATTTCTTCGAATAGATGAAAAAAATGCATTTATAGCCACATCAATCACTTCTTCTGAATGAAAACGACGTCCACGTAAGTTCTTTTTAGATTAAAGAATAACCAAAAGTCGCATATAGCTAGATCAGGTGAATACGGCAGATGTTTGATCACTTTAATTTGTTTTTGCTTAAGAAACTCAACTGTTAATCCGGCTGTATGTGAAGATGCATTGTCATGGTGAAGCATTAGTCCCTTAACATCCAGTTCTTGTAGAATTTCTGGAAGACATTTAGTGGTATACCAGTTTGCTGTTACTGTCTTCTGTCCTTCCAGCTTGATGGCTTTGACCAATCCCGTACTTCTGAAGAAAACGGTATACATCACTTTTTTCAGTGCACATTGTTTTTTCAACATTGTCGGCGTGGGATAATCTCCAAAGACCCATACTTTGCTTTCTTGACGTGTTGGAACGTCAAAAAACGGCATGTACGTTTCATCACCTGTTACACTTTTAGAAATGATGCGGTGGCCACCATCATTTAGCATATTAAGAGTTTCTTTACTAATTCTGACACGCTCCTCTTTTTGATGCTCAGTTAGATTATTGGGAACCCAACGGCAAACTACTTTTTTCATATGTAATTCTTCATGAATGATTTTGTGTATGGCTGCGGATCCAATGTTAAGTTCCTTCTGTATCATTTGATAGGTACAGCTATTATCATCCATTAACATCTTTCGTATGGCAGGCACAGTATCCGGGATTACTGCCGATGGCGGCCTTCCTGTGTGTTCTTCATCCTGAAGAAAATTGCGACCTCTTCTAAATTCTCTGAACCATCTGAATTCAGGAGCACGAGCTGGAGATTCATCACCAAATGCTAATTGCAACCGTTGAACGCATTCTCCTTAATTTATTCCTGCTTTGAAATTGTAGAAAATCATAGCGCGAAAATATTCTCGCGTCAGCTCCATCTTCTCTTCTGTTTAAAATTTATCCCACGCTAAACAAGTTGAAGTAAGTCAGTAAAAAATCGTCTTCTGTGTTAAAATACTTTGTACTTTAAAATTAAACCGTTATTTTTATTTTGTAAATTCTCGTCTGAACGTATCTCAAAAATTTCAGAGTAACCCTTGTATTTATGACATATGAAATTTTCAAATTTATTTCATTCCTAAAATTTTTACCTTAAATGTATGTTTTGTGGATTGGTAACATCCTATAATAATTGTAATTTTGTTGTTTAAAATTTTAAACTGTCAGTTATAGTAGTGGAAAAAGACTAAATAATTTAATATAGTGATAATTAAAAAAGTTAGCCCATTCGTAAATATTAGAAAGAAAAATAGTGCTTTCTCTTGACAAAAATTTTTTGAATAAAATAATTCTTGATGCATACTAATTATAAGTTCTTTAATGATGTGTGTTATAAAAAATTCAAATATTTGCCTTAAATAATTGATTTAAAAGATCTCAAAATAATAATACTGGATGTGAGAAGGAAAGATTTGCTGTTTAATTTATTTCAAATTTTGTATAAAGAAAAAGAATGGAAAAAAAGATTAACCAAATTCTATCATAGTAGCTTTCTAAATAATTCAATAGTGTTTCGATTAAAAATCCTTTATTATATGTGTATACTCCACTTTTATTTAAATGAGAATTTAAAGCACCAATATTAATTTAGAAACCAACTGATAAATTTAATAATGCTTTTACCTTATGTAGTATTTGTAAAAAATTCAATTTGACTCTTTAAAAATCTGAGCGATTTTTATAATAGCAAGTAAATACATGAAACTACATTATCTGTGAAATTGAGTGATGTGCCTATTATTGATTAGCTATTTCATAGGTAATTAATTAAATCATGCAATAAGGGAGTAAATCAACACAAATAAACACACATTTGAATAATTTAAGCACTCAGTACTAATGGCATATTTAGTGTTAAAATTATTCTTTAATTACAAATTTGTTCACTAATTTTTTTATGGCTGTTTATATAATTTTGAATAAATTTGATCTTTTATTTTGTAATAATGGATAAAATAAGTAAAAGGGCTTAGAAAATAAAACATTTGCTTAAGCTAGTCTTTTACTTCATTTCAGTTATTTTATTATCGGGCAAAAATATTAATATTTTTCAAAAATATTTTGATGGATAATTGCTTCTTAAATTTGAACATTTAAGTTGCTTTAGTGTTCTTAAAATTTTCCTATACTTTTTCTCAAAATTCCTTAAATTCCTCTTCATTTCATGTTTCAGTGCTCTGCACCCTGTTTACATTGAATATATTTTATAGTTTTCTTTAGACTAGAGATTGGATTAAAAAGAAAATTGTTATTTAGAAGTATTAAGTTATATTACTTCTGAAGTATTTTAAAGAATTTATTATTTTTTTTCTGCATTTTATATAAATACAAGTGTTATTTCAATCCTTGTAAAAATTCTCAATCTTTTTTCAGAGATGTTAAAGTTATAAGATTTATTAGTAAGAATACAATTGAAGAAGGTATTTTGCAAATAGCCAAAGAAAAACTTAAACTGGAACGAGATATACATGAAGAAAATGGTAAATAATATTTCCTAAGTGTATTGTTAAATGCTTTTTCTTAATGCATGTAAATCTTATGTATTAGATGGTTTTAAGTTTAGTCTTGCTATTAAAATGAAATGATTGCTTGTTGATTAAAAAAATTGAATCTTGTTTGCATGTTTTATTTATACCTTAAATGCTGAATTCAAGTACTACTAATGTTTTTATACATTTTTTATTGCAGAAACTGAAGAGAATGATTCAGCAAGTGTTGCAAAACTTTTAAGAGATGCTTTATCTCTTAAAACCACTAAAAGATGATTTTGAACATGTGCATTAAAAAGTTAAAACTGTTGTTCAAACAGTTTGCTTTTAGATATTTTCATTTTTCTTTAACCGATTCTTTTTTTACATGATGTAAACAGTAAAATCTGTATTTCAATAAATGACAAGCAAGATTTTTCAGTTGTTTTACTTTATGAAAGGCATATACATTAAGTATGGAACTTTTAATATTGTCATCATTTTGATATTTCCAAAGAGTTAAAATTGAATATATTCATGTTTCAAAAAATAAAAAATAACAATGATCTGTTTTGTCATACTCAGGAAAATTAAGATATGCAACTAATAAAAAGGAAATTTGTAATAGAGTTAAACATGAATATTAAAGGTATTTATTTCTGAAAATATAATTTAAACATTGCTAAGTGCGTAAAATTGCTTCAATATTATTTGTTATTCTAATATTTTTGATAAAATTGATATTTAAGCACTCTACTTCTGTTAATCTCACATTTTTCCATTTAAATAGACTTCGTATTTTTGAAAATATGAATATTTTATTATATTCTGAAAAATTATTCTATGTTATTTATTTTGTCCTCTTTATTTTTATTTACATTACATCTGATGAGTAATTAGTTAAATTCATTTATTTGAAGTTTTCTGTTTTTCTTATTGGTTGGATTAAAATTAGGGAAAATGTGTATTCTAAAAATATTATTTAATTAAAAATTTTTAAAATACAATCCCTCTTTTTTAAAATTAACTTATCTCAGTTGAGATGAAATAGAAGAAAATTTAATTATTTTTAAATCATGGTATGTTTATATTGGCAAGTACTGAAATCATCTACACATTTATAGAAGTGTATCCAATTCTGTGAAAAATATGATAATTCATTTTTATTTTTTGATGTGTAATTTCATTTTAAATTTTTAATATATAACTTCTGTTAAAACAAAATATTTTCTTTTAAATTGTTCCTAATTCTAATTTTACATCTTGGGTATTTGTGTTTTCATTTCTCTAGATTAATTACTTGAAAAATATATAATTTTTTTAGATTTAACTGTTTTAGTGCTTTTTGATTTCAGTATATTTTTTTGACTGAAAGGAACTGGAATAAGTAAGAATAATACATTTTGATGCCAGTCTGTATGTGCTTGTGACTGAAATTTGCATTAAAGAATTAAAATAAAAAAGAAAGTGCATCTTGCGAAACTGTTTAAAACTTCAAATTGTTTACTTCTCTGACAGTTTATATGATGTTGATGATTAATGTAAATTTTTCTGTTTAAGTGCATTTTATATTGATATTGTAATTTAATTGTGAAGTTTTTTTATGTATAGAGATTGTTACTATATCAAGGGATGTCTGGTAAAATTAATTTGTAAAGTTTTTTTATGAAGGTTGTTTTTATAATAGATTTTCTCAACAATTTGTTTTCAATTTACTGACTCAATTCTTTCCTATGGGAACATTGTATGTAAAACTTTTGCTTTCAACAGTTATTTTTGATGACAAAAGTGAACTGTAGTTATATGTTGTTATTTGACTATATAAAGCCTACATAATGTGATAATAGTTTTTGTAAATATCAAACCTATGAAAATTCAATATTTCTCAATATTTTTAATTTTTAGCCATAGTCTTCTTAAAAGTGCTTATTGATATGGAATGCTTTTTTAGCTGACTGAAATATGTCGAAATTATTCACATTTTGTATAAGTGTAATATGCAGAAATAATAATGTAAATGCTCATAATCAAGAAAACCAAATTGCATTAAGATATTTTGCTGTTCCATCTTAAAATAAAAATTTGAACTTGTGATAACATTTTTAAATGAATTGCATTCAATTCTGTACCATATATTTTTTAGGAAATAAATATATTAACTCCTTTAAATATTTTTGTCGTGTTTTTGTCATTTACGGGAATACCACTTTTCAGTTCTTGAGATGGATTTCTGCCTTTTGAAAACTAAGATTTCTATTCTAAAGTTATGTTGTATAGAAGTTTTCGCTTATGTCTAAAATTTCCTTTCAATGAGGACATAAAAATAGTTCAATTAAAGGGACTGTTTGATATAAGTCTGAAATTTAATTGGTCTTCTGAGCTAAGTTTACCATCCTCATTACATAATCTGAATATTCTGTCATGAGACTTATTGACTCCACCCTTTAAAAGTTGGAAACTTTTTGTATGCAATTGAGCTATTGAACACAAAGCAATTAATACTATTTCTAATTGAAAAAGTTCTTACTTTCATTTTAAAAGTTGTAAGCTTTTTCAGAGGTTGGTTAATAATAAATTAGGTTTGTCAAGACTAAAGATTGGAAAAGCTTGAGCAACATGTATTAATGACTCATTGTGTGCCTAAAACTTCTTCACCCACACACACTCGCATATATATATATGCAAGCTGACCCAACCACGCGTTGCAGTGGCTGAGTTTTTATAATACATTGAATCAATTTTTTACTAATTCTTGGGTACAATCAAATTAATATTTTCTAAAAAAATTTAAAATAGGTTCATTCATATGAGATTAAAAATAAAACGTTTCGCAAAAATTTAAAAGTAATAGGTAAAGTATCGAAATTTTGAAATTAAGCACAAATCAACATATACTTTCTGAATTTACATTTTATTCATCTTATATTAAATTATAGATAGTAATCAGTGACTTACTTATAAAATACACTATATAAATTAAAAACATCTAAAAATAAATTGTTATAAATGAGGTTGATAACATTGACATTGAACTATTATTTTTTCAATTTTTAATAATTAAAACTAAAAAATTTTTCCGCAGTATTATACTGAAATAAAAAAAATTAAAAGAATTTATCATTTGAATAAATAAATTAGATCAAAATGTTCTACTGAATAAATTAATAATTATCAAATTATAAAATAAAAATAAAAAAAATAAAAGGCTGTCAAGAAATACTTACATGTTTTGGAGGTGGTATGAAAATTAGTAGAGAAAAACAGCAATAAATAAAATTTTATTTTACTATTTATAATATTAAAGATATTCAAACTGAACACGCACAATAATAACACAATACAAAGTATAATTATGAAAGTGATTCACAAAAAATTGTTATAGTATGATTATACATCATGAAAATATATGTATCATGAAAATATATGAAAGTATATGTACATCATGAAAATATAATAATAAAAATATATGTAAATTCTATATTTAACCACGCGATTGCGCGCGCACGTTAATTTTCTCGAAGATGTATAATCTAGAAAAATAAACACGCCATCTGCCGAATACCTGTGCCACTTAGATGCTATACCGCCATCTATTAGGAACTTACAGAACTAAACAATAAATAAACATTAATGTCGTATAATAAATATTGAAAATAATAATTAAGAGATAAAAACTATTCTATCTTTTAAGTTGGACTATATTATAAATGGTTACAAAATTTTATCAAAATCCGTTCAGTAGTTTCGGAGTTTATCGGGAACATACATCGTGACACGACATTTTTATGTATATAGATATTATTATTAAAAAATAAACTAAACTAACGATTAAAATTAAACTAACGATGAATTGGATAGATGGTTAAAAAATTTTTATGATTAGGAGTATAAATCGACTCTTTCCCATTTAAGATCTAAAAGATAAAATTTAGCAACAAAAAGATATATGTGAAAATAAAAGTAATGAATATGCATTTAATATCAAAATAAGCTGTTTATTTGATGTTTGTCCAATCATGTGTAGATTGAAAAAAATTGTAGATAAAGCTTTTCTGCGAAGAAAATATCTTTTGATAATATATGGGGATTTAATAAGTGCATGTGAAAAATGTTTCATAAACTGCACAGTACTTTGAAACTTTGCTTTTTAGTTTTTAATGAATTGGAAACTAATAATTAAAGTGTATTTCATCCAAGCAGAGCTTTTGAATTTTCTAGCAAACTTAATTTGATAACTGTAGTGAAAATAGATATTTTGCAGATATATCTATATGTGAAAGATTTTTTAAATTAAATGATATATTTATAATTTAATATATAAATTTATTATGTGTAAAAGGAATAAGGAAATATACTTATGATGTAAATATATTAAAGTATAATATTTGTTACAAAATTTTATATGGTAGACAGAAAAAACGAGTTCTTAATCAGTCTAGGGGAATAATAGTATTATAATATTACTTAGTTAATAAGGAATAAACTTTCATTTATTGTAGTGGTATGGCGTGGGTAATGCTACTTGCCTCTGTGACTTGGTTCACATATGCTCACTGGGTAATGATAAATGAGTAGCAGTTTCTTGCTTTGTTGTGGCAAAATGTCACTCACCCGGTGCTAACTGTGATAAAACACTTTTCACTTGTACATAGGTATTTTACAACACTTTTATAAATTACTAATATTTCTTCACTGTAAATCCTACTCCTTTGTTATACTTGCTACGTTGTAAGATTTAGTTTTTATATTTCTTTTATATAAAATCTAAGCAGTGCAGGAATTATTACTGTTAATTTTTTTATTTAATTTATATTATGTCTCTTAAAGATTCTGTAGACAGCAGAAGTGTTAATATGTACATGTTGGTACATTTTGTTTATCAAGTGCAATAGATTGTGTGCTAGATAAAAGGTCTTGTTCAAAATCACTTGGATAAGATTACTATTCAAATCTTTTCGAATAGCTTATTACAGAAACATTTACAAACTTGATAACACAAATGGTCAATAAGTGTTTTATTTATTTTTCGCCTGAGATTCAAAATGCAGTGACGAATAAATAAGATAATCAGCTTTTATGAATTCAGCTCAACTTTATGCCTCCTGTAATGACTGAAGAAATATCAGGCTATTTGAAAAAATCAGAAGCAAAGCATTTCATGAAATGATAAATGAATATTAAACTTTGCAAATGGGGAAGAATTAATTATATTTGTAGCTTTTAAAAGAATTCAAGATGGCATTCCAAATGTAAACTTTTCTTAGTGTAAGCTGTTAAGACTGCATTTTCAAAACTTTATGTTAAATATTTTTTTTTAATATTTTGGATGGTATTGTGCCAAAGACTACAGTGTTAAATTGGAAATTTTTGAAAGAGTATGTTGCAGAATGTTACTTTTGGTGTCAAAACATGAAAAGCACAAACATCATAATTTAAATATTGTCAATCTTCTCAAGAAATAAAACTAATAAAATTTTGTGCTTATAAAAATGAAATCGTTTCCTAAGTTTGTTAACATCGCTAATTCCTAATTTCAGTGTTTAAATTATCTTTGGACAGAAAAATACAAGGTCCTCCTTTTAATTTCCAGGACTGACGTAACTGTGTTAGAACGAAAAGCCGGATCATGGCGCTAATGATTGCTATTGAAGAGCGTTTTCTTGCGCTGGTGTAGTGGCATCGGTGCCATTCTGAAGTGGTTCTCGTGAAAAAAGCGTTAAAGCGTAGATCTTAAATTCCTGTTGTCGAAGTGAAAATGGAGCAAAGAATTAACATTAAATTTTAAATTGCTTTTATTTAATTAAATTTTAAAAAGCTTTAACTTGGGTAAGACAGCTGCGGAAATTTACGAAATGTTAAAATAAGTTTACGGTGAGAAAGCATTATCCCGCTCAAGATCTTTTGAATGGTTTAAACGCTTTCGGGACGGGTGCGAAAGCGTCGAAGATGATCCACACACTGGTCGGTCGGAGTCCCTACGCATGCCGGAAGCAATTGAAAAAGTTCACGATATGGTGAAATATGATCGATTGACTATTCGAGTATTCGCCAATGAATTGAACATGGACAAAGAGACGGTTCGGCGAATTTTGACGCAACATTTGTTCCAGATTCGTTACTCGCCATTTAAGGGACGAACGAAAGCAATTGAGACTGGCAGGGGTGTTTGTGCTCCGGGGAAACCCCGGAATTCCGGGGATTTTGAACTTCGATACCCGGAAATTCCGAGGATCGTCGTTCAAAAGGAAGTAGGAATAATAATGCATTATTTATTTTGATCTGGGTAATTTTGTTTGCTTTGAAAGCAGAAAACGCAATAATTAGGTCATTCAATACTTCATAATTGTAGTTTTTCATTTCTCCCCCCTTCTCGAAACTCCAAAATGTCGGTAGTAAGTCCGTAATAGTTTCCGGGGATATTTTGGGGTCCCACAAACACCCCTGGACTGGTCGTATGTGGTGAACTTATCGACAACGCTGATGCCGACCCTGCATTTCTAGATAGGATAGTCACAGGAGACGAGTTTTGGTGTTATCAATATGACCCTGAAATAAAGTCTCAAAGCTCCGAAAGGAAGTCTCCAAGTTCACCAAGGCAGAAAAAATTTCGATTTGCTTGAATATTTAAAATATGGCACCTGGTTTCTAAGAATTCGAGGAAATAATCAAATTCAGGTACATTGTTATCTTTCAACGTTAATTCAAATTGTTTGCGAGAGTCTCGATCTTATTTATCAAGTAAAATGCTTTAAAAAAAGCATTAGATAATTTATTTCTAAGGTTTTTAGTGCTCTAAGATTTTTTAAAATAGTATCCATATCTTGCGTAAATCTGTACTTGACTCATGTTTAAAGAGATAGAAATTTAAAATGTTTTGATAGGACAGTTAACGATTGTTTTTTCATACCGTTGCTCTAAAGCTTTAAAGAGGGAAACAAAGTTATCGTCAACAGTTTCTGTGATTTTTAGAATCTCCCTTAAGCAATCCGCGTAAAAATGTAATTTTTCATTTTCAGAATTTCCATTAATTAAGCTTTTAAACTGTGTTTCGAATAAGTTCCATTCCTCAAGTTTTCTTCTGAAAAACGGAAGTGGGATTTTCGGAAGCTTTACAAAAGCCTTTTTTGGTTGATCACTGTTAATAGATTCAACACTTTTGTTTTGAGCGGAGTCAATATTTATAATTTTTAATAGACGTTTTGATGCTTACTTCTAATTTTTGAATGTCATCACCCATTTCATTAACAGAGGTTTCGTTAAAAACCTTTTGGAATTCTTCCATAGTGATTTGGTAGTACTCATCCTTAGCGCTTCGAATCTCTGTTGTATAGTAAGAAAAAATGTCCAATTGAGCCTGAAGTTCAGGAATGTTCCCTTCTGTGATGACATATTTTAATTTCCTTCTCTGGCTTTTGATACTGCCGCTCTTCCGATTTAGCGATGTAATGCCAGTTATCCTAGCGATCTGAGTTTATTATTTTAAATTCAATCATAAAGTATAAAATGATTTATTCCATAAGATCTAGTTCACCACCGGGTCACTAAAAACCGAAATGTGCGGAGGTTGCTTTAATTAAGTGCAAAAGTATTATATAAAGCATTATGCTGCTTGTTTTCGCAGTGGATTTGCGTAAGAATACAACATTGAGGCTTACAAGAAAAAGGTTGACGAAAATGGCGTGATTACAAAGTGCGCCAAGGAAGGTGCTCTATAACCAAGGGTGTACATAATAAATATAGAAAAATTACATTATTTTCGGTTCAGCTTACTCCATCTGAGGATTTTGTGCCAGGAAATCAAAATCAATCAATCTTCTAAATCTCATTGAACAGGATTGCAATATTTTATGGTGTTTGATTCTTTTGAAAAGCTCTAATTTTTTGTGATGCAAACTATTGAATTAATGAATTAGATTGACTGCTATAAAATTCATGTTAATTCGATATCTAAAGCTAAATTAGTAAATATAGATAATAAAGTACAAAAATCGCTCTAATATGGCATCTAAATGGAAAATTCTTCCAAATATTTATCGAAAGATATAAAACTGATTTTTTCTAATACTGCAAATGTAAGATCTTCAGTGTTAAAAGAAAATCCCAACTCAAAGGTATGTTGCAAATGCATTTAACTCCCCGTTTCAGCCGTTAATAAAATTGTTAACTTTGGTTTGAATCTGAAAAACCAAATATATATATATATATATATATATATATATATATATATACATATATATATATATATATATATATATATATATATATATATAATGCTCATCTAATGTCCAGCATCATTACTAAGAACGAGCTGTGCAGAATTCTTAATAAAAGACATTTATCTGTGGTAAAATATCATAACTATATAGATAAACCTTGGGTCTATGAGTGACTGAAAAGATCAATTTATTATCATGAAAGAGATTATATATATATATATATATATATATATATATATATATATATATATATATATATATATATATATATATATATATATATATATATATATATATATATATATATATATATATATATATATATATATATATATATATATATATATATATATATATATATATATATATATATATATATATATATATATATACACTCATACTTGGTTTAAGAAATCAAACCAAAATTTTTTCTAAAGAAATGTTTGCCACCCGGTTTTTTGTAGAAAGGCAAAATAAATGTAAAAAAAGCTGACCAAAATGTTGATAACAATTCACAATACTATCAAGAACATTTTAACTCCAATTTTTTAATAAGTTCTTCCATATTTTTATCCATAATGACCCCAGTCCATTGAATCGTATCAAGATGCTGCAAGCAGCCACACATTGCAGTCAATAATTGTTTCTCTGGAAGGAAATGGAAATTTTAAAACCATATCTTCAAGAATACTATTACTAATCTGATATATCTCACCGTTTAATTTTTGTACTTTTGGACTCGTATTTTCCAAAAGGCAACCTACAATATTTTGTGGACTTTAGAAAGCCGCATTCAAGAGGGAAATACTTCTTCCCGTATTATAGAAATATTAGCATAGGAGTCACCATGTAGAATAATAATTAAGAACAACGTCTATTGAATTGAACTTTTAAAACAAAATATGATGTAATTTTTGTACATTCCATCAAAATCGTCTAAAAAATGTGAATAGTCTCATCTGTTTACATTAAAAATATTGATATGGGAGTTTTGGATCTCCAAAGTAACTCCTTAATTTGTACCAGCAAAATGATGACATTAAAAATACTTTATCATGATATACGATCAAAGCATTCTGTACAATCTATTTCATAAATAATTAAAAATGTGGAAAGAGATTACACTTATCATGGTGACGAAGCAGATATTTGAAAAGATTTCTAAAAATTAGGAGCACAAACAAAAAATAAATTGTACGATTATAAAATTGAGCTTAAATCAAGAAAAAAAGGGCATAGATATTGTATAATCCAGGATTCCAAATTTTGAATTTTTTTGGCGATGAAGAAATGTTGCCAAGAGGACATTGTGACGAGCGCGATGACGTAAATACTAGGGCTGCCAAAATAAAAGTTTCCACATAATTTTTATAATTCTCCATATCTATGACGTTATAAAAACCAGGTTGCTAGATACACAAGAAAATCCGCCAAAAAATCACAAACTGAGAATTTGGAATTTTGGATTATACGGCATCTGTGCCAAAAAAAGTACTTCAATTAGAGGATTCTTTTCGATTATTTACATCCATATGACCACTCCAAGTATTAATTAAAAAAATATTTGCTGAAATCAACCTTCCTATTTAGGAATTAATGATTATCAGAAGAAAGTGTGTTCAGCTTTAGAAAGTTACATCTGTATTGAAAGAACATACAAGTATTTACGCATAAAGCTATGGAGTCCTTTGATGATGTGAAATTGATAAAAATGCAGAAAGAAGAGATGTCCAATTACGTATGATTTCGCAGATGGAAATCTCAAAAAATTTTTTAGAATAAGTTGCTTTTAAATTGCAAAATTGTAATTAGAAAAAAATTGCGTTTTGTATTTATTTATTTTTTTTGCTTAATTCATTCCCTTGAAAACTACTTCAGATATTTGGTTTAAAACAAACAAGTTAAACGGTTCTTTTCTCTCTGTATCTGAATCTGTTTGAACATTAAAAAATTGAAGTTATATATATATATATATATATATATATATATATATATATATATATATATATATATATATATATATATATATATATATATATATATATATATATATATGTATATATATATATATATACATATATAGTACGTCCACTAAAGTCCCTTGCCACCTTCTTTACTTCGGAACGGCTGCTGCTATATTCATAAAAGTGGTGTCTAGGTATAGTAAAACAGCCATGCGCTACTGAATAAAACCACCTACCGCGCCACCTGGTGGAAAACTGTGGAGTTAGCATTCGTATATCGAAAACGGAGCGAGATAGGTAAAAAAAGTGATTTACAAAGTTTTAGAGCATCTTCGATTTAGTATGAAAAGATACATTGTAAGCATTAATGTGAAGAATACAATGGTTAAAACGCGCATATGTTGTTTCGTGCTGTGACATGGCACATCGTAGGTGCGCATATTTGAAAAAGCAAAAAATCGTTTTCGTGATTACATTTTTCACTTTTACTTCCAAATGAGAAGAACGGAAGTAATAAAAATAATTCCAACAATTTGTATGCAGTATGCAAATACGTAAGAAACGTCACGCCTGTTCACCTGAGACAGCTATAAAAGAGACATCTTCTTGGAGCTGTAGTATGTTGATGCTCATGGTCATGGCTGAGTATTCCAAAGCTGAGTATTGTGAGATGGTTTTACTGTATGGTGAATGTCGACGCAAGGTATGATCAGCAGCAAGGTTGTACCGCCAACGTTTCCCTGCACAGGCCCGCATTCTTCTCATCAAACCATCCTAACTGTTGTAAAACGTTTAAGGGAGACAGGTTGCGTTACTAGTCGACCTTGATCTGGCAGACTTGCTAAGGTAGGATGGCAAGTTCAACCGGATGAGGTATTATCATATGCCCTCGCATATCCGAAATGTAGCATAAGAGAGATCAGTCAACACTGTGCCGTTGTTCCCGTTGTTTAATCTTAAGAATCTATGGTTTCAACATGAGCGCGTGCCTGCTTACAAGACATCTCCAGTGAAGCAGTACCTCGTCAAGGAATTTGGCATGGAATTAGGCATTCAACTGGAATGAAAGAAACAACCACTTTATGGTTAATAATTGATTAAATTCTTCGAATGGTGTAAGTAGTGGATAGTATTCGATTTTTGTAACACTCTTAAATATATTTTCACTAATAATTTTCGGATGAGAAGTTGTCACGCAAATTAAAGCATTTGCAAAAGTATCAGTACTTTTTATCGCGTCGTATTAGACAACCTCATTTTATTTGGAATATAGGTAAAAGTTTACTCAAGGGTACCCAATGATTTTTAGGCGATTTTTTTTGACGTCAAGATAGGCGCCAAAATGTGAATAACCAAGCAGCAACCCTAAAACTACATTAGTTAAAGCGCTAAAAATACAAGGGTTAACAGGAATTAAATTATATCGCCAAATTTTTTGCTAAAGCAAGTGGTACCTGCTTCTACACCGAATCCCGAATATTAAAATTTTAAGATAGAGCTTAAATAATTCATCACTCTCTACGGTAATTATTAGGCCAAGAGCTATTGTTTAGGTTCCAAACCACTACAAACATCCAAATATGATTATGGATAAAATTCGTGAAAAGTTGAAATGAATGACAAAGAGCTTGTCGTTTAGCAGCCAAATCGGTTGTAATACGTGTATAAATCTTATTGCTGAGTTTCTAACCTGTAATTTAAGTACTAAAATAGAACATCTTTTTCTGTTAATAAATTAAATAACAATCAACAATTTATGATTTTACTTACTACATTTTCTTTGGTAACAATATTGAACACAATGTTTAAAACTGCAGGTGCATATAATATGACATCTTATTTATGATACTAATTAGCCCTACCGATTAGAGTAAGAAACAATATAATGATTATTTAGTTCTTCATAATGATAAATGATTATAATTTACATAAATCTTTTCATATGTATATTAACTATATAAGCAACAAATGCAGAGATAATATGCCTATAATATCTGATAAATGAAAGGAAATCTTTCGAATCTCTTTTACATTATTCTCATCGGAAATTATTATTTCTTTTTGAAATTTTGTAAATGAAGTTTCCAGTTCCTTTTTTAAAATCAAATAATCCATAAGAATTTCCTTTTGTATGGACATAAGTGCAAAACCTGGTAGTTTTAAAATCTTACTCTTTATAATTCGATAAATATTATTGAAAAATGAATTTTTCAGAAACTTTTATGTAAAAGCTCGTACATAATGAATATAATTAATTTTATTCAGAATTTTAGCATGGCATATTTTTAAATACCTGCTTCCGTTTGGTTATTTTAAATTAATTTTTACAAATTCAAGAAGTCGTCGAGGAATTTGACGATACTATTATTTAATTAATACCATAATTATTTAAAGAAATGCTCCTATATGAATGTTAATGAAATTGTGTAACTTAGTTTTAAATTAAAAATTTTGTAATTAAAACCTTTATAAGAGGTAAACCGGAAACTTACTTCTGAACTGCGTACTTGTGAAGTACTTTCAGAGGAAATTATAAATTAATTAGAATAAAAAGGAGAAAAAAAATTACGTTGAGATGTTAAATCTTAATAAGTTGAAATCCCGAAAGCAGATTTTTTTTTGAAAATTCTTTTAAATCTAATTAAGATGAACTCATTAGATAAAACGCCAGGGAATTGTTTTCTAAGTAAATTAAAGAGCATAATTCTTACTAAAATATAGAAAATATTTGCAGCAAAAGATTATTGCAATTTATTCTGTACTGCATTGCGAAATTCAGTACAACAATTAAGCACATAAAAATATAAATTATTAAAATTAATAATATCTATAACAGAAATAATTTTTCCATATGTGCATTATATAGCATTTATAAAATATTATATAGTATGTATCCATATGTGCATTTATAAAGTAGAATGATGAAACAATGTGTATAATGTTTTGCTTATATTTCTTAACTATGTGTTGATAAATTATTTTTATTAGTATTTTAAGTAACAAAGATTTGGTTAATAAAACAAGAAAGAGTGGGTATAATATTAAATTATAAATTTATATATTAAATATATAATATTAAGATAATATTAAATTATATAATATTAAATTATAAAACAGGTACATTAATACACAGTAAATGAAAGAATAATTTTATTATAAATGAAAGAATAATTTTACTAATAGTTCATTGATATAGTAGTAGTATGGAAGTTGTAGTTGTTGAAAATTGATAAATAACATATTTTTAACTATTTTGCGGTTATTAATAAAACAAAGAATCGTTCTACTTTTATTTTAAGTTAATTTTGTAGAGTAAATTGCTACTGATTCGAAAGTTTTGTATTCATTAGTACTAATTTGCATTGCAATAAGTTTAATTTAATCCAACCATTATATTTAAAATCCTTTTTCTGATACTGCACCTGATTTTTGTTCCGGGTTGAATTAAAAATGGCTGGATCAAATAGAATGAAAATGGTATCAGGATATTTATATCTGGATAAAAAAGTGAATTGCGAAACTTTGATTAGACATTTGTAATAAATTTTTAACAAAGTGATTGATTCAAACCTCCTGTAAAATTGCTTATGCCGCAATGTAATAATTTAAGCGTGATGTAACCTTTTTTATCCGGGAACTCTAACCACTTCAAGAAAAAAATGCAGTCATTTTTTTTAAAGTTATCATCTATCGTAACCGTAGGGAAATGAAAATAATATTTACTTCATAGGATTACCTTTTTTTTAAAATTCCTTTTTCCATTTATTAAATATAAGGTAAACAAGAAAGTTCTCTCCATTTTCTTCTTGTTATTGCATGAAGTAAGAATTAAGTATGTAAATTAATGTATGACGTGGTTGATACATCGGTCATTCGAGAGTATTAATATCAGTCGTTATAAAAGCAGATGCACCGCACACATTCATCAATCTGAAATCGTACAGTAACGAAAAGAAATGGACGTGTTGAAGGAAGTAGTTTGGTGTTGTCTGTTTTACGACTTCAAAGTGGGACTATCAGCTGCTGCATTAAGTCATCGAATATGTCAAGCGTTTGGGGATACAGCTATGAATGAATGTACCGTAAGGCATTGGTTTTACAAATTCAGGTCGGAAGATTTGTCCCTCTGTGATGAGATGCTGGTGTCTGGTGGACTAGTCGTCAAGTGGTTCCTTATAAGCTGCTACAAACAGGCCGAATGGTTACTGCGGACATGTACTCGCAACAATTGAAACGTAAGGAACATGCATTGCAACAGAAGGAGCCAGCACTGGTTAATCGCAAGAGTGTAGTGTTTTTGGCCAAGAGCGCAAGGTCGTATGTCGCACAGATGGTCAATAATTCCATGCAGTGACTTGCTTGGGAGACTTTGTGCCATCCTAGCATCATCAGATGACTCCCTCCATCTGGACAATCATCTTCGTGGAAAATAGTTCACCAAAGAAGTATACTTGCGCCAAACACTCAAGGACATTTTTGCGTCCAAAACTCCCGAATTTTACCACAAGCGGATTTACCAACTGAAGACATGATGGCAGAAGCTGCTGGATGCCGATGGTGATTACTTCGAGTACTAACAATAGGCTACACTTTCGGTAGGTCATTTTCTTATGGGTCATAAAAAACGGCAAGAAATTTCTTATTTACCTTGTATTTTAAGTACTATTTTTTGTTGAGTAAATTGTTACTGATCCAAAAGTTTTGTATTCATTAATACTACATTGTGTAACACAATAAGTTTAATTTACGCTAATTCGATATATTTAAAAATTTTCTTTTTCTGTTTCTTCATCGAATTTTTGTTCCAGGTTGAATTATAAATGGCTTGGTGGAATTAAATGAAACTGATATTAGAATATCAATGGTTGGATAATTTGAAATAAAAATTGAAGTGTAAAAAATGTAATTTAAAACATTTGTAATTAATTTAAAACAAAATTATTGATTATAACTCCCTGTAAAATTGCTTATACCACGATGTAACATTTTTCATTCGGAACTCTTCCCACTTCAGGAAAGAAGCAGGTTACGAAAGATAACAACTTTAAAAGTAATTATTTTACTTTTAAAGTTGTTATTTTTTGTCACCGTTGGAAGAAAGAAAAAATATTTACTTCATAGGATTTCCTTTTCTTTCTATAGTCCAGTAGTATAACTTTTCTTAGAAATAACTAACTTTCTTAAAGGTAACTTTCCTTTATTAAATATATAAGCGAAAAATCTAAATCACGTATATGAGACAAGGAAACATTAATAATTTATTATTTTACATTTGATACATGATATAAAATTTTTTTTATTACATTTGAATAGTTTACATTTATAACTGACAACACTGTATTTTCGTAACTTGTCAAAATCAACTATGAAAGCAGAAAATATAAATTGTTGTTCAATACTTATCATAATATTGCTCATGAATTTATAAATAAGTTTTTAAGGAAATTATATAATAAAATTAATGATTGAAAACACACTTCGGGAAAGAAATCCATAAATATATAAATACAATCTAATAAATAAAAATAGACAGAGAGAAAAAAGAGAAAGAGAGTGGAAAAATTAGCGTTTCATGAAAAATATGTAAAAATGTGACATTCTTATTATTAACTTGGGATATAACTCTTTTAAAATAAATAACTAAGCCATTTTAAATTGACTGAAAAATTAATTAAAAAATATGAAATGAAATAATTTCAAAGAAAAGAAATTCAAGAGTTCAGTAACAGATTTAATATGCATTGCTTAGAAAATATGAAAAAATATTAAGATATAATCCTAAATATCTTTTATTATTATTTTTTTAAATATCATAAATTATATTTATACAGGGAATCAAAACGACTTTGTTCTTGTTGCAGTTTCTACTTTTACCAATTTCTTTAAAAAATTAATCGTAATATTAGAAGATAAATGATTTACAATGCTTATACAGAATGTAATACAAATAATTGCTAAACTCAAATATCTATTATAAATTTAAATGAATAAGTTTTTTTGGTTTTTAAATAAAATAAATAGAGCTTTAAATATTATAAGAGCAATTTAGTAAATTAAAAAAGGCTTATTAGTTTACTTAGTGAAGTAAAAAACTTTGTTTTTGTTAAGGAAGAGATAGTTACAGAATTCTTAAATTTTTATTTGCAAATAAAGTTTTTTTTTTTTTTTTGCTTTTATAAAATATCATTTATAACTGACTCTAACACTTCATAAATAAAATATGATCTATTCCTAGAATTGTTTAATTACTACTTTTTATGCTGAATTTACAAGTTAAATAACTTATTTCAATTAATAATAGAGAATTTCAGATTTAAAATTATGAATTCTTAATGAGTTGATTCAAAATTAATTTTTTTGAAAATAATATTTGTAGATTATCTCTTATAAGATGATAAAAGGAAGCAAAATATAAATATTTTTAGATTTATTACTGTAATAAAGTAATACCTCAAATAATAAAGGTTTAGAATGTATTAGGAAATATTTTTTTACTTTTTTGTAGTTGGTGTATTTCCCAATAATAAAACAAAATAATTTATGAGTTAAGGCTTTTATTGGTATTTTAAACTCTAAAAATCAATTTAGAGTCAAATAATTTTCTAGAATTTCTTATTCATCAGAAAATTCTTTGAAACATTTAACACACATCTGAAAGCTATTTTCAGAAGGTAAAACACATTTTGGAATGTATATCTGCGATATAATAAATTAGCATTGGAATATAAAGAAAAATTACATAATTTTATAGTTTGGAATCGATTTTCTGTTTTGTTAAAATTCAGTGAATGACAATAGATTTTCTGTTTCGTTAAAAATTTAGTGAATGACGATAAATTTTCAGTTTTGTTAAAAATTCAGTAAATGACGAGAGATTTTTAGTTTCGTTAAAAATTAAGCAAATGACAATAGATTTTCAGTTTCATTAAAATTTCAATGAATGATGATAAATTTCCAGTTTCGTTAAAAATTCAGTAAATGACAACAGATTTTCTGTTTCGTTAAAAATTTAGTAAATGACGATAGATTTTCTTTTTCGTTAAAAATTCAGTGAATGACAACAGATTTTCTGTTTCGTTAAAAATTCAGTGAAGAACAATAGATTTTCTGTTTTATTAAAAATTCAGTAAAGAACTATAGATTTTCTGATTCAGTGAATGACAATCATTACGCGCTAACTCTCCAAGGGGCAAAACTGTATGAATATAATACTTTGGGATATTAAAAGTTTAGAAATAAAATAATAAGAGTAAAATGTTATAAGTGTCTAAATTAATAAGTCTTTAAAATTAATAAGTGCTATAAATCTTATATTGAAATCAGTGAGCTAAGGAATAACTTATGTGATAACATCATTTCTTGCTTCTCATTATTAAATTATGAATTTTTTATGAATGTAAATTCCATAAGTCTAATAGAAAAAAATGAAAAAATCTCATCAGCATATCTGTATCACGCAAATATTTTAACATGGTGTTTTTTTTTTTTTTTTTTTTTTTTTTTTTTGACACGGTTGATAAAATGGTAAATTTGTTTTAATATTTTGCTTTAAATGCATAATTAGTAAAATGATGGTTCTCTTTTAAATATCAATACATAAGAGAATTGTTGTATAGTATTTCAATATACGAATTACTATTAAGTAAATGAATACATTTTTTTCATAATTGCATGTACCACAGTTATGATTAATCATATTTGAATAATTGTAACTAATTATTTTACTTTTATGCATTTTTTTTATTTATATATGCTTTTTTAATTTTAAGAAATTCTTTGAACTTTATCAATTTTCCAAATTACAATCTTATGAATTTGAATTATTTAGTAACATATTTAAAAATATTAACAAATCAAGAAATTTTAGTTTGTGTCCTGCTATCTGGTTTTAATAATGGAAAAAATTCTAAAGTAAAGTATTTATCTTATTTAAAAATTTAAAACTTGAAGTTCAATTTTGAATTCTTATCATCTTTACTCTTTTTTTTCAAGCACAAGATGCTATTTCTCAAATAAATAAGTGAAATAAAGTATATGTTCTATCTGTTTTTTTGAGTAAATTGATCAAATAATGTAATAATTTTACTGATGTCCATATGTTAAATTTCTGTTTCATCTTTGCTTTCAGAAAGATTATCTGATCCTTTATTACATGAATGTAAATAATTCTTAGGAACCAAATTAGATATTTTTCTTGCATAAGAGTAAGTTTAAAAGGAGATTTATTTTATTATTTCATAAAATAATTTAAGATTAAAGCACAAATGTAAAACTCAAAAACCATTAATTTGAGATGCGTTATTCTAATAATTATAATAATAATGCACTGGCAGACGAAACAAAATGTTTAATAAGGTTGACAATTTACAGTTAATTCTATAGTATATATGTGTCAGTGGACAATATATCTATCTAACTATCTATTTATCCCTATACATATAGTTGAATGAATATAAGTACGAAAAGTAAATTAATTTCATTTTAGCTAAAAGTTTCAAATTTTTTCACTCAAAATTGTCATTTAGCAAAAAGATGTTATAAAGATCTTGTAACATTAAATTTGTGAGTAAGAATCGAAAAATAATTTGAGAGTTTTGAAAATCATAAGGAACTAGAATTCAAATGTACAATGTTTAAAAAAAATAGTAGTATTTGCAGAAAGGAGTAAAAAATGTTGGTTTTGTTTTAATTCAAGAGTTTAAATTATCTGTGTTTGTTTTTAACATTTACTTTTTCTTCACCTTTATCGACTTTTACAAATCAATTTCAACAAAATGTTAAAATGTTATAAACATCAATAAACATAAAAAATGCTAGGAAGAGAAATTAGAAGTCAAGAAAAATTTTCGATGATGTCATTTATAATTATTAGTGAATTTTTCCATTGTGAGTGTAGTTATATATTTTGAAGAACAGATATAAGAAGGTTATACAAATATAAAAAGCAAATGAATATAATTGCTAACATTTGTCAAATTGTTTATGTTTTCAATTCTTTCTGTGAAGTTTACAGAATGTGTATATTTTTACAAATGTATTAGAAAGAATTAATCTGTAGCAAAAAAATTAAAATCATGCATTTCAAATTTTAATACTTGAAACACAATAATAAAATAGCATGGCAAAAATGAAAGAATGTAAATAATGTGACATTTGATCTGTATTTTGAAATTCCTCTTTACATTTATTCATTTTCACTGTTTTTGTATTTGCAGTATATTCTTGAAATAAAAATTTAAGTTTATAAATATTAAGAAATCTAAGTTTTCGTAAGTCTTGATGTATAACTTTAAGCTCTGTATGTGACTATAAATATGACCAAAGAAATTCTTTGAATTCTAACTACATATATTACTAAAAATACATAAGAAATTTAATATTTTCTTTTTTCGTTTATTGGAATAATACTCTTTCATTTTTATTAATGATATATATGTCTTACATCATTAATTAATTGACTTACATTAAACATTAAATGGAAAATGCTATTAGTCGAATGTTTGCTATTGGATTGCAAATGCTTCTAACAAAAGAATGATTGGATAACTTGTTATCGATAAACTTTTGGTGGAAATTACATTGAATAATTTTAATTTTAAGAATTTTATTCACTTCTTTTTAATTCAATTTGTGTAAGGAGTTGTAATTTCTTTTTCAATTATAGGCTCTTAAAATTGAAATATTTAAATATTCTTTATCTTAATTATAGGCTAAAATTTAATCTGGAAATCTTCTGTTATGTATTTTAAACTGAGATTATTCTCTTAAAATTTTTTATGTGCATTAAAAATTATGTAATTTATTATACATTTTGCGCATGGAATTTATTCACAAGAATTTTCTATAACTTGATTTATATTGAAACTTAGCATTTCTCAAAATAATTTGAAGTCATAAACTGAAAGGCTTTTATAATATTTTTTTGAAAATGTTTATTTCATAATTTTATTTTAGAGATTTTCTAAGAGAAATACAAAAGTACTAATTAAGAATACGGAATTGAAATGTGGAGATAAGTTCTACTATTTAAATTTGAAAAACAAACAGAAATAGTATAATTTCAAAAGATGCGAAATTTTTATTCTACACGTATTATATTAATATGGACATTATATAGCATGAAATATATGCTAATTAATTTTAGTAACTAATTAGATTTTTTATTATAATTATGATAATAGTGCTATTTTAAAACATACGCACAATTTTATAAACATTATGTAGGAATTCCACATTCCTGTTCTTGAACTAAAGCGAGTTTTGGGAAATAAAATCTAGAACTCTATACCTATATAATCAAATATTTCATTTGAATATTAGTCCAAGAGTTTATTTCGTGCGATTACATTTTCCACACAACCCTGTAAGGAAACGTTTGATTTAATAAATATACTGATTATTACTGATTAAAAATACAAAAAGTAACAATAGATTAAAGAATTAATTTTAATAAATGCTCTCAGATAAACATAAGATGAAATTGCTTATAAAAATTAGCAGTTTGTTATAAAAATAAGGTAAACCATATTAATTTTAACATTATTTTATAAAAATTATTTTAGATGAAAAGTCTGGAAATTTATCTACTATTTGCTTTCATTTCTATTTAAAATAAAGTTTTATTATTTGCAATGTTTAAGGATTAGAATATTTTAATGGTTAAATTTATTTCAAATAAGTTTTTATGTACTTATTTTTTTCTAGGAAAATCTCCATTTTTTAAAAGGATTAAGAGATGTTGTCAAATAATTTTTGTTTAAAGTTAAAAATAAATGCAACAGTAACCTTTTCTTCCTTTTCGCATAATTAAAAATTCATAAGTTGTAAGATAATACTCTTTGCTTACAACAAAAATAGATATTTTAAATACTTATGAAAGAAAAAAACTATTTTTTCCCTTTATCAGAATTTATTGGCACTAAATGTGACAGATTAAAGACAGTTTATTACATGGAATTAAAACACCTTTTTCTATTTATTAACCACTATTTATTTTTAATTTCAATTTATCATTTTTTAAGCATTTTTTCGTATAATATATTATATTAAAAATGAATTATCGTTAATTAAAAATTCAGAAATCATTTTAAATATTAAAAATATGCCGATTAAAAAATCAAACTTTTGATATTGCATTGTTTTGATAAAATCTCTAAATATTTTTTTAAACATAAACATTCTTTTTCTGAGAAAATGTAGTATCATTAAGCATTTAAAAAATAAATACTGTACAGAGATAAATGTGATTATGATATTAAATCATCTAAAATATACTTTATTAGTAAATTATCTCTTTAATTATTTGGTATTCCAATTAGTTCCAGAATACTAATTAAATAATATTGTTAATTTTTTTGCTAAGCTTAAACCTGAGTTTTTAAATGATTATATTTACAAATATTTTTTTATTTTACATTACCTTTATATATTATTTAATACTAATGGATTATTTTTAAGAACTCGGAAAAATATCAATGAATATGTTTTACATTATATTTGTTATTGTTAAAAAATAATAATATTGTTAAATTAACACAAACTACAATTTTAAATAATACTATTTGTAAAATGATCATATTGTCCGGATAAGAACCTATTACTTTTGAATATCACCTCAATGAATTTAATTATAATAAGCAATATATACTAAAAAAATTGAATAATTTTGCACTTCATTAAAATTTTTTATCAAATCTATAATATACTATTTAATCACATAATTTAAAATAAAATAAATTGTTTGATTGTGATGTTTCCCATATATATATACATATGAAAGTATACTTTCATATATAATGAAAAATGAAAAATAACATAAATTATTTTATTATTTATTGACTGTGCTGCCTTGAAAAAAATTTAAATTGCTTTTATTAATTACAGTATAATAACAGTTTATGAGTTTATAATTTTATTGGAGGACAGCATTAACATTTGATAATGACTAAGTTAATAAATTAATTTAATCATCAGTTGCAATAATTTTTAAACTCATATCAAACTACTTCGCGAGTAAAGAATTGAAAGATAGCTGAAAATAACACTGTGAAATCCTGCGATAAACGTAAGGAAAATTCTGATTTGTTCTCAATAAACCATAAGAAAACTGAACTCAACTGACTCTGATATAGTGCAATTAAAGCTCTTTTGTAAAACGGAATGAAATTTAGTATTTCAAAAAATATTTAATAACTTCTTTTAAGGAATTTTGATTTTATTTTTATTGTAAACTTTAGATATTCTTGTGTGGTTAAAACTTCCTGGCAGTGGCAAATTTAATGCATGATAAATTAAATAATTAATTTTGCTTATTTAATTATTTTAAAAAGTCTTTGATTTGTTTACAGAAATTAACAAATAAAATACTTACATTAAGTGGCCTGAAGTGGTTGAAATATTTGCGATTCTGGAAAATGATAGAACAATAAAAAATTTTTTCAACAGTTTAAATTACATGAAGTATTATTAGCATGCGAAGTATTACAATGCATGAATTTTTTAATTTGAAATGAATATTTTTAATAAATAGGAATAAAATAAATCTTTACTTTAAATAGGAAACTAATACTTACGCCATTTACTATTCTATCAGAGCACTCGAATGTCTAAAAAATAAGCAAACAGCGTAATTAATAAAAATTAAGAATTTAATTTCTTGTTTCCAATGAATTTCAACATTTTAATGTTTATTATTATTTTTACTAAATATACCCTAATATTTGATAATTAAATAATGAAATATACCATAATATTTGATAATATTAGTAAACATTAATATTTTAAAATTTAATAAGAATTAAGTTTCAACATTTTATTGTTTATTAATATTTTCATGAAATATGTCATAAAATTTGATAATTAAAAAGTTTAGAAATTTTATTTTGGTAAAAAAATAAAATTGTAAGTAATTCAAAAAGAGAGAAAGATACGAATAAATTAAAGGACTTTAGAGGAAAACAAGTTAATTTGAATAAAACTTTTCTTGTTATACAAAAATGAAACATTGGCACTAAATGAAGATTTCTTCATGAACGAATTTAATTAATTTCTTTTTCTGACAATCTTGCAAAAATTTTTAAATAGATTTTAATTAAAATTATAATAAATACATCACACACATTATTTCTTTATGAATGTCACATTTTTGTTCTTGTCATAGTGTTTGCTGTTTAGCTGAAAAAAATTAAATGTTCGAAAACTTTTTATTAACTTAACTACCCTAAAACAAGTTTATGAATTAATATTTTTTTAATTATTAAATCAATCTTAATTAGTAAATTTATCGACTAATATTATGTCTTGGTCAACTTCTTCAAATCGTATTTGCATGCTTTTATATGAATTTATTTTTAATTACTTGATAATCAATATGACATGAATAATTCAAAAAGAACTTTCTTTGATGATGCTAAATATTTATTTATTTCTTTTATTTTACGTTTAAAGTTTAGTAGGAATTATTAACTTTAGTTTGAACAGAAATTTTCTTCCCAGGTTAAGTTAATTTATTAATGTTTGAATATTTAAAAATGCGATTAAATTGTAGATTAAGGATAAATTTAATTTTTGAAATGTAGATTAATTACATGCAACAAAACTTTAAGTACACTTGTTTGTTGGTTTTTGAATAATTGAATAATTAACTTTATCATTACTCAATTCTATAAAGTTTCTTTTTGTTTACGTATGTAATATTTTAGTATTTCATTTTCTGTAAATATTTTTAGGGCATTTAAGCAATTTTGTAAATATTTTTAGGACATTTAATCAATTTTGTAAATATTTTTTAGGACATGTAAACAATTTTGTAAATACTTTTAGGACATTTAAGCAATTTTGTAAATATTTTTAGGACATTTAACCAATTTTGTAAATATTTTTAGGACATTTAAGCAATTTTGTAAATAGCTTTTTAGGACATTTAAACAATTTTGTAAATACCTTTAGGCCATTTAAGAAATTTTGTAAATATTTTTTGGACATTTAACCAATTTTGTAAATATTTTTTTAGGACATTTAAACAATTTTGTAAATATTTTTAGGACATTTAAAGAATTTTGTAAATATTTTTAGGACATTTAAAGAATTTTGTAAATATTTTTAGGACATTTAAAGAATTTCGTAAATATTTTTAGAACATTTAAAGAATTTTGTAAATATTTTTAGGACATTTAAAGAATTTTTTAAATATTTTAGGTCATTTGAAGAATTTTGTAAATATTTTTAGGACATTTAAACAATCATGTAAATATTTTTAGGGCATTTATTTATATATGACTCGTAATCATTTCTCGATTGAAATTTTTTTAACAAAGCCTTTGTTAAGTCTCAATTCTAATAAAATTGATAAAAAGAAAAGAAAATCGAGCCATACTTGCGATATGTACTACGAGTTAATAACTTAAAAAATGGCATAAAAATTACCTGCATGACTTCGTGTTCATAGAGTTCACAGATGAATTTCTTAAATCCCTTGATTGTCAATTGCTTTGGATAGCATGACTGAGTCACTTCCAGGAACTGAAACATTACGTGAAATGTGTAATTTTGTATAATGTCATAATATTATAAAAATTTAAACCATGTTCTAAAAATTTAACAAAACAAATTATATTGCAAAATAATTTTATGAAATTTTAAATTATTAAACTGAGATTATTTAAAATGAAATAAATAAAAATATGTAAAATTTTTCTAATTTCAAAGTTCCTTAAAATAATGATAAAAAGAAATAATATAAATTAGGAAGTTCGTAAGGGATGTTTTTCATAATTTTTTAAGAGGTCATGGAAAATTTTTAGATGAAGTCAAATTATCAGTCAAAATATCAACGTAATCCTTAATGATAATTTTGGTATTATATCAGAATTTCTCAACCATTCACTATTCACTCTCCAATTTTCAATCATAGTTTTGATTCCTACCCCTGTCCCTGTGTACAGTACAATGTACACAATAAAAATGTATTTTGAGTATTTTGGCACTAAATCTACACTACAAGCTTAATTATTTTAACCTTACAAACTACCAAGAATACTTAACTTTTTTTGACATTTGGCAACACAGATTTTCAGCGTTGACAAAACAAGAATCAGGTGCCATTTTGCACCGGAATCTGCTCTTGTGTCCCATCATGTTGGATGTTTTCGTGGTTTCGAGAGAGATTCTGATTTGTCTTTAACATTTTGGACTATCGAAACGATGTCGTGTCGAGCATTGACAGATGTCAGCAAATGTTTTCAAATTTTTAGGGAGAAGGAGGATGTTCCATAACCCCAGTTTCAGTTCTTAGTAATATCATACGAGTCGATACTTTTTTCGCTATCGAATCTATCTGAACGTGCATGTTATGTATATTTTATTAATTGAAATTCACCGTATTAAATATCCATACAGAAGATTCATTCAGAAACATGGACAAATTTTTAAGCGGTCGAGCATGAGACGATTGTTAAGTATCAACAAGTACGAGCACCAACATTATTTTGAAAATAAAATCAAGAAAATTATAATAAGAATACTTAAATTTTAGGTTTACCAGTATTGAAACCAAAAACAATTTAATAATAAATCCCTCTTTGAATTTTGGACAAGAGTAGAGGAGAAGTTTTCTGTACAGAAAACAAAAGAGATTTTACATTCTACAAGTATATTTTCTCTCTATCTATCAGTATCTAAGTACATTTTCAATAAATTACTTTTGTGAAGCTGGATTTTCTGAGGTGGTTTCTTTAAAGACAAAATATAAATCTCAGTTAAATACAGGAAAAAAATTGAGGGTGTTTATTTCTTATATTAAACCTCCCTTTTAGGAAATTCGCTCTGCAAAACAAAACCAAGGAATTATTGGATTTATTATAATTTAGTAAGTTTAAATTAATTTCTTAATTTACACTTACTAAATTAAGTAAAATATAATAATAAGTATTCATTGTTATAGTAAACTGTTTTTATTTAATAAGTTAATTTTTAAAAATTATGTCAAAATGTATTTTGTTTTCAACTTGTGTGTGCCCAGTTAGTAAATAAATTTTTTTAAATAACATTTTCTCATGGATATGTCATGACCCTCTTTTAGTGTGCCTCCCCCCCTTAAATTATCGCTCCCTTCTTGTTGAGAATCGTTGGATTAAATTATTATACCAGGGTTAAAATGTTCTAAATAAGCAATGATGATCAATCGATTATTTTTGTCACAAATATTTGGATAAGAATTCTTTGAACCAAATGGACGGTAAGTAAATATTCTTTTATTCACTTTCCTTGCTAAAATAATATTTTAGTCGGAAATTTGAATGCCAAATATTATTTAAAAATTTTTGTTAAATATTTTGTTCAAAGGACTGAAAAAATTATTTGAATTCTTTTTGAGTGCTGAATATTGTATTTATAATTTTGATTCTTTCTAAAGGCAAATATACAAGGCATGGTATAGTTTAAAAATGAATTAATTTGAGTGAAGAGGAATAAAAATTAAACAGTATCATAAATCACACCTTGCATGAAAAATGAGAAATATGTAATCAGGGTCATTAGTACGCAGGAAAATACGATTATCTATGTAATAATAGGATCGCTACGAAATTTGAAGGAAATAAAATGACGTAATTAAAATTAAAATGCACATCTATAAGCACTATTTACATGGAAATTTGACTGCAATATTTTATACCCATCAAAGTTCACTATGACAATGAAGGCGATGAGAAATGAGAATTGATGTATTTGCTTTAAAGTAAAATGATAACTAAAAGATAACCATACCATGTAGTTACCAGAACTATTATATCCCTTCATTTCGGCGTGTTAAGGACAAATATCGCCGCCAAACTTATCTAGTGGTCAGCGTGCCTGTCTGCGGATAGGGAGGTCCTGGGTTCGAATCCCGGTTTGGGCATGAATGTACTTTCTCTCTCTATCTATCCTGTCTTTGTCATTTCCTTGTATGAAATGGTTGTGGATGGTTGCCGACACTATAAACGAGTACTTATGGCATGTGTGTACTGAGGAAGTTGGACTCCACACCAAAGTATGGCTTAGTAGGAAAAGTGGAGCAGCGCACCCCATAATGCCAGCCTAGCTGGCACACGACAACGACAACAATGACAAATATCAATATATAGCTTAAGATAGGCAAAAAATCAGTTTATATTCATACTAAAAGTCTGATTTTAAATTTTCTGAACTCCTATTTTCTCGATCTTCATTGTCTAAATGTGTTTTAAGTTATCTAGTTAATGAATTATACTTGTCTTAAAATTTATTATGAATGTTTTGATTTTTTTATCACAGTATTTGGTAGATGGCTATATTTGGAAACTGACTTAAAGATATTTATCCTGGAAAATGTTATGAAAGGTTCAGTTTCAATTCCTAATGTGATATTTGAATAGATTTTTCAGCAACCCCATGTTATTAAGTTTCCATCGTGTGTCTTGTCAAAGTGACTGGGCGTGATCTGTTGATCAAATTGCATCCTTTAAGAAGGGTATTAAGTACTTGATTTTACTATATTAGAAATATAGTGAAATCCATATTTTTTAATGTAGTGAAATTGATATCTCGATGGAAAATTTATATGCTTCAGTTTAATTTTGTACTCAAATATGAATTATTCAGGAAAATATTAATGTATAGTTATTTTTTAAGACGTTGGCTCAAAATAATTCTCTTCAATATTTATTATTGTTTTGATAAGAATTTGATAAATCTATTTTGAATTAATAGGAACTTTTATAAAATCTTCACACCGTGCGCTAAATAAACTTTGTAAATTTTGTAAGATTTGTATATCAAATAGTTTTCCTATTCTAGAAAGATTTTTCTAATTAAGCATTATCTAAAATATTTTTCATTTAAAATATTGATTTTTATGACTAATGAATAATTTTGCTGTTTAAAATATAGTTATAGACATTTGATTTTTCTTTATTTTTTAATTGTATCTGAATAAATCGAACTGTTTTTAGGTCAAGACATAACACTATACAGAAACTGCACTGTCTAATATTTATGATAGAAAAAAAATAAAATTATGAAGTGTGTATATATAATTTAAATTATTTAAATATAAAAATTAGAAAATTTTTTTAATAATGCAGTAAATAAACATAAATTTCATGTGTATGTTAAAAATTTTATTAAATATCGAATTAAATATAAATTTTATTATTAAATATAATTTCCTGCAAATATTTAATAATTATGGATTCTCTCATAGAATATAATTAACTAGATGAACACAATTCTCTTTTATATGGAGACTATTATATTAAGATTAAACCACAAAATGTTTATATATGATGGTAGTTATACTGCAGAAAAATAAAGTTTTTGAAGTAAATTCCTTACATGATTAAAGTCATGTATCCTCATGCAGACATCAAGTTCTTCAGCAACATCTTTGTATTTCTCCTCTAAAATAAAAGTTTTAAAAATTATGTAATGAGTTTTACTGTGTACTCGCATGATTTATATAAATGCATAAATCAAAGAACTTGATTTTGTTATAAACTATGTAAAAGATTTATGAAGTTAATATGTTTGAAACTGTCTTTACGCAGGGAATTAAGATATTATTATCAATTGGAATAAAGGAAATTTTTTGAATTTTCATTTAATATATATATTAAAGAATAAAATTAGAAAATTTTGTTTTATAACTCAAAAATAATATTATATAGTAAAATCACAGAGGTGAAATAAATCCGTTTACAATTACCATTATTAATTAATATCAAATAACTTTTTTAAAAAATTTAAATTTCATTTTGCTACAGAATTAAAAATTTATATTTTTGTTAGAATATTGAAATGATTTTTTATAAATTCACACTCTTTTTATAAAATATATAAATTATAAAGATACTGCAGATATATTCAGTTTTTCAAAGAGCATTTAGAAATGGATAGTTCATATAAAGCAAATTCAAAACTGTTAGAAGAATAGAAACAATATTTAAAAAAATGATAACTTTAAATAGTAAAGTAAAGTAAACACCAGCAGAGGTCTCTGTACCTAACCCTGAAAGGGTTTTACCAGATTTGATGGACCCCCTGGAGAGAAAAGAAAACGAAACACAGTACATACAAGACAATACAATTACGCTTGCAATCATATGAAGACACTGGAAGTTATTACTTTTCCACATTAAAAAGGGTTTGTAAAGTATACTATTTAACACAAATTGGGTTGCAATTGAGAGTTAACACGTGGACACGTAAGAAGCATTCAAAATAGGTATCAGACAAAATACATGGCAGGATGTGGTAAGACAGGCATATAAAATACATATCAAATTGCATATATACAAGAAATAAAGAAAATAAATGGAAATACAAAAGGGAATTAAAAATGATAAATCAGAATTGAATACATATACCTGCACTTACTGCAAATTAATGAGGTAATAATGATTAACTTCAAATAGTAACCTCTATGAGCTTATACTATATACTAAGAGTAGAAATAAGTGGAATGAAGTAAAGATAATTGATTTTGCCCTAATATGTTAAATGCAATCATTAAAATCTCATTAAAATAGATACTTTCTATAAAATAGACCACAAGGAATGGAATTTGCTTGCACTAAGAAGTATTTTGTGATATTTTACAAGAAAATCCAAATCACACATTCCTAACTAAAATCTAATATTTATATTAAAGATTAGAAACTGATAGTGGATTCACGCACATTGGTTTAAAAAAATGTTAAATATTAAAAACATAATTTTCCACACAGATATGATTTTTTTAATAACTTACCACATAAAACTTTAACAACAAACTTGTAGTCACGATGTTCAGTTTTTGCCGTTATGACGGTAACAAATAAGAAAACAAATATTATTGCGTGTCTTGTACTCATTTCTATCTGTGATTTTTCTTTTATGCAGAATTCAGAAGTAGAGTGAGTTAAAAGTCAAACAGTACAATCCAGTTCCCTTCGTATAAATGTAGTTTATTCTATGAGAAAATTTGCAGATGCTTATTTTCTCTGATAAAAAACCTTCTAATCTTCTGATATTAATCGAATGAATGTCAAAAATTTAAATATTTCTTATAAATTTATCTCTTTTTAGAGATAAGACCAATAATTTTAAGTTAGGTATCATTATTTTGCATATTTCTATAAGAATAACATGGAACGTTTTGGTCATATATGTTTATAGAAACAATTTATAACTGAAGGAATAATTTACATAAAATATTCATATTTTGTAACCTTTAAATGTATTGTTTTATTTATCAAAAGATAAAAGAATCTTAAATTGTTTTTTCGTATTTCTAATTTAATTTAAGTATATTAAACGACAAGATATTCTTACAACAATAGTCACGTTTTTACAAATGAATCAAATGATGGTGCTAAAATGTAGTTCATATTGCATAGACCCAAAGAAATTTATAACTGAAACGCACAGATATTTAAATTTTTAAGTCCAAAGAAAAATAGAATTCAGGATTGATATTTATATTGTATAACTGAGCTAAAGTCAGCAATTTGCTATTGTATCACACTTCGGGGTTTGTGTTAATTGAGAGTCGATGAAACAGTCTCTTAAAAATCACAAGACTTTTATTCGTAGCAAAGTCAACATGATACAGGAAATTCCCACTGTAAAAATCACAATCATACAGTTCTAATTTAGCTAATACAACTGGAAATAGTGCCAGTAACAGAAGTATTTAATACTTCAGACTGACAGCATCTTCTATGCATAAGACTAGCATTCAATACTGATCGTCTCTGCTAACTTTGCGTCATCGTATGCCGGGCGGGGGTATTTATACATGACTTTGTGGGAGACATCTAAGAGTTTCGCTAAGGTTTTAGGAAAGTTATAGGTTATCTCACTCAATATTGGTCCTAGAGCTTTGGTGATGGATTTTTCCAAAAATAGCTGTTTTTTGTCAAGTCGACAAGAATCTCGCCAAAAAGTTATCAAATCACCATATCATTAGAAATCTCGTTTTTAACATAGAATACACCTAAATTGCGTAATTTTTACATAAAATCTGAGTACCTCAGATCTGTGTGAAATACTTAAAGACAAATACAAGCATTTTTTTTATGAATTTGTATTTTTATGTTCATCACATGAAATTTTAAATCGAAGTTACAATTTGACAGGAAAACATTCATATATTTCACAGATGTATGTTTTATGGGAATTAAGGTACAATGTTATGATCAGACAGATAAAAACACTTAATGAGAATAGACTTTAGTGTTCTTTTGGAAGAAAGCAAAGTATATTTGAGAATTTCTATTTCTGGAATATAATCACATGCATCAGGGATGTTTAGATCGAAACAGTTCTTGGTGTTTTAAGATTATTTGCTATTTGATAAAATCTGATTTTTAAGCTGAAACTATAAATTGATTTGCAATTACTGAACCAAAAATGTTTGTTACATGATAAGATTAAGTTGATAGCATTAAGTTATTCTAGTGTGGACTCTAGAGGTATTGAGGATATTTTTTGAGGGAGCTATAAAATTTTTTTTATCCAATGGCGGTGGCACACAAGGGTGACTGAACCCTATGCCACAACAAGGCCAGAAACTGCTACTCATTTATCGTTACCCAGCAAGCACCTGTGAACCAAGTCATGGAGGCGAGTAGCGTTACCCGCGCCATACCACCACAAACCCGTTTATAGGGCGGGCCACACTCATACAACATCACAGAAGAAGGGACAGAGAGAACAGAGAAGGAAAGAAACATCCATGCCCGAACCGGGATTCGAACCCGGGACCAACAGCTCAGGAGTCAGGAACGCTAACCACTCAGCCAATCGGTCAGCCAGCTACAAAAATTAAGGGAGTAAATATGATGAATCCATATTCATTGGCGATATCATTCTTTTTATATTCAGTCTGGACCGATAATAATGCTCATTTTCTACTTTGCAAAGAAGGAAAAATATGCCATCTTCATAATCTTTCTTATTATTTTTACACAGAAAAAGCTATTCTGAAAACATTGCCCTGGAGCATCAGATTTATGTTTAAAGTTTTTGTCCTGTTTTATACAAAAAGAAATTATACTAGGTTGAAGTAAAAGATTACTCATGTTTTAATGTATAAAGCGAATAACAAAATATGCTAAAATAATAAGTTAAAATTCGTCAATGTAAATATTATCATGGAATCTATTTTGGACATTTCTATGTTAAATGCAATTAAGTTCATTTCCATTCTGTTACCATTCAGTATGCTTATTGATTATTCCACGCTTGCTTGATATAACTCTGGCTGTCCCGGCACACCTCAAATGTTCCACAATTCCTTGTTCCAACCATCTTCTCCACAGCCGGTGCACATGGACTCGGACAGGTGTCTGTCAGCTGCAATTTACAGAAAAAACTAGCAAGCCCTTCTCAGTCTTATCACCACGCCCCTCGTAAACTCGACTGTGCTGGAACCTACTAAGTCAACGATGGCCTGGCATTCTCTGCAATTACAAGGGTCCTTTGCGACAAGAACATGCTTTCAACGATCATTTTGCAAGCAATAATAACAGTGCGTATATTGCCCACTCTGCTGGTTTCTCTCCTTTTATATTAACCTACGTGCTCTAGAGAGCTGCGCATTTCACATCATTTGGAAAACTCTACCTTGAAATATGCATAATTTTCTGGTCACTCCTTCTTGGTGTTCTATCTACAATGTCAGGCAGTATTATCAAGAAATAAAATATTAAAAAAATACATGTCTCAAAAAAAGGTTTAGATATTAAGTTTAGATATTAATTATTTATATTTAGGTTTAGATATTTTTAAGTATATTTGTATTGGGGTATTTGTTTATATTATAATATGTATTTGTATAATTTAATTTCTTTATTAAGTTAAAAATAAGTTATTAATAACAAGTTCTATTTATGTCATGTAAAGTAATAGAAATCTTAATTTGAATTCTCATAATTTATTAAAAAATGAAAATTTATTTTCATTTTCGACTATATTTTATTAAGTTAAGGAAAAACTAATTATTTGATACAATACCAATGATTTGTGTTATAGTTCATTAAGAAAGTCTATTCTGTGTTTGTCTATTTGATATGTAAAATATATATATCTTTCATTAAATATTAATTGTCTTTTTAAAATCTATAAAATTTCATGATTAAAAATTTTTAAATTTATTTTCTCTTATCCTACATTTTTTAAGTTCTTATAATTTTCATTTATAAATTCCATTGCTTAATCATTACTTTCATTATGCATCGAAAATATAAAATTGAAAGTTCTCTAATATGGTAAATGTTGGATTAGGGAAAATATTTGAATGAATTATCTATTTGAAAAATAACTCAAATAATGTCAAATTATAAAACATTTAAATTTTTTAATACAATTCAAATGTTAAATCAAAAGTATATATTCTCAACGATTAATAATTACTTTCTCTATTAACTGCTTCAAAAATCTTGAATTTATCAAACTTTATCACTAAATATAAAATGTCTTTCATGAAAAACTCTAAACCTGACTGAACTAATTAATAAATTTCTGACTTTGAAATAATAATTAGGAGTAGTGGCAGACAATAAAATATTGTAAATTATCTATCAGTTTCCAGTAAGAACGATAAAGGTTTAATTAAATCTTTCAACTGTCAGGTAAAATTTATGTCTGATAACTGAAATCAGGCTCCAGTTGTCAAGAACCAATGGTTAAGATAAAACTTTTAGGATGAATTTCTACTAAAAAAATCTATCGCAATAAATATCATACTTAAACAGGAAGTTTAACAGGAAGTTTTATTCCAAAATATTTTTCATCATTCCTTGAGTACACTATTTCTGAAAGTACGTTATTTTGTGTCATTGAGTAATGTGATAAAATTAGTTTTATATCTTCTTTGTATTGCAGTCAGAATAATGCAGCTATTGAATTTAAATGTAAAAGAAAAACATCAGAGAATGGCTTAAGCTGACAAAAAATATTCCGCTTTAAGCAAACTATGAAAACAAAGTACGATGTTTACTAGTTTAGTTTATTTAAGTGTAGAATGTTCTAATTTTATACTTGTACATCTATGTCGGACAGAAATGTTTTGTGATACATGTTTGAGAGATCACAATACAATGCATAAATTATTTTCATTTGTATATATTTCTATATAATTGAATTTAGAGCGCATTTAAAAGAGTATCATTCACGAACTATAACTAACCAAACTAAATATCACTTAAAGCATACACGAATATGTTGGCAAAACATTTAGCAATATTTGGTGTCTTGTTCTTCGTCCAAAGTGTATATTCTGGCATGGAAAGTGATGTTAAACTCTTAAGACAAGTGTATTGTGGTTTGTTCTAATTTTCATATATTTTTAATAATATTTAAAAAAATATGTTATTCATATAGAACTGCAAAATAATTTAATATTTTGAAATTTTTGCTTTGTTAAAAATATCATTACAATTATTATTTTGAAAGTTCTGAAATAATTGGCTATTAAATCATAAAACGCAAAAAATAGTACTAATTAAAGAACTATATATTTAAAAAAATAGTTTATTGAATTTTGATTTGTTATTATGTAAATATAGATTGAAATTTTTCATCTTGTTAAATATCATAAGTTCAATTTAAGTATTAGAGACAGCTTATAATGATTTAAATGTAAATGTTGATTATAATGCTTAGTTTAAAGTAAGTAATGGCAATATGTTTCTCTTACAATCTGCTTCTGCAAAATGAAGATTCTAAATTTAACTACTTTTTAGTTTTGAACGATGGTCTAATCATAACATTGATTGTTGAGTTTGCCCTATTATCTTCTAGTCACCACACAAAAGAAGTGGTGTTGGACATTTTCAGTACAATTTCTGAGTGGGTAAAAATTCAGTGATTAATGAATTGCTTAACATTAAAATTACTATACAAGAAATTTAAAATGTATATATGTTGATATAGTAGAATTCCAATTATCCGAACTCTGAATCGTCTTCTGAATTCCAGAAAAATAAATTATATTGAAGAAGAGAAAGAAAACTAGGAAAAGCTCAAGAAAAGAAAAGGTAAGATGGGGAAGATGAGAATGACGAGACACTTGAGGAATTCAAAAGCATTCTTTTGAAAATTCCTTGATGATCTGGAGAATGGATTATGAATTACAGCCTAGATATCCAATTGCAAATGATAGTAAACTTATTGACAATATCGAGGACGAAGGATAGTTTAATGTCCAATTTGAAGAGACACGGGACCATCAGCTATTAAAGCATTTGCTGACTTCGAAATGGATAGAACGTCAATACGAGTGTGACTACATGCAAATTCTCCCTGTCCAGCGCATGCGCCGAATACGGATAAATACAGTGAAACCGCTTACTCTGAGAGAGATGTTCAGCCAGCAGTAACTTTCATTTACAATACTGTACATTCATATTATATTAATGTACACAGCACTTTCAAGTAACTTAACATGTAAAAGTACTGCCTTTTCATTTAATTTATTAAAAGTTCTTTTATAAATATGTAGCTTTTTGTTCCATTTTCAACAAGCAATTAAAGAAGAGTCCTTAGAAAAAATCCAATTATCCAAATATTTGATTATCGAATGGGCTCTGGTTAAAATTAATTCGGATTATTGGAGCTCAACAATAATATTAATTCGGAAGTTCAATTCCTTTAATTAAGAGATATGTTTGAAAAATGTGACAAATAAACCTGTAGTTATATATTATGATATGTTACCTCTACTCTTCAAATGGCCGATGAAATGTATGTATTAATGATGATGTATTGTCTCTATCTCAAAGATAGAGATGATACATCATCATTAATGCATACATTTTTACAACAAATACAGCTGATATATATCCATTTTCATCAATGGATAACTATATTTTTGTTACCTAGATAACAGTGAAACAATGAATTTTGGGAGAAGCAGGATTAAACCCTGATTTTGAAGAATCTTGAAACACAACAACTATCATAAGATAGACAACAATTTAGTGAGGAAAGTTGTTGGTTGTATTCAGTGTTTTTTATAAGTAGTGATGTTTATATTTAAAGAATTAATAATCAATTCTTCAATCTTGCTTGATACATGGAGGAGTTAAAGTGAATAGAACCATAGCAGTTTAGATTTTTGGAAAACAAAACATAGCATGATCTAATTTAATACATTATTAAATAAAGTAAGAAATTGATAATTTTTATTTATTCAAATTCACGATAAATATAATAAGAATTACATGATTTTTATCAAGAAAATTTCATGCGTGAATGAATTGTTTAAATCTGAAAGATGAAATCCTTACTACATATACATATATATTAAAAAATTGGCTAGCGTAATTTTGATGAAAATAATGATACAGCAATAAATTTTCATTGAAAATATTTTTGTGATTTATATAATGGATTCATCTAAAATCTTAATCTCTTATATATATATATACACACACACAAGAGTGTATATGAATAGGTATAGAATCCAAAATCAAAAACCGTTAAAATTAGGTCCCAAAATGACTAATAATGTTATTTGTTTTCAGATAATGATAATGAAAATAAAGAATTAGTTGATGAATTTTCAAAATGCTGGGAAATATATGATGCTATTGAAAAAGTAAGAAATTATAACTGCTTGCTTGATTAATCTTTTAAAGTTTTCATTTTAATTGTTTTTTATTTCTTAGTAAAAAAACTGTTTCTTAGAATTAATGAAATTATAAGTTATATTTTGTAATTGTAGAAAATGTTTTTTTTAAATGAGCAAAATATTTTGATGTATTTAAGGAAAATATTTATCATAAAGTAAATTTAATTCAGTTAAAAATTAATTTATTTAATACATTTTGTGTAATATATTTTAAAGTTTACCGGGAAGTTTTTTCATTATTAAAATATTAAAACTGTTATTTTCGTTATCCGCAGAAAACATTAAAAACTGTTAAAAAGAGGTTAAAGTTTTTTATTTTATTTTATATTAATTAACGTATATTTGGCTTAAAAAATTACTGAAAATATTAAAAATAATGTAAAATTTTTTATTTATTTAGTAGTTAATATTCTAAATCTTAGCAAACTGTTTTCATGTGCAACAGTTTCTTTTCAATTGAAAATAGTTTGAATGAAGATTATTTGCATTTGATTGAAACTTAGCTCTGTTGTTTTGTTGAGTTTGCTTTTTAAATATTTATTCAGTCTATGTAGTTCTAGTTTTAATTTATTCCGAAATACTCAAAACTGAGAAATTTCTTTGTTTCTTAAATCTAACAGGATTATATTATATGTTAAGATATATATTTGTTTTTTATACGAATTTTTAAAATTGTTTCATGATTATCATTCTAACGGCTTCCAATAATTTATTGTTGAATTTCAAAATCAAATAAACTTTTTATAATAATAATGTATTTAAATATCTCACAAAATATTTTTAATCCTTGTGATACCAGAACTCTCACGGTATATTAGGTAGGATATAACTTTTGACAAGTATTAATAATGTTTATATTTTTACTTTATGATTTTAATTTACTGAATTTCATTTTTTAAATCAAAAGGAAATATATTTGTTAATAAAATATGGGGTTAAGTAGCACATCGAAATAACTACGTAAAATTTTAATACCCAAATAAAATATTAATTTTTATTATAAATTCAGAGTTTTTAGATTTCTGAAAGTTTCATTTATTCATAAAAGCAATTTTTGTTTACATATCAAGGATAGTACATGTCAGTTTTTCATTGTGATCGTCAGTAGTTTTTTATAAATTTTCTTATCATTTATTTCCCAGATACTGAACTAAGCTTATTTTTCATATACTAAACTAAATTTTGAGGAGCGACAGCCCATGTGGGTCAAGACCTACAGTGCCAATCTCTGTTTTCCAGACCGAGGGGCACAGGGGTGCGAAGCATATGTCCTGATTAGGGATCGTGGTCAACCTAACGCGAAATACTCAATGTTTAGTTCCCAAGCATGCTTGATACTCAATTTATCGACTCACTAAATGGATGAAAAGCTGAATCAACCTTTCCTAGCCCGAAGAAGCCCGAAGCCTCGGACATGTGCCTTATGAGCATGAAACACTACCACTAAGCCTCTGGGCTTTTCCTGATTTACATAATTTGTCACAATAACATGGGTTAAGCTTTTTGTTAAAATCTTAGGAATTCTTGAATGAGAACAACTTAAAAATGAGCGCTATCTAAATACCATAATTTTGTTTTTGTTACTTCTATGGCTCATATTTTGTTAAGAAATTGATGAAATTTCATTTTAAAATTAGATTTTTGGTGCATATTTTGCTTAGATATTCCTTTATATTATTAGAAAATTTAAAAAATTATCTTTACTCTTTTATTGTTATTACCATTATACTTATTATCACTAGTTTATTAGTTAGGAAATCAGAAAAAAATATTCATAAAAAGGAAAATTAGCATGATAAGGTCATGCTATTTAGAGTTAAAAAACAAAGATACCATTTCAATCTCTGTTGAGCAATTAGAGATAGCTGTTGCTAATCTCTGCTTTACAAGCATGATTGTTGTGAAGAAGGCTTGAAAAACTTAGACATTCAGGAAAAACTAGAAATAATTCCAGGTTTTCTCCTTAGCATTAGTTTGCTCACTATCTATAAGGAATCATGTTATAATATGACATGATGAAACTTAAATGTATCGATGTTGTTTAACTTTTCGCTATTAAATTGTGCTTCAAGAGGTACTAAAACATTATTAAGAAAAATTAGTAATTCATGATTCGAATTTTCCCCTGGATTTGATTTGAAATTAAACTGATGAAAGGCAAAGATAAAACATTAATTTATTACAGAAAAAGCTCAAAATATTCAGATAATATCTTAACTTTCTTAATCTTAAATTTAATCTTTTTTGCCCTGAATGAGTTTTAATTTGAATTAATAAACAATATTATTTTATATCAATTTTGTTTAATTGAATTTCCAAAAAAAGAAGTTCAATATTTTGCTCGATACGTTAACGCTAATATTTTAAGTCTCTAATATTTGAAGAATGTAGTTTTAGAATATAAATGAAATTTTAAAGTTCTTATGGAATAATTATTTACTTCAAGTATCTGCTCATAGCTCAAAACACACTATTTAATATGAGGAATGTGTGTGTGCATTTGAGAAATACATAAAGTATTCTTCTTCCATGCTTTCATATGATTTGTAGTTTCAGTCACGTGAAAGGATTGTTCATATCTCCGGCTTTATTTGATGTAGTTTAATTAATAGTACATTGCAAATGTAATGAAAGGATATTTTGTCTTCATTAATATCATGCTGTCATCACAGAAATATATATTTGACTATTTGGATGATTGTCATATTTGTCTTACAACATTCAAAATGATTTGGTTTGTAAGTTAATTTAGGTATTGAATTGAATTTCCTTTTATAAATAAACTCGCATGTCATGATTGGAATATAGTATATATGTGTTCTCCCAGGCAAATTATTGTATTCACTGACTGGATATTTTTTATAAATTAATTAAATTACCCCTTTTTTGCATGATAGAAGTCCGTTTTTATATATCATTCTCTCGTAAGATATCCCGTATTTTTCCTCATTCCCCCCTTCCACGAAGTAGACTGTCCTAGTGCCTGACTCGTGAAAAACCAGTTCGAGAGAGAGGCGTGGCCACGAAATTGAAGAAAGATGGTTGCTGGAGATGACAGAAACTAGTTTCGAAGAAAAGCTGAAACCCACGCCTCTAAATAGGACTCATTTGTTCATTATTCATGTCTGACTGGGACCTAAAGACTGTAAAATAACAATGTTGAAGTAATTAAAATCCTCTGAGGATTAGGTATTGAATTGAATTCTCTTCTATAAATAAGCTCGTATACCAGGATTTTCCTCGGAGAACGCATGTATTATGCTTACTTATGCTTACTTATGCAATGCGTTCTCCAAAGCAAATCATTGAATTCACTGGCTGGATATAATTTTTTTTAAATTAATTAAATTACTCCATTTTTTTCCTGGCTTAAAGTCCCTTTTTATACATCACTCTCCAGTAAGATTCCCGAATTAACTTAAGATGACATCCCGTCCCTTTAATTTATTATATATCACTCTCCCGTACGATGGCATCCCGTATTATTCCCGTAAAAACTTAAGATGGAATCCCATATTAACTTAAAATGGGCTTCAAGAGGTGCCAAAACACTATAAAGTAGACTACCCTGGAACTGGACTTCTGGAAAGCCGGTTTGACTGAGAGGCGAGATTAAAGGCAGATTGGGGTTGGTGATGACAAAAGCGAGTTACCAAAAAAAACTGAAATCCATGCTGCTAAATAGGACTCTGTTCGTTATTGAAGTCTGACCTTCTACTGGGATCTGAAGACTGTAAAATCACCATGTTGACGTAATCAAAATCCTATGAGTTCTTAGATTGGAGAAGAAGTATACTCCTACAGAATCCAAATTATGGTAGTCACGCAAAAGGAATGAACAAACAGGTTTGCGAAATTCTGAAAATAGGCCGGATTGATAATAGAAATTTCCTTAGAAAGTTCATGATTTTTTTATAAATCATTTTTCCATCCAGTAAATTTTTATAGTGTAGTACAACCTATTTTATTACTTTAATTAATTAGTGTAAATTATAAACTTCACGTGGGTACTAATCCATGTTATTAGTAAGGTTTAAATATTTGGAATAATATTAGTAACTAAATTTTTTGTATGTATGTCAATGGATTTGTGTGTGTGAAATTTTACTATTGAATTAAAAGCAGTTTTTAATTACAAAAACAAAGTCAGTTTCTACTTCTATTTTCAGGTTTGAATCTAGGAATAAAAAAATAAGAAATACACAATGCAATATTAAAAAATAAAACATTATTTAAATTCAAAAGATTATTTGTAAGCACATTTTGATAGCGGTAATTATTTGCACAACAAAATCAACAATATCAAAATGCAAACAATGATATGATAGTAATAAAATGCTTAAATTTTTTTAAAAATTAATATGATTTTATCACTGATTCACTCAATTAGCTTTTGGTGAATTATATAAAGTAAACAGGAAAGTTTCTTCTGTTTTCGCGTTGCCATTGAATGTGGTGAGGATAAGTATGCATATTAGTGTATGAAGTCATTGAGACCCCAGTTAGTCGAGAGTAGGAATATCAGTAGTTGAAAAAGTAAGTCTCCCTCACACATTCATCAACCGTAACTCGTACAGTGGCGAAGAGAAGCAGTCGTGTCGAAGGAGTTCATTCGCTGTTAATTTCCTTACTACTTCAAAGTGGGCTTATCAGTTGAAGCATCAAGTCGTCGAATATGCCAAGCTTTTGGGGAAAGTGATGTGACTGAACGTACGACAAGACAATGTAATGTGACTAAAAGTACGACAAGAAAATATGATGTGACTGAAAGTACGGCAAGACAATATGATGTGACTGAAGGTACGGCAAGACAAAGTGATGTGACTGAAGGTACGGCAAGACAATGTGATGTGACTGAAGGTACGGCAAGACAATGTGATATGACTGAATGTGCAGCAAGACAATGTGATGTGACTAAAAGTACGGCAAGACAATATGATGTGACTGAAGGTACGGCAAGACAACTTGATGTGACTGAAGGTACGGCAAGATAATGTGATGTGACTGAAGGTACGGCAAGACAATGTGATATGACTGAATGTGCAGCAAGACAATGTGATGTGACTAAAAGTACGGCAAGACAATATGATGTGACTGAAGGTACGGCAAGACAATATGATGTGACTGAAGGTACGGCAAAACAAAATGATGTGACTGAAGGTACGGCAAGACAATACGATGTGACTGAAGGTACGGCAGGACCATGTGATATGACTGAAGGTACGGCAATACAATGTGATGTGATTGAAGGTAAGGCAAGACAATACGATGTGACTGAAGGTACGGCAGGACCATGTGATATGACTGAAGGTACGGCAAGACCATGTGATGTGACTGAAGGTACGGCAAGACCATGTGATGTGACTGAAGGTACGGCAAGACCATGTGATGTGACTGAAGGTACGTTAAGACCATGTGATGTGACTGAAGGTACGGCAAGACCATGTAATGTGACTGAAGGTACGGCAAGACCATGTGATGTGACTGAATATTAATTCAGGTGAGGAGATTTGTGCCTCTGTGATGAAGCTGGTGTTTGAGGTGAATTAGTTGTCAAGTGGTACACTATGAACTGTTACCAACGGGCAAACGTACTGCTGACCTGTACTCACAGCAACTGAAACGCGTGCAATAGGCATTGCAGCAGAAGACGCCAGCACTGGTTAATCGCAAGGGTGGATTATTCTTGATCGATAACGTGAGGCCGCATGTCCGCAGGTGGCCAGTAATACCATATAGCTACTTCGTTGGGAGAATTTGTGCCATCCTCCTAATTCACCTGAATTTGCATCATCAAATTACCAGATCTTCCGTTACCTAGACAATCATCTTCATGGAACATCCTTCACCAATGAAACAGACTTGCGCCAAGCACTCACGAACTTCTTTTCTTCCAAAACGCCCGAGTTTTATCACAAGAAGATTGCACAACTGAATATACGTTGTCAAAAGGTGCTTGAAGTAACCGATATTGGTTACTTCAAGGATTGACAATAGGCTACACTTTCTGTAGATGATGTCCTTTTAGGCCATTAAAAATGGCATGAACTTTCTTGTTTACCTTGTAAAATATGAGACTTTAATTTTAAATTGATTCATCAAGTTACCACAAATTTTCAGATGATTGTGTGAGAGAGTTATTTTTTAACGACAAAACACACGCAAGACCTTGATACTCATATAAAGATTTTGAATTTAAGATATGTGTTAGTTATTTTTAAGTTTTTTTTATTCATTACTATTATCAATAAATTAAAAAATCTTCATTATTTAGTATTGTTAATATAAAAATTCTTAAAATATTTACGGGATAATAACTGCAATTTCCAGGAAGATGATCCCGCTGAGGAATGTTATCCTGAATATGAATCAGATGGAAATGAAAAGAATGATGAAAAAGAAGATTTTTTTTGCTCATTAGAATTGGAGAAAGTTGTACAAGTAATAAAACTTTTATAGTATTTAAGTTAAGTTTTACAAAAGTTTAAATGTGACAAGCAAATAAACAAAATATTTGATAAGATAAAATATTTTCACTTAATAAAATGGCGGAGGATGATTACTGCAAATTCTTAAAACCTCATGAAATAATAAGTTTTCATATTAGAAATAAAACAGTTTGTATTTTTTTATATAAACAGTTAAAACCATTTAGAACTTAACATGTTTGATTTGAGAAAGGTTTCACAATAAATATTATGCAAAAATATTATAATTTGAAGAGTATATTTAGTGAAAACTAGCTTTTGTGAGAAAAACTAGAGAAGTTTATTTACGTATTATTTAACAAAGATTCTTGTAAATCATGTATTATTCGATTATTAGGTTCAAATTATTAATAAATTTTATCAAATGTGAACTGAACCACAAAATTAGAGCCCCACAATAAAATTGCTTAGTTTTCCTAAACTATAACTTATTAGAAATGAAATATTCATTTACCAAAGCTTTTTTCTAACCTATATATAAGATCTATAAAAAAATTTATAATTACAACGTGAATACAGATGATGTGAAAAAAATTTCCAACAACAGTAACATTTAAATCCCAACAAAAGTTTTGAACAAAGCTGAAGAAACTATTCACATATCTTGATAGTATTAGGTTGCATTCAAGCCACACAAATTGTTTGAACTTGAATGTATTTTTCGTGATTAGTTTTCTGCGAATGATTGTTCTCTGTTTAACCAGTTTGTTATCAGAAATAGTCCCAGTTTGCGATAAAAAGCGACATGTAAGCGATGAAACTACGAATAAGCAATGAAACCATATGCACTAACATATGCAGGTATACTTATTATAAGAAATTTGTATTTGATTTTAATGACACGAATTAATAAATTTATATAATTATATATGACGAGTCCCTTCATTTTAATATGTTAAAAGCTATAAAATTATTGTGAGAATACTTTGTTGTTTTAAAATTTATGAGGGTTACAAATGATTTGTGATATATTTTTATTTTGTTATTTATTTCATTAAAAAGTAGATTCCTTCAATAATCTTATTCAATTAAATTGATAGTTCTGCTTGTAAATTTGATTGTAGAACTAAAGTAATGCATTAAATAACAAATTTAATTAAATCATAGCCTATTGAAGTATTTTCACAAACTAAAGATACAGGATCTATTGATAGTATGGAATAGGAAATAATTTATTCGCATGAAAAAGATACAAATTATTTCTACTAAGCATAATGAAGGAGTATTATTGCATGTAACAATCATAATAGAGAGTAATGAATTTTAAAACTTTTCGATCTGTGAACTTTACAGTTGATATTCAAAAAATTATACATTTTTTATATAAAGCTAATATAAACTGAAATAAATTCAGATAATTAAAACGCTTTTTAGAAAAAATTTAAAAGTATATTTAAGAGACAAGATGAGTTGAAAGCTAAAATAATTTAAGTCTTTAATAATTTTTATGCTATGAAGTGAATAAAATTAGATTTCTTTACTGATATTTTATTTAATCAAAATATTTTTTTATTTTATAGATAGAATTGTGTGCAGAATTCAAGAGACAATCAGCTGAAAACGTATGATGTTTCACATTTTTTAAATAATTTGAAAAAAAACATCAAAAACAATTTAATTTGCAACTTTACGTTCTATTGTGTAACTTTTATAATTTATTTCTAGGGAAAGATACTTTTAGATGTTGAAAATCGTTTTCGGGTAAGAGTATTTATACACTTTTTAATGGAATGTGTGAATCTTGAAATTTTTTTAAATTAATTTATATTATGAATTAGCTTTAACAATTATTTATTTATTTTATATCAGTAGATTTAAATTTCAAAGCATTTAAATAATTATAATTGTAATTGAAATGATAAAAATGCCTGTGCTTTAAGCTTTTCACTTTATATTCAATTATTCACATATATGCATAGGATCACATAAATGTGTTTAAGACTTAAAAGTTAATTTTTTATTCCAAACAATTGTAAAATTAGTTTCGGTTTAATATTAAATAGTACACAAAAATTACTTCGTCGCAATTATCTAATTATTTTTTTATACATCGCAATACATTTTTGAAAACATTTAACATGGTAAAATAATAAAAAACAACAAACTAGTTACAACCAAACCTCTACACTTGATGTATTTTCTAAATAATAGATGATTATAGATGGTTTTAATAGTAAAATTATCAGCTGAGAAAAATACGGAATATCTACTGTAAAATGAAGTTGGTTCAAATTACAATAAGCTAATGAGGATAACGACAATGTAATGATAAATTTTTGATTACTTATCACAAACTATGTTAGCAAAAACGTGTTAATGTCAATTACTGTGTTAATAACTTCACATAAATATTAGTACATTTTAATGCTCAGTCTACATTTTAACAAGTTTTTTTTGTGCTACAATTACAGGGGTTCATATATATATATATACATATATATTGGTTTGGCAACTAAGTAATTGCGGATTTCACTCATAGATGGCTTCAGTTGAATTTTTAGGTTTGCAGACGTAGTACAAATGTAAAACACATTTTGTTATTTGATAGTTGGCAATTCAGCTGTTAATCAGTAAAAAATGTTATTTGATCGGTTGCGTGGTTTTCGTTTGACGTTCGTTGAAAAATGGAAAATCAAAAGCAACATTTTCGTCATATTTTGCTTTTTATTTCCAAAAAGGCAAAAACGCATCGTAAGCTCATAAAAAGCTATGTGATGTTTATGGTGACGAAGTTTTAAAAGAATGGCAGTGTCAAAATTGGTTTGCCAAATTTCGTTTGGGTGATTTTTCACTCAAAGATGAAAATCCAGTTGAAGTTGATGACGACCTAATCAAAGCAATAATCGATTCGGATCATCACAGTACAACACGGGAGATTGCAGAGAAGCTTCAGGTATAACATTCATGCATTGAATATTACTTAAAATACTTTGGTTATGTCTAAAATCTCGATACATGGGTTCCTCATGAACTGAAGGAAACGCATTTAACGCAAAGCATTAACAGCTGCGATTTGCTAAAGAAACGTAATGAAAATTATCCATTTTTTAAACGACTGATAACTGGCGATGAAAAATGGGTTGTTTACAACAATGTCTAGAGGAAAAGATCGTGGAGCAGGTCAGGTGAACCAACTCAAACAACATGAAAAGCTGATATTCATCGAAAGAAGGTTTTGTTATCAGTTTGGTGGGATTACAAAGGAATTGTCTACTTTTAATTCTTATCACCCTATCGAACTATCAATTCTGATGTCTACATTGAACAACTAATGAAATTAAACAATGCAGTTGAAGAAAAGCGGCCCGAATTGACAAATCGAAAAGGTGTTGTATTCTATCATGACAATCCTAGGACACGCACATCTTTGATCACTCGGCAAAAGTTATTGGAGCTTAGTTGAGATGTTTTCCACACCCACCATATAGGCCTGACCTTGCACCATCTGATTACTTTTTGTTTCAATCTTTATAAAACTCCTTGAATGGTAAAAATTTCAATAATAATGATGATGTCAAATTGCACCTGATTCAGTTTTTTGCTAATAAAAACCAGAAGTTTTATGAACGTGGGATTATGATGCTGCCTGACAGATGACAAAAGGTCATTGATAAAAAATGGACAGTACATTACAGAATAAAGTTATTTAGTTCCATGAAAAAATTGTCTTATATTTTCTAAAAAAAATCCGCAATTACTTAGTTACAACAATAATATATATATATATATATATATATATATATATATATATATATATATATATATATATATATATATATATATATATATATATATATATATATATATATATATATATATATATATATATATATATATATATATATATATATATATATATATATATATGATATATATATATATATATATATATATATATATATATATATATATATATATATATATATATATATATATATATATATATATATATATATATATATATATATATGGCGAATCAAACGAAAGTGAGCCAACCACTCCTCAGCAAGAATGGTTCGGTCCATCATCTGCGGCGCATGCGCGTAGCACAGCGACAGCCTTCATTTACGAAAGTGGCGCGAAAGTGTGAGGTTAAAGTTCTTTAAGGCGCTCTTACACTGGGTTGAAGACGGTAGCGTGACATAATGGACACTCCAAAAGAGGAACAGCGTTGTGTGGTCAGGTTTTTGACAGCTGAAGGTGTTTCCCACCATGAAATTAGTCGCCGTATGACTGCTGTGTACGGTGAACATTGCATCGCATTGGCCACTGTGAAGCGTTGGAGCAAACGGTTCAGAGAAGGACGTGAAAGTTGCAAAGACGATCCAAGACCGGGCCAAAGCCACCTTGCAATCACCCCCGACACAATTGCACAGGTTGATGAGCTGATTAGACAAGAACGGAGAATAAGCATCGATGAATTGGCAGAGCGAGTGAAAATCAGTCACGGTTCGGTTCACACCATAATTCATGATTATCTCGGTTATCGGCTTTTGTGTGCTCAATGGAAGCCCAAGATTTTGAACGACCGCCAGAAGACGGAGAGGTTCGGAGCTGCTTTGACTCATCTCATCCGGTATCACAATGACGGTGACGACTTCTTGTCTGCAATTGTGACTGGAGACGAATCATGGTGCCACCACTACAAACCTCAAACACGCTGACAGAGCTTACAGTGGAAACATTTGAATTCACCACCCCCGAAGAAAGCAAAGGCTGTCATTTCCTCGGGAAAGGTGCTATTGACTTTTTTCGATCGTCAGGGGCCATTACTGATTGAATTTGCTAAACGTGGAGAGACTATCAATAGTTCGCGATATTGCGCAACGCTGGATTGGCTGCGTGTCGCAATCAAGAACAAACGACCTGGAAGATTGACGAATGGTGTGATCTTGCTACACGACAATGCTCGTCCCCACGTCGCTGATGTGGTTAAGACACAACTGGCAAAGCTCAAGTGGGATACTCTGCAACATCCTCCATACAGGCCAGATTTGTCACCATGCGACTTTCCCATTTTCGGGAAACTGAAAAAACATCTGAAGGGTACCAGATTCGTGTCGGACGACGCCGTGAAGGAGTCGGTTACAGACTTTTTGAATCGACAGCCCAAGGAGTTTTATGAGACGGGGATCACGCGGCTCATTTGTCAATGGGATAAATGTCTCAATGTTCATGGATATTACTTTTAAATAAAGTACTCTGTTTGTCATATATTCGCATTAGCTCACTTTCAGTTGACTCGCCTTATGTATATGTATACATACATACATGTATACACATACACACGAAGAAGATTATTGTTTCTTCTCTTTCAGGAATGCATGAAAGCTGCTGCTGAGAAGCATGCCGCCTCTTCTAAGAAGTGATGGATTAGATTTTGCTTATGGATTCACATCATTTATAATATTTGTGAAAATTAACGTTTACTCTAAAAAGCATCTATTTTAATAAAATGTAAAATTTTCACATATATTGTTGTTATCATTATTTATGTATTCAAATGTGAGAGCTCTATAGTAACTGATTTAGAATCATATATAATTGTTTATGGTTAATTTAATAAATGAATCACCTAATCTAATTAACTTTCACTTGAAAAGAATGAGGACATATAAATCGAAATTTTCAAAAATGTATTGCCAAGAATTCTAATAGAGAGTTATCACTTATAAATTAAAAACTTCGCATATATATAAGACATGTTTAAGTTGTGCCAGTAGTATGATGTTGAAAGATTTGTCGTTTAAAAATATCTATGACTATCTGTTTATATACCTTATATTTACCATTTCAGCAGTTCTTCTTATGCAGTTGTTATAATTGCAGAGAATTTAAAGTTATTCAAGGAATTTATAGAGGATTTATATAAAGAGTTATAGTTAGTCTCAAAACAAATATTCAAACAAAATGCTTGTATTTACTAAATTGACCTAATGTTTTAAATACAGCCCATTCTGTATTAGTAATTTAAAAAATTCAATTAATTGTGTCATTTCAATAATATACTTATGAATATGAGTTTAAAAATATTTCCCCAATAAAAAAGTAGTTTGAATTTATACAACGATAGTTGAAAGTATTTTAAAAAAAGAACTGTAACTTTTTCAGATTATTAAATTAAAAAAAAGGTATTTTTAAAAATTTTAATATTTTATGCAATTAGTTATCAGTTACATATTTTATAGATGTGCGCATGTAGCTGCTTGCAATGAATTATTTTCAACATACTTGCAATAATAACCAAAACATATTTTTGAGAAGCATTGACTATTGTTAAACAGAAAACTAGTATATTTATTATTAGTTTTTCCTACATGCAATTTTTTTTCTTAAACTAATTATAAATTACACACAAAAATATTTTTAGAATTTAAATTAGAATAAAGTAGGTATGTTTTTTAAAATTACTACTAAAACTAATATTAGACTACATTTAATTAAAATTGGATGTACGGTTAAAACTAATATTAAATTTTTTAAACATGTATTTTCATTAAATAAAAATACTGTTTTTTATTATCTGAGATTAATTCAATAATTTTTATGATTATTGGATTGAAATAATAAAATGAAACTTCACCAAAATACTTCGTATTTATGTACAAATATTCCAGTTATATTTTCACTATTTTAGTTCAATTTCAAGAAGCTTATTTTACTAAAGATAAATTATTTATACTAATTATACTTAGAAATGTTTAATACACCTTTGAAGGTAAAATTAAAAAAAAACGAATCTTTATAGGATAATGAATAATTTTAACTAATTATTTGCTTCAGTGAATTTGATGCTTTATCAATTTTTATTATCAAGTATTATCTGACTTCTATGAACAGTTCAGTAACTGACTGCTGTTATTGATTAATTTCTGATTTTAAAAGATAATAATGAATGATAACAATATTTAAAATATTGAAAAATACACAAGCGGCAATAATCAGAAAAACATTTAGTAAAGACTATTTTTATATTTTGGTGTTGATGATAACAAAGTTTTATGTATGTATATATATATATATATATATATATATATATATATATATATATATATATATATATATATATATATATATATATATATATATATATATATATATATATATATATATATATATATTATTACATCACAAAGTCTCAAATAGGGAAGTTTCATTCACAAATAATTTTCCTGTCAGGATATTGAGTATACTCTTTTTTCAGGGTCAATTATTTTGTTATTGTGGACAATGTGATGCAAAATATTTTTGCATCTTCTTTGTGGACTAGTTTAAAGAATACAGTCACAAAATAAAAAAGTGAGAGAAACACCAAATTAACCATATGCATTAAAAAGAAATAATATGCTTTTTTTTAAAAATAAATCATGAAAATAAAATGCTACATATGATAATTTAGTTAAATGTTTTATTATTGATGTTGTATGTACAAAATATTTTCCTGTATTATTAATGTTTAGAAAGATGTTCCTCTTGAAAATTCATTAGACTATTTTAACTAGATGAAATATTGTTTATTTTTCATCAAAGTAGCACAGTAAAATTATATTTTTAAAAGAACTCGGAATTGTTATTCATAATTCACTCTTCAAAAAATCCTTTAACGAATATTAACAAAATATCTTTAGCAATATTTCATTCTGTATTCTCTCTTAGAATTATACTTTCTATTTTTGTTAAACTCTACATAGAAATTTTTTGTAGTTAGTTGTAACTTTTCTCAATTTATTTTTTATAACACTAAATCAAATATGTTGATTTTATAATATCATTTAAAGAATTATAAGAATAAAATACTTAAACATTTCTCAAATTTATAAATATTGTTATTTCTCAAATGTTAAAGTACTTGTGACTTTGATTATTGATTATTAAATCAAACTATATACATATATATATATATATATATATATATATATATATATATATATATATATATATATATATATATATATATATATATATATATATATATATATATATATATATATATATATAACATATTTTTAAAAAATTTGATTCAGTTCAATGAAAATTAAGTTTAACTATTTGTTTTCTGAAAATATTATTAATTTTATTTACATTAACTGCATAATGTTTAATTACTCAATTGTGTCTGATATAAGTATTAAGCTTTAATTATTTAGATCAGCTATTATTATATTGCAATACATTTCAATCTGCCGGTTTCGGCCAATCAAAATTGCTATACATTAATGTTTCATTTTGAATCAACATTGAAAGTAATTTGATTAACACCTGAATTAGCTCTCTTCTTACCACAGTATGGTACAAGAAAGAAATATATACTCTAAATAACTTTTAATATGCATAAAGTTTTTTAAGCGTTTTTGACTGATCCCTTTAACTGCTCAAAAAATCACAATAGTTCTAAGGGAATGTCTCGATGCAAAAAAAATTCAAGATTCAATCTCCTCCATTCTTGAACAAATTAAGTTTCATATCGTGATTATCTTTCCTTCTTAAACGACTATTAGAATTGATTTCTTCTGTATCCAGTAGAGCTTTGTTCACAAAATCAGTGTTAAGTATATTTATATCCAGCGCTATCATTGATTTTCTGGAAGAATTTTATAAGAATCGTTTGTATTCACGAGTTATAAGATAGAGAAAAGAAGGAAAACTCCGAAGAACCCCCTTTTAACGATGTACACGTAGAAAAAAATACAAGAATCACATTTACCATTTTTCTATCTTGGGACCTTTCACTCCCTAAACCATTCTGATGACGTGGTGCTACTTTTAAAACAGTATTAATCTTGAGACGGACCTAATAGGAATGTTTCCGAGCATTTTGGACTTTCTGTATTGAGATATGTAGCTTATTTGTATGAAAATACAAATAAGACATTATCAGGAATAATATAATACTGACTACCAACCATTTGCCTTCAGTTTAATAGCATGAGAAAGGTAAAACTTTAAAAATATTCAACGCTCAAAGTTTCTCTCTATAAAAGAATGTAAATACATATATGCACATTTAGAAATAAGTATATTTGCTTATAGTGTAGAATGATGTATCATAAATTTCTAATAATAATGTTATTTCAATTTATTTCAAGTATAAAGGAATTGTGTGGAGCTTGTATACCTTAATTCAGATATTTAAATATTTTATACTTCCTATTTTTTATTAATTAGATTATTTTCAATAATAATTTAGAGTTTCTGGTAATATTTTATTTCATATTTTACATGATTTTATTGGTTAGATAAGCAAAAAAAAGCTAGGGGAAATTACTTATCATATTATAATAACTTTTTACTGTATTAGATAAAAAGCTTGATATTTTTAGCAGATTTGGTCATGGTGTAATTTAAATTAAAATGAAAAAATAAAGAGTATTGCGTTCAAAGTATTTCAACTTATCTTTTGCTGAGTAAACAATTCATCAATGAAACTGTTTATTCGTATTCTCACCTATTTTTTTGACATTTTCCTTTACAAAAAGAATGCGTTTTTTTATTACGAAACAAATGAAAAAAATATTTTTGCGTGCAGTATTAGTACGCATGAAATGTATATAATTATTTGTTTTCCTACTTCTAAGTACGAAATGGGAAATTTAATATAAGGAATGTAAAAATGACTTGAAATATATTTTCATATAAAATTCATAAATTGACTAAATTATTCAATATTATTCCAATTTTTAACTTTATTCGAAGTAAATATCTTTATCTTGGCTTGTAATATTAATAACATAAAACATTTGTCTGTTTGGGTGATGATTTTATCAAAATCCTATAAAATTGAAATTATTTTGATGATTATGTTAACACATAAGCTAAATTTATTCTATCATCGACAAATTTGCGGAAAAGTGGGATAAAAGTAAGCCTGAAATTTCAAAAAGCAATAGTATTTGAAAATGCATCATAGAATAATTAGGATTTAGTTTTGTAATTAACTTGAATCACAGGTTGATTGGGTTTTATAGCGAAAGGTTCAAAATTAGACATACTGAGCCAAAACTTGAATCCTAGATGTTGCAGTACATGTGAATGTAGTTGGAATCTTATAAATTTGGCTCTCTATATATTTTAAAAATATATTAAAAAGTTGAATAAAATTAACATTTAGGAATAAAAATATATTGGTGTATTGCGGCATAATTTATAAATGGCAATTAATATATTTAATTATGCAATTTTTTTCCTTTTGAAAACAATTCATTCTTTGAATTAGATGGCTTATAAAATCTTCTGACTTACATAAAATTACTATAAGTATTCCTACACAAATATTTCCTTATAAATATTTGTGAAAGATGATGATTCATCAAATGAAAACGACAATATTAAATAAAAAAAGATGAATTTTGTTTGTTAGAATTGTAGAAAGTTGAATTAATAATAAAACCATTACAACATTAACTTAAGCTGTTTTTAGATTTTGAAGACAAATGTAATGGTATCTTATGTTTCTGTTGTTATTTTTTGATGACGTTTATAAAAGACTGATGTTATTTTTTTAACATATAAAATAATTTTAATAAAGGTATTACTTTTGTGTGGTTTCAGCTAATATTCATAATCCAAAAAAATAACAAGATTCTCTACTTGCAATTAAATTTTTACACCGTTTCATACCAAACTGATAATAAAGTTACAGGAAATTAAAATTATAACTATTAAATTTGAAATAAAATGATTTTTAATGTTAAATAAGCTATAGGGAAAAATAACAGAATTGAATAAATGTGTGCATTTGAATACCAAACATAATTGTGTTTTAAATAAATATTAATGTTTGTAGATAATCATTTATTTGTAGAAAATGTGTAGATTTATTTTAAAAATTGCATCTGAAGTTTCTTTCTCAAATTTAAAACATTTAAATTGTCACAGATAACGAGTTTCATAATGCAAACATTGTAGAAAATATTTATAAAATTGAGTACAAAAGATGTTGCGATGTCATATAATCAACACAGTTTAGTATAATTTATATTAAGCATTGACGTGTTTGGGGAAAAATGTTTTACATATATTTTTTTCTTGATACTCCTAAAATAACAAAAATTTGAGAAACATTACATCGAAAACCTTACTATGTAAAGAAATTGCTTATTGAAAGTTTAATCTGAATTATTCAATAATAATTCAAAGAAATTATTAGTGTTAAAAATTTGTAATGAATTTAACAGAGATAGGGAATAAGACCGAACATTTTAAACTATAACTCATAGCATTTAGATTGTTTGTGAGTACTGATTGACTTTTTAAATTTGTATATATCAAACTATAAAATAAATTTACAAAAAAATGCAAATGTTAAATTTTGTTTCAGTTATTATAAGAGTCTAAATTAAAGCACAATTTAAAACAAAATAATGAAAAGAAGTAGGAAAAGAATTTATATAAATAACTTTGACTTATTAACATCTGCGGGAAGCATATTTTGCCATGATGAATCTTGTCAAATTTTGTCATTTATGAAATCAGTTTAGCGTCAATAATAGTTAATACCTGCAAAAATGAGCATTTGGATAATTTACACTTTTGTTAAAATAGACAGAAAAAATAGCAAATTTCCTAAAATTACTGTAATTAAATTTATGGAAAAAGTTATCTCAAGTAATATGCTTGCTTGTTACCATTAACATATCTAATTATGAATTAGAAATATCTTATAATATTAAACTTTATTCGATCGGACAAAAGATTTTACAAATTTTTGAAACCATATATGAACTGTATGGACTTCTAAATCAACTGAAACATTTCGATATATTTCGTAACAAATAATCACAACATTACTTTAGTAGTAAAAGTAATTATATAATATAAAAATATTATTATTTTCACTAAAATATTAGGTATTTTATATATTAAATTTTAGGTTAAAAATAGAGTCTTTGAGTCTCCCATAAAAAGTTAATGTATTACATTGCTATACTGAAAATATTTCATTGTTTTCTTAAAATATTTCTATAAAACTAAATGTCGTAACTGAGAAACATTCGAAATACATTTATCTTCAAAGATAAATGCATTTCTAAGATTTCTTATTTTAAATATGAAAGATTTCATTTAATCTGTATTATTGGTAGTAAATTTTAAATAAAACATTCCTTGTGTTGATTACTACTAAGTTTCAAATTAAAAAAGAAAATTTAAAAAACGTGAATTGAAAAAGTTTGACACAATGACACAAATAAAGTTTGCAGAATTTTTAATATAAGCAATTTAATTAAATATCATAAAAGTGTAACATAGAATTATAGAAAATATTGACATTACATATGTTAATCAAGAACAACTATAATTGACTTGTGTGTTGATTTAGATCACTTTTCAATTAATTGATTATATATATATATATATATATATATATATATATATATATATATATATATATATATATATATATATATATATATATATATATATATATATATATAAAGATTAAAAAGTCAAAATAATAATTTTATTTCAAAATCTAAGCCTAAACCGAATACAATGACCAAATGCCCAAAAATGTAACACAGTTTCTAACAATCAAAGGCTAAATTAATAGTAAAAGTTATACGTGTTAAAAATTTTCATATTTTATGGAATTTAACTTTTTAATTTACTTCTCAAAGTAAATTATAATAAAAGCAAAGAATTCAGTTTCAAGTTTATTATTTTTTTTATAATTTAACTTTTAAGGATTACTTTTTCCTTATATTATAATATACAATAAATATACGAAGGGAAAAACATATCAATCGCATAAGCATTTGTGCTTCATTTTATAACATACTGAAAATAGAAATTTTAAACAAGAAATTTTCTGTAATTCATTGCAGGGGAAAAGAGCTTTAATATTTCAGAAAAAATATGGATTATATTATGTAATAAATGAAATTATAATTTATATTATATGCATAAGCTATAAGTGATTATAAGTTACTTATTTATTTTTGTAGATTTAATTTTTGCAACCCATGAAAAATTTTGACTTGTGAATAGTTCACTGTAAGATTTAATACCAGGATTTCAACAATGGTTTTGGATTATGAAGCTTTATTTCTATTCTGTGCTGCTCTAGATCAAAGAGATGGTGGACATTTATATGTAAAGAGTCTGATGAAATGTAATTGGTTCTAACTGAAAAGAATTTAAATTCTTTAAAAACATACTCCCAGTAACATTTTTCGTTTATTTTTTTGAGTGACAAATTTCAGAGTCTCTAAGTTTATGAACTTCGTTGTAAAAGAAACATGAGATTGCAGCAAAAATAGTTTGCAATTGCATTGTTATTTGGTCCATGTATTTTTCAATTATTGAATAAATTTATATTTTTAAACGTGTTTAAAAATTCATTTTGAATTTCATTACTTTAAAAATAAGAAAAATATTCTATTCGCAAAAAGTAATCAATGTTTAAAATCATATTCTTTTCATACATTGTTTTAAAAAGCAATTCACACTTGCAAAAGAATTAAAATCGAGATATAACATTTGAAAATTTAATCATTTATTGTGAAAATAATTTGGACATATAATTGACCTCATATAGTACTTGTACATTTATAGTTCTATCAATATGTTTAAAATAGGTAAGGAATTAGAATTTTAAACCCCTAAAATGAATGTGAAAATTTTATTATTTTTGATGATTTTGCTTTTAGTATAAAATTTAAAAATAAGATTATTTTTTATAATAACATAATCAAAAATATGATTATATTGATAATTATAAATTTTAAAATGTAGCTTTTGAAAGTGAATGTTTTAGGTTAACTGCTACCTGTGAAACTTAACATTATATAGTGACAATAGAAAAATATTTCACAGAAATTACCATGAAAATAGTTTTAATAGGTCTATTTTGGATTGCATATTTACAAGTTATTGCACAAATTGAAAATGTTTTCTTTTAGATGAAAACGTGTAAACTGTATTTAAAATTATTTAAAAGCTCCATATATGTGAATGAAAATTAATGTTTTAAAATAAAAAGAAAGAAAAAAATTGCACCAATTTTATTTACAATCAGAATAAATTATCGTAATTTATGAAAAAAAATTTCCGGAAAACTATATCATTTTTTTCAACCTAAAAATACTAATTTATACTTATTATAAAAAGAAGACAAAAAAGACATAGTAATTCCCTTTGCTCAGATATATAGAATAACAATAAGTGTTTCATTTTTCATAAAATTGCATCGGATTTTATTGAAAGCTTATTTCAAAGTGTTTTTGAAACTACATTTGAATAAATACACAAATTTTGCATATTATTTATAGTCAAAATTTACGGATATTTTTATTATCTTGTACCATAAAGTGAAATGTTTATCAAAAATACGCATTTTATTTCATCATTATCCAATTAGTATCTTTAAATTAAGAATTTTTTTGATATTGGTATTTAGAAAAAATAAATTAGTTTCAATGTCACTTATTACAAATTATATAAATTGCAAGTTTCATCATTAGCTAAAAAAACTAAAATCACTTATGCACTTGGTGTAAGCTTTAATTTTGTTTATTGAGAAAATGAAAATTGAAAATGTGATGAGGTATTCTTCCAAACCAGTGAGTTGGGTAATGGGAGATTAGGAGGGTAACAACAATCACGGATGCATGCATGATTCATTAAATAGAGTTGAAATTGTTCTGACTTGTCATTAAATCTTTGGAGGAACAAATTTATATGCTTTTTAAGCCTTTTAGGCAAGTTTTCGTTTAGGCTGTTTGTGGAATAAGTTGAATAAATGCATAATTGGGTAAAATAATTAGCACTGGATTATGAAGTGCTTTGAAAATAACTTAAATAGGAAAATATTGTTAATAAGATTATTACATAATTATTGATGTAGCAATAAATGGAAATTTATGTGACGTAGAAATATAAGGAAAATTCATATTAAAAATAATACAAAATATTAAGTTAAAATAATGTTTTGATTTATAGTTGGAAAAAATCTTAATGTATTTACCATGTTTTTTAAGAAGATTAGTTTAAAAATAAACTATAATGCTTATTAATATTTCTTTTAAAAATTGCTTTTTATTTTTTTTATTCATTATTAATGTTAAAAGTAAATTTTATTAATTCAAATTAATAATGTTAAGTAAAAGTAAATTAATATTAAAAGTAAAATTAATATTATAAGTAAAATATTGGAACAATGAGTTAAACAGAACATTTATTAATTTATTATTGAAAGTCTAATTTCATATTATCTTTGGTAAAAATCATAAGTGAAAGTTTTCATTTTTATGTATAAATTTTATTTAATATAAGCGGAAAGCGCGTCCATATGTTCATAAAATTTCTTATTTATATGCATCGGAGAAAGAATGAAAAAGTTTTTGGCAATTTACAAACTTATAACAAACATTTATTTCTTGTTCAATTAAAAATATTTATGAATATTTTCATTTTTTTAAATCATTGCAGTGATTTCGAAATAGTTTCGGTACAGTTTAGTGTTTTGACATCTTGTTTTGACAAAATTTTGTCAATCAGTTGCAATTACGACTGTAAATAGATTCTATTCATTTTTTATAAGAAATATTATGTTTTCAAAAATATTGTTTTAACAATAAAGGAGATGTTCATGATTCATTACACAAAATTGAAATCGTTTTCATTTATCATTACAAATTTTGAAATGAGCCTTGATTGTTACTTTTGGAATAGCATTGCTACATGTATAATAAAATTCCATTACATATCACGTTGGTGTTTATATTGTATGGAATGTTTTCAAACTTAAAATTCCTTAATTGCTTAAACATTTATTTTTCTTCTCAGTTGTAATTAAATACAAAATACTACTGTCTATGCTCTCTGAAAAATGTACTTACATATATTAAAATATTTCATTTTTGAGTTAAGAAGAAAATAAGGATTGATTTTAAGAGGGCGATTTCATAAGTTTATTTATTGACAAAGGTCTTAATTACGATGAACAGTTATTTTTTTGATAAAGCAAGAATTTGATGAAATAATTTGATTAACCATTTTTTGATAAAGCAAGAAATAAATACTTATTAAACTTTTCGATCATACTGATTTTAAGAATATATGGCAGTATTTTAAGTTAAAACTTGCATTGTTGGTATAATGTAAAAGATTTCAATTTTTACAAAATTTTGAATATAATTCAATTAAATAAAAATGTCATCAGATGCTTCATAACTGCATTCTAGATTTTTATAAAAGCTATATCTATAGTAACACAATGGAAATTTCAAGTATATTAACCACGTTATTTATAATTAAGAAACTGAATATAGTCAGTAAATTCAATATAAAATTAGACACTTAAATTTGTATAAATGACTGTAAAATGAATACAATAATTAAAATCATTTTGAAATAATTTTTGCTATTCAGTTTTATCATGCGTGTTTATTAATGGAATTGTTATTTGTAATCCAATATCATGTTTTGATTTTTTTTAATTTTTTGTATTTCAACTCATCTTTAATTGACACGGAAAGATATTCAATGGCTTTATCACATTTCTCACCTGTCTATTTTATATAGGTTATATTTAATGAAAATGAAGAAACAGAGTTTATATAATGCAGAAATATCATTAAGAAATATTAATTTATTTACTGGTAAACAAAATTAAAAAGATGCATTTAAAATGGAATGCATTTGAAAATTAAACACCTGCTAAAATTTATCACGAAAACTGAACATTATATTAATATTTCCTCTAAAATTAGTATAAAACGAGTTTATGAAACTTTAAGGTACTAATTTACATTTCTCATCTGTAGAAATACTATTATTATTCCAGAATGGCAGGTAAATTAGTAATACTGGTAGTTCTTGTATGCTTTGTTGTAGCTGAAGCTGGTAATTTGGAAGACGCTGTTAACTTTATGAAACAACATCTCTGTGGTAAGAAAAATCTTTCAGTGAATATAGTAACATATTTTGAAATAATATAATTGTGCTTAAAATTATTGAAATACTAAACGAGTGAAAAACAAGAGTAAGAAAATAGAATACAAAAAGCAGTTTTATTTTTGAGTATAAATAATTAATAAGGTTGCAGTGTTATTATGCAAATACATACGATATTTTATTTTAATGCATTTTCAATGTTACTAAAGAAAATAGTAACTATTTTTCTTTTTTTATTTTATTTTAAGAACGATTTTTCACCAAATTTTTCAAATGTTTATATTTTAGTTCATTTTTTATTTTTAATTGAAAACAAATACGAAATTGGTGTGATAAAATACATTTACTTAGCTGCTTTAGAAAAGATATATTACTGAAATTTATATTATTAACAGAAGAAAAGACTGAAAATACATCATATAAAATTATAGATGAAATGCACTTTTTTTATCGTATTTTCAGACATTGAAAATTAATAAAAATAAAATAACATCTTATACTTAATATTCCAATCTATTGAAAATTATTATAACGAATATTTTAAACATAATAGCAATATAATGCTTACATTAAAAAAATGAAATAAATCCGGAATTTATTATATAATTAAAATAATATGAGTTCAACCAAATTTTAATAAATAGAAGGTAAATATGTATATTTAATAACTGTATAGATTTTTTTATATAACAGGAATAATAATTCTTAATACTTTAACCCATACAAAGCATATAAAAGCTTGCCTTTGTCTAAATGTATGTTTTGAACTTTAAAAAATTATAAATGATTTTCAAAAAGATGTGCTTTATTATAAAAATCATGATAGAAATACTTTTCTTGTATATTCCCTAATTAGATTATTTTACTAGTCTTTGTTTCAATGCAATTATATTTATGTTTTTTTATAAAAGTCATTTGATTCATTAAATATTAAGGAAAATTTGCATATTCATAGTCATTAGAAAAATATAATTTTAATGGCTGAAGATTATGAACTGCACAAATGATACGTTATACTGTATTTAATTTATAACGAGTAAAATTATTTAGAGAAATAAGTTGTACATTAAAAAAGTTTTTTCACAAAATATGCTTTTAAACAAATGAAATTATTTATTATTAGATAAAATGAATTGAATTTAAGAGTTTGATAATTTTCTTTATCAAAAAATGCTAACTTCAAAGATTTAAGAAAAGTTGTGTAATGAAGTATATATTTTTAGAGTCAGACAATGAAGAACTTATTAAGGCAATCGGAGAATGTGAGCAGGATATAAAAGCAATGAGAAAAGTGAGTTGCATTTTGATTTATACTGATTTATATTTATAAAATCAGTCTTTATTAGCAATAACTAGTGGACAAAAAATCTAAATTTATGATAATAAGCATCTTTAATAAAGATATTTTATATTGAAAAAATTTACTTTTATAACTTATTCACACTTAATTTTTTTTAAATTTATATACATTTGTATATATATATGTATATAATATTTTTTAAATTAATTTTTAATTGATTGTATTTTTATAAAGTAAAATTTTACAAAAGTCATAATGTAAAACTATTATTTTTGATCGGTAAATTCGTATTTGATTTGGATTTAGCTATGGGTGTGCGTAAGAAATTTTGTGAAATTTAACGAAATAAAGTGTTGCTTACAGAACCTTTCCTTTTTAAGGATGTTGATCCATCTTTCGAATGCTTTTCTGGTAAAGAACTCTCCACAAGTGAGGAAGAAGCTTGGTTTTGTGATACAGAAGTAGAAGAAATCATTGAGGTAAGAAATGAAATATTTGTTTTGAGAAAAAGAAGAGCATTACTAATTTCATGGATCCATATGTTTACTTTTAACTATTACATAGTATAGCAAATACTCCTTGAAATGTGCTTATAAGTGTATGATATAAATTTAATAAATTGCAATAATCTGTTTCTGTTATTAAAGTGCACAATAAAAACAATATTCTTTCTATGAAATATAATTAATTATAATAAATTAGAAATTTAAAACTGGATGTCCTTTCAAACTTTAAACGTGACTCTGAAATGTAAGATTATAATTATTAATTTTGCTTTATAAAATTTTTCATGTTCTAATTATGCAAGTAATTACTATATTTTGTATAATTTTATACGTATATAAAGTTTATACGTATACGTATACTCGCTGTTGTGGCTTCAGAAGACCAGAAATTTAAATAATTAAAAAAAAAAGAATTTCTTAAATCACTGTCATTTTTCATAACAATGGTATAAATCAAATTGTGCGTTAATCAAAAATGAAGTTTAATACTTATTTACTGGGTATACCTTAAGAATAATATTTATATTATTTAAGTGAAAATACAGAATAGATTGGCTTTTTACGAATGATTTATATCAAAGAATTATTCAATGATTTTAGAAAATCTTTTCACATTCATATAAAATCAATGTTTTTGCTTTTGCTATTCTTATAATTGAATATTTAATTTACAACTGTAATTTTTAAGTAGAGGATTACTATATAATTTTACAATCAAGCATTTTGCATTGAGGTTTTTTTGTTGTGTATAAACATTAAATCCTCTTAATACCCACTAAATAATAGTTGAAAATCTCAATTTTTAATTGCATGTAAATGTGTATAGAGTTGATATTTTGTGACATCAAATATATATTTATTTTATAAATAATTTTAGGTTGGAAAATGCTTTAAAGAAAAAGAAGATGCTGCTGATAATGTAAGATATAAATTTGATATATAATGGAAATTTATATTTTAAGTGTTATTTATATGTATGGCTGATAATGCATATTATATTAATTAATTTAGGCAGATGAAATTAAGGAAGTGGCGAAAAAAGCACAAGTAAGTAAATTTAAATTATCAACTTTTAATGGAAATACATTTTAAGGTCCCTTAGTAATCACTAAAACTTTAGAGAATCTCACATGCACATTTTAGGACAAAATTTAATTTTTTTAAGATAAATTATTCGATTAGTGTTGTACATTTAAATGTAATGATTAACATAAAATAATAACTAAAATGACAAAATCAATTTTTTAAGTCATTTATTATCATAATTATTTCGTATGATATGTATTTTATTACGGGATAATGTATTTTTCGATTGATATTAAGTGTATATTTAATTCTTATTGATTAGAAGTGCTATGCTGTAAAGAATGTAAAATTATTATATCGTTTATTTTATGGATCTGTCGTTTGAAGCAGATGACATATAACACATCAAGATTTCTAAATTTAAGAAAAGATTGTAGATCTCTACGTAGCATATTTTGAAACTTGCTTTCCTAAAGGCTTTAAAAATTCAATTAATGCGTGCAGATTCATCACGAATTGCTAATACATTTCAACTTAAAAATGCATTTTTGTTTATTGAGGAAAATAGGTTAGGTTTGTACTCACTAAAATTATATTTTAATGACTTATTTTCCTAGAACATTCATTAGTTATTCTATGAAAATCAATTAATGCAAGTTTAATAGGGTAAAAATAAAGTAATTTAAAAATAATTATATTTTAAACTTTTTTTCTGTATTTTGTTTAGTAAAAAAAACATGAATTTATTTTATATTCCAAAGAAAATTAATCTTTTTCTACAAATTTAAAATAAATAAGGAAAGGAAATTTTTGATTAAAGTATAATATATTAAATAATATATTTCACTGCAGGAATGTTTCCACGAGGCCTTTGACAAATATGCTGATAAATAAGAAACAAGTGAATAAAAGAAGATTGAAGAATCCTTTCAAAACAAAATTTATCAAGAATGGTGTACAAAAATTGAAATAAATAAGTAAAAAATATGTAGTGATTTTTGTTTTATTTATAAATTGAAAATTTATAATGAATTCTTGGAATGAATGTCTGCCGAATATTTTAATACACATATATTCTAATAAAAAGTTACAATTCTCTATTTATTTCTCACAAAACTTTTAGTTATTTCATAACTACCACTGCATGCATTTTTAAAGTATATTTCAACTATAAAAATAAAGTAAAAATACGTAAAAAATAATTAAAATTTAAGAATAGATGTATTTTCTTAACAATTATTGTGTAATACGGTATGTCATATTATTTATTGCAGAGAAAATTTTGTCATTTTTATGCATGGTTTGGTAACCTATAATGAAATAATTATTTAATTTTAGATCAATAGAATGCTTATAAGTATTTTAAAGTAAAAACATAAATTAATTATTTTACATTCGATTAGCAACTTAACAATATATAATATTGGTATCTTAATAATTTTTTGACTGAAAATTCAACAAACTAAATACCGTTAAAATATTATAGTTGTTTAAATTATACGAATTAAGGAAATATTACACAGTAGTTGCTGGATAAATATCTTTTTACAAATAAATCGCCAGTTTGAAACTTATCCCAATTTACAGTTTCAATTGAAAACTTAATTCATCAGCAATTATTTAGTATTTGTCAATTCTATATTCAAACATTATAAAATTGTAGTTATTAATTTGATCTGAAACTTTTATGAAATTTTATAATAAAATTATTTATTCTTATTTTATGTATTATTAATAATACCTATAATAAGAATGACAATTTGATTTAAATGAGTGGTTGACCTGTAACTGTTCAAAATTTATATTGTAAAAGAATTAATCTTATTCAAAATTAGTATTATAAGCAGAGAATTGGAGAGTAATAAAAAGGAAATTTCATAATATTAATTTCATGTTTATAATTTTACGTATTTTGATAATAAAAAATATATCTAATTTTAATTATTACATTTTGATGACATAATATTGCGTATTTTATTATTAATCGCGTTCATTGAGTTGTTATATTCAAAGTTATGGGAAGGAAAATTTATATTTCTATAGACAAAACATACAAAAAATACAGAATCTTTAATCAATTCGTAATTATGTTGATCCTATGAAAGGTTACAATTTCTACCGATTTCACTATAACATTACTCATTATGAATAATTAATACACTCCGATTTAAAGTTTCCCTTTATTTGAATATTTTGAAAATTTTAAAAAAGTTGTCTTCATTGATTTTAATATTATTAAAATAACTAGAAAAATGAAAAATAATTATATTTCACAATTTTAGAAAAAAATTTCATTTATTACCCTCTAATAGTGCATCTTCTTTCTAGGTTGATAGAATATTAGCTAATATGATGTATTATTTATAATAATTTATAAATTTTATTTTCCACTTATGATTATTTGAATTCCTAAAATAGATAAAATTTTTCTCATTATTGTTTCAATGAAATTTCCTTGTTCATCTGTCACTTTACAAGACATTTTCTGAAGAAAGTTAATTGAATATAAATTAGCATTATTTCTTCTTTTATAAGAAAAAAAATATATGTCCATTGTAATTATGTCAATAGTAATATATGTTTATTTATCACATAATAGTTCACTTTAAAATAGTTTTACATATAAAAATTAATGAACTCGGTTTAATCACTTTAGTTAACATTGTGAAAGTCAAGCTTTCCGTTAAGTTTATATTTTAGTAAATATGCATTGCTCAAAATTTAACATAGATCCAGAGTACAAAAGCCATTGATCGAGAGTACAGAAGTCAATGTCTAGAATATTTTAAATTTGTTTTAATATAAAAATATTGAATTTTTCATAGTTGTATTTTTCATTCAATGCATTCTGAAATCACTTAGTCAATAAACTGTTTAAGAATAAATAAACATTTTCTAACAATCGTGCAAATAAAACTACTTTATTTTTTTATGATATAAATATTTTTGTTTTAACTATTATTAATATACAATTATATACATTTTTTATAATATATATAATACTTTTTTATAATATATTATTTATAATATTTAACGAATCTCGTGAAATTATTTGAGCATGAGGAATTATAGTGGAAGTGACAACAGATCAGTTTATATGTAAATGTATGATTATGTTTTAAATAAACAATTCCCATTACTCACTTTCGAATTTTACTCCATTAGTTGTCATGAACAATAGTTGTTATCATACCAATTCTCATCAGTTTCCAAGATTATGAAAAGAAGAATAGAAAATCAAAGAAATTCCAAATGAATTCAATATAGTGGACTTAAACACTCCGAAAAATGAAAAGATTGTGTGGAAAAAAATTTAATGAGACAAAATAAGAATTTAAATGAAAGTGAATTTATTGTTGTAATTTAATAAATCTTACATTTATTTTTACAAATGTGAAAATTAATTCATTTATAAAAAGATGAAAAACTATAAAACTGGGATATGTAAATAATTTACAGTTATACAGAAAAAAATTTAAAAATAGATAGAAATATATTTTGCTTTAGTATAATTAAATATGTATTTTGAAAATAAGTATTAAAAAATGCGTATACAAATGCCGTGGATTCGTATACAAATGTCTCAGATAACGTGAGTGTACGCAAAACATGAATGGTCAGCAAACTCAACTCAAGAATACAATAAGACTACGGCTGGATATCCAATAAAAACATTCGCTGTGAGTCCAAATGAGATTTTTCGTGAAATATGGCTGAAAGAAATCATCCTGTCGATTTCACATGTTGAAGCGTAATCATAAAACTTAAGAAGTGACGTAACAGATTAGTGTAGCTTAAGAGTTCTGAAGCAACAGAATATTCGTTTACCATGCTTGGAAAGACTTCCAACCTACAAATACAGCCCTCAGAAATTTTGGTGGAGGAAGAAATAAACAACTCAATGGATGATGATGTATTGACCTGCAAAAATTGCTTTCAATCAGTCATCAAGTACCTTTGAATGTACCTTTGAATAAGAAATTTTGAATCATAAAACATAATCATTATCATTTAATTAAAACATAATCATACCATCAAGTACCTTTGAATAAGTACTATCAAGTGATTGCTCAATATAACTGTGTACGACAAAATGCTGGAAATTACAGTGTTGAAATGACCTAAAAGTGTTGCTCATTTGCTAACCGCTATGAATACTGCACCACTAGGAATGTTTTCGTTTATCGACATTATTTATAGTAGTTCAAGGATTACAAGACGTTTACAAGAGAGAATCCGTTACTGGAGATCACTATTGCTAGTTGTTGGTACTTCGCCATGCGCATCTATTCGTAGGTGCCATTGGAGCTGACTTCGTTTTTATGAATGTTATGCATGGCTAAATGAGATTCCTGAAGTTCAGTGGCCATTGGAGAGGAATGGTATAACTTGAATAAATTGCGCAGTATTCTTACCTGTTTTGAATCTAAGAGAACATGAATGATTTTGTTTTTATCAACTTTGATTACATTCCCCGAGTCACTCCCTAACAACTGAAAGAGATGCTGATTCATTAATGGGAAAATTTACTCCAAGAACTGTTGGGCAATTCAGTGCTGATCATGCAGAGACGGTGCTTGTATAGCAATAATTGCAGAAAGGGGATATCACACCTATATTAAGTATGAGTTCAATAATAATTTAACGATACTATGAGTTCAATAATAATTTTTTTGAACCTGTATTGTAAGCATTGTATTTATATTTACTCTATTATGTTTTTCGTCATCGTTTAAGCATAAAATATTGTCTTACATTTCTGAATTTCATGTTCCTTAGCGATTTCTTGTTGATTAATGATATAAAACATGTGTAGCTTACTTTTTCACACCTGTGTACATACATGTATATATGTACATACAGTTAGAGATAACTTATTCATTAAATTAAACAACATACGAGAAGATTACAGAAATATTAATAATAAAAACAGAATTTTTAATATAGTGCAAAACCATTTTAAATTCTTCTCAGTTAACATACTTGGAAATATTTAATTTAAACCTAAAACGACTCAGGCTAAACTTGAATAATAATATATAAATAAGGGAAAAAGGAAAAAATGCCGCTGGATCCGAGCATCTCTTTTGCCTCGACCCTCTTCAGCATCGACCCCAACTGCTGCCATGACATTATTTATACGGAAAAAGCTGAAGATGTGGCCTGGGCAGTGTTCCATCACTTTGGTACCATATGACTTGTCTTTTTTAACTTTTCTTTTCTTTTTCTTTTTGCACCATTTACTCGACAATAACAACAAGAAAAAATCCAATAATACTGGTTCGAAAATTTTCGCAGTTCGTATAAATGTTGTGCATTCTGTCTGCAATGGAAAAAAAAACATTTCAAAAATAAAAACAGAAGTATTCCTTCTTAGAACATCTATGTGGGGATATGTAGAGATTCGACAGCATTATCTACTGTTTTTTTTATAACCCTATCTAGTAGATGCTGTAATTTCATCCACTGGATCCTTTAATAACTGTTATCTGTGAAACAATTACCTAAAACATGTCTTCGTTTTAATCGAAAGACCTCTCTCTTAACCTTAAGACATACATTTACAAAATGAATGCATTCCCAATGTGGTTTTCCTTTGATATTAAATTTTATGGTATTTTTATTATTTATGAGTATCTTGTCACTATAAAATGTTTGCTCAAATCATTTGTTATATAAATGTAATACGATTAACATGTAACCAAGCACGTTTCTTGTGAAGTATATATTTTATGAATTATGTTGTAATCAAATTTCATTTTTAACAAAGGAATTTTATATAGTTACTTTTGAAAGAATAAGTTATGTTAATTGTTGAGGTAGATATGCGATCGGGGGAATCCTCTACATACTTTAATAAAATGGAATCATTTTGAACCTTACGAAATAGTAAATGGTTATTTATTTTTTCAGCCTGTTGGAATTTCAATAGGTCAAGTATAGAATCCTCTACGCTCCATTCGCATGAACAATGCCATTTGTAATTTGAATTTTAAACCACGGGCCGGTAACGATGTTACACCTGAGCCGACACTCTAATTTCCACATCCACACCACAAGAACGGAAGGACTTTGGATGTCACAGATTAACGTGCACAGGTCTTAACCCATGGATAGTAACCCATTAAGGGCGAATGTGTTCACCCTTCCAATCACTGCCTGCGACAAATGATACTTCACTTCATTGATATTGACGGGAACGTCATGAAACAATAGATATACTGAAACTTGATACTGAAATAATACAAAATAAATACGAACTGTATATTTATATACAATTAAGTAGAAAAATAATTTAATTCGAGTGCGTGTGATATTTTTCATTTTCATAACATTTTTCACTTATTTTTTTGAGTGACGAATTTCAGAGTCTCTAAGTTTAAGAACTTCGTTGTAAAAGAAACATGAGATTGCAGCAAAAATAGTCTGCAATTGCATTGTTATTTGGTCCATGTATGTTTCATTTATTAAATAAATTTATATTTTTAAACGTGTTTAAAAATTCTTTTCGAATTTCATTTCTTTAAGAACAAGAAAAATATTCTATTCGCAAAAAGTAATCAATGTTTAAAATCATATTCTTTTCATATTATGTTTTAAAAAACAATTCACACTTGCAAAAGAATTAAAATCGAGATAAAACATTTGAGAATTTAATCATTTATTGTGAAAATAATTTGGGCATATAATTGCTTTTTTATAGTACTTGTACATTTATAGTTCTATCAATATATTTAAAATAGGTAAGGAATTAGAATTTTAAACCCCTAAAATGAATGGGAAAATTTTATTTTTCTTTATGATTTTGCTTTTAGTATAAAATTTAAAAATTTGAATTTTTTTTATAATAACACATTCAAAAATATGATTATTTTTATAATTATAAACTTAAAAATTTAGCTTTTGAATGTAAATGTTTTAGGTTAACTGCTACCTGTAAAACGTAACATTATATAGTGACAATAGAAAAATATTTCACAGAAATTACTATGGAAATAGTTTTAATAGGTCGATTTTGGATTGCATATTTACAGGTTATTGCAGAATTTGAAAATATTTTCTTTAGATAAAAACGTGTAAACTGTATTTAAAAAATTATTTAAAAGCTTCGTATATGTGAATCAAAATTAATGTTTTAAAATAAAAACAGAGAAAAAATTGCACCAATTTTATTTACAATCAGAATAAATCATCGCAATTTATGAAAAAGTATATCTGGAAAACTATATCACTTTTTTCAACCTGAAAAATTCTAATTTATTATTATTATAAAAGGAAGTAAAAAAAGACTAATTCCTTTTGCTCGGATATATAGAATAACTATAAGTGTTTTATTTTTCATCAGATTGTATCGGATTTCATTGCAAAGTTCATTTCAAAGTATTTTTGAAATAACATTTGAATAAATACACAAATTTTGCATATTATTTGTAATTAAAATTTACGAATATTTTTTTTTATCTTGTACCATAAAGTGAAACATTTATCAAAAATAAGAATTAAAATTCATCATTATCCCATTAGTATCTTAAAACTAAGAATTTCTTTTTGATATTGGTAATTAGAAAAAGTAAATTAGTTTTAATGTCACTTATTACAAATTCTATAAATTGCAAATTTCATCATTAGTTAAAAAAACTAAAATTACTTATGCACTAAGTATTATGCTTTAATTTTATTTATTGAGAAAATGAAAATTAATAATGTGATGAGATATTCTTCCGAAGCAGTGAGTTGGGTAATGGGAGATTAGGAGGCTAACAACATTCAAAGATGCATGCATGATTCATCAATTAGGGTTGAAAATGTTCTGACTTGACATTAAATCTTTAGAGGAACAAATTTATATGCTTTCTAAGCCTTTTAGGCAAGTTTTCGTTTAGGCTGTTTGTGGAATAAGTTGAATAGATGCATCATTGGGTAAAATAATTAGCACTGGATTATGAAGTGCATTGAAAATAAATTAAATATTGATATTAAGACTATTATATAACTATTAATGTAGAAATACATAAGAATTTATGTGACGTAGAAATATAAGCGAAATTCAAATTAAAAGTAATGCAAAATATTAAGTTAAAATAATGTTTTGATTTATAATTGGGAGAAAAATCTTAATGTATTTACACTGTTTTTAAGAAGATTAATTTAAAAGTAAACTCTAATGCTTATTAACATTTTTTTTAATAATTGCTTTTTATTTTATATTCATTATTATACTGTAAAATATTTGAACTATGAGTTAAACAGAACATTTAATTATTTATTAATAAAAATCTGATTTCATTTATCTTCGGTAAAAATCACAAGTGAAAGTCTTGTGTAAATTCTATTTAATATAAACATAATGCATCAATATGTTCATAAGATCTCTTATTTAATTGCATCGGAGAAAGAATGATTTAATTTTTAGCAATATACTAATTTATAACAAACACATTCTAGTTCAATTAAAACTATTTATGAACATTTTCATTTTTTTAAAAATCATTGAACTGACTTTGAAATAGTTTTGGCAGAGTTTAGTATTCTGGCATTTTTTTTGACAAAATTTAGTCAATCAATTGCATTTAAGACAGTTTATAGATTTTGTTGTTGTTGTTGTTGTTTCCAATCCTTCAAAGATCTAGAGGCAGCTAGATCAGATCCATAACACCGCGAACCCTAGCGAAATCGAGTATTAAAAGCGGACATGCGTAAGCATCCGCCAAAGCAAATCCCAGTCAATCTAGGGTGTGATCGGGGAAGCCGGCTTCAGATTGCTTTTTGAGCACAAAGAAAACACCATGCCCCAGATTCAAATTTCATGCAACTTAGGTGCCCACTTAAAAGTCTTGAGAGGGCCGTTTGATCGTGTCTCTCACATTCGAAATCTATCGCAACCCCAGGGGTCTTCCTGATGAACCAAGGATGGGCTGGAGGGGTGAGCCAGACTTGCCTGTTTTCTTTCTTCTTGATGGAGAAAATTTCTTTATAAGTAAATTTGTATTCACTGTTGGGCAACTCAGTGCAACCTCTTTTGGCAAAGATATCTGCAACTTTGTTCCCTTGGATGTTAACATAGGAGGGAATCCATTGAAAGTGAACATCTCTGCTCTTGGCCTGAGATTGTTAGTTATCACTATGCCCAAAAGGTCACATACGTTACGTATGTCCCGTAGGTAGATTCTATTCATTCTTTATAAAAAATATTATGCTTTCTAAAAAACTTTTTAACAATAAAGTATATACTCATGATTCATTACACAAAATTGAAATCGTTTTAATTTATCATTACAAATTTTGAAATGAGACTTAATTATTTTTTGGAATTAGAGAGCATTGCTACGTGTATAATAAAATTCCATTACATATCACGTTGGTGTTTATATCATAAGGAATGTTTTCAAGCTTAAAATTTCATAATTGCTTAAACATTTATTTTGCTTCTCAGTTGCAATTAAATACAAAATAATACTGTTTCTGAAAGTTCTACTTATATGTATTAAAATATTTCATTTTTGAGTTAAGAAGAAAATAATGAACGGCTTTGAGAAGGTGATTGCATAAGTTTATTTATTGTAAAAGGTCTTAATTACGATGAACAATTTTTAACCATTTTTTTGATAGAGCGAGAAATAATTACTTATTAAACTTTTCGATCATACTGATTTTAAGAATGTATGGCAGTATTTTAAGTTAAAACTTCCATTGTTGGTATAACTTAGTAGATTTCATTTTTTTCAAAATCTTGAATAGAATTCAATTAAATAATAATGTCCATACTCAATTTTTACAAAAGCTATATCTATAATAACACAATAAAAATTGCAAGTATATTAACCACGTTAACTTTAATTAAGAAACTGAATGTAGTCAGTAAATTTGAAATTAAATTAGAAACTTAAATTTGTGTATAAATGATTCATTATACAACAATAGTTAAAACCATTTTGAAATATTTTTTGCTATTCAAATTTATCATGCGTGTGTATTAAGGAATGACCATTTACATTCCAATATCATGTTTTGGTTTTTTTTAAATTTTTGTATTTAAAGTGATCTTTAATTGACACGGAAAAATATTTACTGCATTCATCACATTTCTAACCCTCAATTTTATATAGGTTATATTTAATGAAAATGAGGAAGCAGAACTTATATAATGCAGAATACTATTAGAAATATTAATTTATTTACTGGTAAACAAAATTAAAACGATGCATTTAAAATGGAATGCATTTAAAAATTAAACACCTGCTAAAATTTATCACGAAAACCGAACACTATATTAGTATTTCCTCTAAAATGAGTATAAAACGAGTTTATGAAATTTTTAAGATACACTAATTGACATTTCATCTGTAGAAATACTATTATTATTCCAGAATGGCAGTTAAATTAGCAATACTGGTAGTTATTGCATGCTTTGTTGTAGCTGAAGCTGGTAATTTGGAAGACGCTGTTAACTATATGAAACAACACCTCTGTGGTAAGAAAACAATTTCAGTGAAAATATAATCATATTTTAAAATAAAACTATGGTGCTTAAAATTATTGAAATACTTAACGAGTGGAAAACAAGTGTATGAAAATAGAATACAAAAAGCAGTTTTATTTTTGAATATTACTAAATGATTAATAATAATTTTGCAGTGTTAATATGCAAATACATACGATATTTTATTTTAATGCAATTTCAGTGTTACTAGAGAAATAGTAACTATTTTGTATTTTAAGAACGATTTTTACCAAATTTTTCAAATGTTAATATTTTAGTTCATTTTTGATTTTTAATTGAAAAAAATATGAAATTGGAATAATATGAAATTGGAGGAATAAATTATACTTTATAAGCATTTTTTCAGAAAGTATGCTTTTAAACAAATGAAATTATATGTTATTAGATAAGATGAATTGAAAATATAAGAGTTTGATAATTTTCTTTATCAAAAAATGCTTATTTCAAAGATTTAAGAAAAGTTGTATAATGAAGTATATATTTTTAGAGTCAGACAATGAAGAACTTATTAAGGCAATTGGAGAATGTGAACAGGACATAAAAGCAATGAGAAAAGTAAGTTGCATTTTGTTTTATACTGAAATATAATCATAAAATCAGTCTTTATTAGCAATAACTAGTGGACAAAAAATCTCAATTTATAATAATAAGCATCTTTAATAAAGATTTTTTATATTGAAATAATTTACTTTTATAGCTTAATCGCACTTAATTTTTTTAAAATTATATAAAAGTTTTCCTTAAATTAATTTTTACTTGATTTCATTTTTAATTTTTTGATTTTATTTTGATTTATTATATTAATTGATTTTATTGTTAATTGAAGTAAAATTTTACAAAATTCATAATCTAAAACTATTATTTTTGATCGGTAAATTTGTATTTGATTTGGATTAAGCTGCGGGTGTGTGTAAGAAATTATGTGAAATTTAACGAAATAAAGTGTTGTTTACAGAATCTTTTCTTTTTAGGATGTCGATCCATCTTTCGAATGCTTTTCTGGTAAAGAACTCTCCACAAGTGAGGAAGAAGCTTGGTTTTGTGATACAGAAGTAGAAGAAATTATTGAGGTAAGTAATGAAATATTTGTTTTGAGAAAAGGAAGGGCTTTTCTAATTTCATTAAATAATATGTTTTCTTTTAACTATTACATAGTATAGCAAATACTCCTTGAAATGTGCTTATAAGTGTATGATATAAATTTATAAAACTGCCATAATCTATTACTGTTATTAAAGTGTACAATAAAAACTATATTCTTTCTATGAAATATGATTAATTATAATAAATTAGAAATTTTAAACTGGATGTTCTTTCAAAATTTAAACGTGACTCTGAAATATAAGATTATAATTATAAATTTTGCCTTTATAAAAATTTTCATGTTCTAATTATGCAAGTAATTACTATATTTTGTATAATTTTATGTATAAAGATACTTGCAGTTGTTTCTTCAGAAGACCAGAAATTTAAATAATTTGAAAAAAAGAATTTCTTAATAAAATCTTTTTCATTTTTCATAACAATGGTATAAATCATATTGTGCATTAATCAAAGATGAAGTTTTAATACTTTTTTACTGGGCATATCTTAAATGAAATAATATTTATATTATTTAAGCTAAAAATACAGCTATTATATTAGCTTTTTACGAATGAATTAAACCAAAGAATTATTCAATGATTTTAGAAAATCTTTTTGCGTTTATATAAAATCAATGTTTCTGCTTTTGTTACTGTTGTAATTGAATATTTAATTTAAAACTGAAATTTTGAAGTAGAGGATTACAATATAGTTTTACAATGAAACATTTTGCGTTGAGGTTTACTTTGTTTTAAAATAATAATAAATCCTTTTAATATCCACTAAATAATAGTTGAAAATCTCAATTTGTAATTGTATGTAAACTTATATAGATTTGATATTTTCAGCTATCAAATATATATATTTTTATGCATAATTTTAGGTTGGAAAATGCTTTAAAGAAAAAGAAGATGCTGCTGATAATGTAAGATATAAATTTGATATTTAATGGAAATTTAAAGTATTATTTGTATGGCTAATAATACATATTATATTAATTACTTTAGGCAGATGAAATTAAGGAAGTTGCAAAAAAAGCACAAGTAAGTAAATTTAAAAATATCAACTTTCAATAGAAATACATTTTAAAGTTCCTTAGTAATCACTAAAATTTTAGAGAATCTCACATGAACATTTTAGGACAAAATTTAATTTTTTTAAGATAAAGTGTTAGATTAATGTTGCACATTTAAATGTAATGATTAACATAAAATATTAACTAAAATGAAATTTTTATGTCATTTATTATCATAATTATTTCGTATGATATGTATTTTATGACGGAATATTGTGCTTTTTCTATTGATATTAAGTAATACTGTACTGTAAAGAATGTAAAATAATTATTGCGTTGATTTTTTGGATCTGTCGTTTGAAGCAGAGATGATATAAAACATCAAGATTTCCAAATTTAAGGAAGGATTGTAGATCTCTGCGTAGCATATTTTAAAACTTGCTTTCCTAAAGGCTTTCAAAATTCAATAAATACGTGCAGATTCATCATGAATTGCTAGTAAATTTCAATTAAAAAATACTTTTCTTTATTGATGGAAAATAATTTAGGATTGTATTTCATTAAAAATATATTTTACTGACTTATTTCCTTAGAACATTCATTAATTATTCCATGAAAATCAATTAATGCAAATTAATGGGGTAAAAATATGTTATTTAAAAATAATTATATTTTTAACTTTTTTCTGTAAAGTTTTTTCTGTAGTTTTTTCTTTGTGAAGTAAAAAAAGGAAAAATTATAATGTAAAAAAATTTATCTTATTCTAGAAATTAAAATTATATTTATCTAATTCAAATTGAATTTGTAATTTTTAATTCTGAATATTCTTTCGTGAAATTTATTGAGATTAATATAAAATGTGATAAAGTTCATACATTAAAAATGTATGTCAAATAGTTTTTAATTTTAAGCATATGTATTTTTCCAGCTTCTTAGAAAAAAATTATTATTAATTAAAATATAATAATTTACAATATATAATATTATGATTATCCTAAATAAAACATAATTTAATGACATAAGTAACATTTTTAAAACAAAAGAGTAAATAATTTATTTGTAAGGAAAATATAATATAGTAAATAATATATTTCACTGCAGGAATGTTTCCACGAGGCCTTTGACAAATATGCTGATAAATAAGAAACCAGTGAATAAAAGAAGATTGAAGAAACCTTTCAAAGCAAATTTTATCAAGAATAGTGTACTAAAAATTGTAATAAATAAGTTATGAATATATGTAATGTTTTTTGTTTTATTTATAAAATGAAAATTGATAATGAATTCTTGGAATGAATGTATACCGAATATTTTAATACACATATATTCCAATGAAAAGTTACTATTCTCTATTTATTTCTCACAAAACGTTTATTTATTTTATAACTACCACTGCATGCATTTTTAAAGTATATTTCAACTAATAAAATAAAGTAAAAATACGTAAAAAATAATTAAAATTTAAGAATAGATGTATTTTCTTAACAATTATTGTGTAATACGGTATGTCATATTATTTATTGCCAAGAAAATTCTGTCATTTTTATGAATGGTACGGTAACCTATAATGAAATAAATATGAAATTTTTGATCAATAGAATGCTTATAAGTATTTTAAAGTAAAAACATAAATTAAATATTTTTTTTACATTCGATCAGCAACTTAACAATATATAATATTGTTATTTTAATATTTTATTGTTTGAAAATTCAGCAAACTAAATACCATTAAAATTTTATAATTGTTTAAAATATACGAATTAAGGAAATATTAAACAGTAAATGCTGGATAAAAATCCCTTTACAAAATAAATCGTCAGTTTAAAACTTATCCCACTTTACAGTTTCAATTGAAATCTTAATTCATGAACAATTATTTAGTATTTATCAATTATAAAATTATAAAAGACATTATAAAATTTAATTAATTAGATCTTAAAATGGTCAACTTTTATGACATTTCATAATAAAATTATTTATTCTTACTTTAAGTATTATTAATATTACGTATAATAAGAATGACAATTTGATTTAAATGTGTGGTTGGCCTGTATTTGTTCAAAATTTATATTGAATAAAAATTACTTTTACTCAAAATTACTTTTATATGCAAAATAATTAAATGCAGAGAATTGGAGAATAATAAAAAGGAAATTTCGTAATATTAATTTCATGTTTATAATTTTGTGTATTTTGATGATGAAAAATATATCTAATTTTAATTATTACATTTTGATGCCACAATATTGCGTATTTTATTATTAATCGCGGTCATTGAGTTGTGATATATATGGGAAGGATAATTTATATTTCTCTAGAATTAACGAGACAAAACAAACAAAAAATACAGAAAACTTTTACTTTAATCAATTCATGATTATTTTGATCTTATGGAAGGTTACATTTTCTACCGATTTTACTATAACATTACTCATTATGAATATTTAATACACTACGCGTTAAACTTTCCCTTTATTTGAATATTTTGAAAATTTTAAAAAAGTTTTCTGCATTGATTCTATTATTATTAAAATATCCAGAAAAAGGATAAATAATTATATTTTACAATTTTAGAAAAAAATTGCATTTATTACCCTGTCTAATAGTGCATTTTCTTTCTATATTAATAAAATATTAGCTAATATGATGTATTATTTTTGTTTATAATAATTTATAAATTTTTTCTTCCAATTATGATTATTTGAATTCCTAAAATATATTTATTTGATTACTTTGCATACTGGTTCAATAATAACATATATTAACTGTTTTAAAATTATACTTAAATAACACCAAAAATAAAAGATTTTAATAAAGTTTAGTCATTCTAGGCTGCCCGACATTGAAAATACAACATTACAGATGGAGTCATCAGAAAATTATGCAAATTTCAGGGTAGAAGCACTTTACCGAGTTATACAAATGATGTGAAATGCCCACATCTTAAGCGCACGTAAAATAAGTTATAAGAGGAAGAAGAACCAGCAGAAAGGGCAATATTTCCACCGTTAATGCTGCTCGGAAAATAATCGTTGAAAGTTTATTCTTATCGTCTGTAATTGCAGAGAATGCCAGGCCATAATCGCCAGTTCCAGCAGACAGACGAGTTAACAAGGGATAGGAATGTGAAGGGCAGATTGGTCCTTATGGCAAATCACTGCTGACAGACACCTCGACGTATCCATTGTGCATCGGCTTACGCAAAGATGGTTGTAACAAGGAACTGTGGAACGTTTGTGAGGTGCAACAAGAGTGACGTCAGGACGTGTGGACCGGGGCGTATTACGAGAGGTGTTGGCGATCACGCCAAGCATACTTAAGGAACTTTTGTAGTATGTGCAAGACATCCTGGATGCTCCCACATTGAGTAGAACCAATTGCCGTCAATTGATTGCTTGTGGCCTGCATTCATGGCTTCCATTAAGAAAACTGTGCCATTGATCCAGAGTATAGAAGTTAACGTCTAGAATTTTTTTACAATTGTTTTAATGAAAAAATATTGAATTTTTCATAGTTGTTTTTTCATTCAATGCATTCTGAAATCACTTAGTCAATAAACTGTTTAAGAATAAATATAAATTTTCTAATAATCGTGCAAATAAAACTACTTAATTTAATTCATAATATAAATATTTTTGTTTTAACTATTATTAATATACAATTATTTAAGTTTTTATAATAAATATAATAATTTTTATAATATATTATTTATAATATTTAACGAATCTCTTGAAATTATATGAGCATGAGGAATTATCAGTGACAACAGATCAAACAGGTGGAAGTGACAACAGATCAGATTATATGTAAAAGTATGATTTTGTTTTAAACAAACAATTCCTATTACTCACTTTTAAAATTTAAAACTCCATTAGTTGTCATGAACAACAACTGTCATCATACCAATTCTCATCAATGTTCAAGGCGATGGAAAGAAAATAGAAGATCACAAAAATCCTAAATGAATTTAATGTAGTGGACTTAAACACTCGGAAAAATGAAAAGATTGCGGAAAATAATTTAATGAGATAAATCAATAATAATTTAAATTAAAGTAAATTTATTGTTGTAATTTTATAAATTTTACATTTATTTTCACAAATGCAAAAATTAATTCATTTATAAAAAGATGAAAAAACTATAAAACTGGGATGTGTAAATGATTTACAGTTATACACACAAAAAAAAATTTAAATACGTTTTGTTTAGCACAATTAAATATGTATTGTGAAAATAATTATTTGAGGATTCGTATACAAATGTCTCAGATAACGTGAGTGTACGCAAAACATGAACGGTCAGCAAACTCAACTCAAGACTACAATAAGACTACGGCTGGGATCCAATAAAAACATTCGCTTTTAGTGCAAGTGAGATTTTTCGTGAAATATTGCTGAAAGAAATCACCCTGTCGATTTCACATGTAGAAGCTTAATCGAAAAGCTGGAGAAGTGGCGTAACAGATTAGTGTAGCTGAAGAGATCTGAAGAAACAGAATATTCGTTTACCATGCTTGGAAAAACTTCCAACTTACAAATACAGCCCCGAGAAATTTTGGTGGAGGAAGAAATAAACAACTCAATGGATGATGATGTATTGACCTGCAAAAAGCACTTGAAATCAGTCATCAAGTACCATTGAATGATAAGTAGCATCAAGTGATTGCTCAATATAACTGTGCACGACAAAATGATGTAAATTACTGTGTTGAAATGCCTTAAAAATGTTGCTCATTTGCTAACTGCTCTGAATACTGCACCACTAGTAATATTTGCGTTTAGAGCCATCATTTATAGTAGTTCAAGGACAACAAGACGCTTACAAGAGAGAATCCTATTGCTGGAGATCACTATTGCTTGGTGTTGGTACTTCGCCATGTGCATCTATTCGTAGGTGCCATTGGAGTTGACTTCATTTTTATGAATGTTATGCATGGCTAAATCAGATTTATGAAGTTCAGTGGCTATTGGAAAGTATTTGTATAAATTGAATAAATTACGCAGTATTCTTGCCTTTTTTGAATCTGAGAGAACATGAATGATTTTGTTTTTATCAACTTTGATTACATTCTCCGAGTCACTCCCTAACAACTGAAAGAGATGCTGATTCATTAATGGGAAAATTTACTTTAAGAACTGTTGGGCAATCCAGTGCTGATCATGCAGAGACGGTGCTTGTATAGCAATAATTGCAGAAAGGGGATATCACAACTATATTAAGGAAAAACTTCTTATTGTGATTCTTTCACAGACAACTGTGTGTAACGATACTATGAGTTCAATAATAATTTGTTTGAACCTGTATTGTAAGCATTGTATTTATATTTACTCTATTATGTTTTCCGTCATCGTTTAAGCATAAAATATAGTCTTATGTTTTTGAATTTCAAGTTCCTTAAGCGATTTCTTGTTGAATTATGATATAAAACATGTGTAGCTTACGCTTTTCACACCTGTGTACATACATGTATATGTCTATATACAGTTAGAGATAATTTATTCATTAAATTAAATAACATACGAGAAGATTACAGAAATATTTTAATAAGAAGAACAGAATTTTTAATAATGTTCAAAACGGTTATAAATTCTTCAGTTAACATACTTGGAAATATTTAATTTATACCTAAAACGACTCAGGCTAAACTTAAATAATAATGTATAAATAAGGGAAAAAAGGGAGAAATGCCGCTGGATCCGAGCATCTCTTCAACTGAATCTCTGTTGCCTCGACCCTATTCAGCATCGACCCCAACTGCTGCCATGACATTCTTTATATGGAAAAAGCTGAAGACGTGGCCAGGGCAGTGTTCCATGCCTTTGGTCCCATAGGACTTGTCATTTTTACCTTTTCTTTTTCTTTTTGCACTTGTTACTCGACAACAACAACAAGAAAAAATCCAATAATACTGTTTCGAAAATTTTTGCAGTTTTGAGCAGTTCGTATAAGTGTAGTGCATTGGCTACAATGGTAAAAAAATATATTTCAAAAATAAAATTAGAAGTATTCCTTCTTAGAAAATCTTTTTGGGGATATGTAGAGATGCGACAGCACTATCTACTGTTTTTCTTATAATCCTATATACTAGAAGCTGGAATTTCATACACTGAATCTTTTAATAACTGTTATCTGTGAAACAATTGCCTAAAACATGTCTTAGTTTAAATCGAAAACCTCTCTCCTAACGTAAAGATATACATTAATCACCCATCACCAAGTGCCTCAGAATTTTAAACCACGGGGCGGTAACGATGTTACTCCTGAGCCGACACTCTAATTTCCACATCCACACCACACTAACGGAAGGATTTTGGATGTCACAGATTAACGTGGACAGGTCTCAACCCATGGATAGTAACCCATTGAGGGAGAATCTGTTCACCCTTCCAATCACTTCCTGCAACAAATGATACTTCACTTCATCGATTTTGACGGGAACGTCATGAAACAACAGATACACCAGAACTTGATCTTAAATAATACAAAATAAATACGAACTGTATATTTATATAAAATTAAGTAGAAAAATAATTTATTTCGAGTGCGTGTGAAATATTTATGAATTATTTTACCAATAGATGCTAATTTCAATTTTTTATCATTAACAATAAGCCGACAGATGGCAGAGTGGTTAGCGCTCCAGACAACTGAGCTGTAGGTCCCGGGTTCGAGTCCCGGTTTGTGCATGGATGTTTGTTTCCTTCTCGGTTCTTTATTCTCTGATAATGTATGAATGTGGCCTACCCTATAAACGGGTTTTCGGTGGTATGGCGCGGGCAATGCTACTCGCCTCCGTGACTTGTTTCACAGGTGCCCTCTGGGTAATGACAAATGGGTAGCAGTTTCTGGCCTTGTTGTGGCATAGGACTCGTCACCAAAGTGCTCACAGTTGGAAAAAAATCCTTAACAATAAATAAAGAAAAAAATATCACCTTAAAAATATGTTCAATTAAAATTATTTGTGAATTTTGAACAACACTATCAATCAAAATATGCATTTGATAATATTTTATTATCAAATGCGTATTTTAAAACAATTGTATACTTCAAATTTTAGATATTATATATTTTATTTTACAAACAACAATATCGAATAAATTATTAGAAAAAAATTTGAGCGCAAAAATAAAGGTATTGGCAATATAATATTTGCTTTATTTTTAAGCTTGGAATTACCTTACAAAATTTCGAAAATCTTTTCTTTAATTAGTAAGTTAAATAAAGTAAAGTTAAAAAATTCGAAACGTTTTGAATAAAAAAAGTTATCCTTTGACATCACCGTGTTCAATAGAAGTTACATTGATAAACATAGTTGTTAATAATTACCATTTCTTAAAATGCATCAATAGTTAAATCATGGGAAAGTGTTGAAAAATTAGCAATTATATTTTCAACATTTTGCCATTCTTTCTCTTCGTATTAGCACTTTACAAATTTTTCATATTTTTAATTTACCAAATTTTCATTTTGCGTTCAATACATGCGATAATTCTTAACTTTATTTTTTAAATTTTTTAAAAAAATATTTTAGCTTTTAATATAATAAATTTCATAAATTTTATTTAATTATTATTCATATTTACTTTTGATGAGATCTATAATAGATGAGATCTTTATCAATGTTTATTTATCACATTATAAAAACATATTTTATTTGCAGATGTTTAAATTGACATTTTTGTGAGTTGAATGTTTTCAAATATAAGTTTTATAAAGAAAAAGACTTTTTCTCTTGTTTATTCTAAATGGTTTTACATACTGACTTTCTCACTTCCTTTATTGCATCATTTCCTTGTATCTAAAGAACGATTTACACTGTATTGTTGTACTGTATTGAAAATTTTAAAATCATCTTTATTTTGAAGAATATTCAAGAAGATATAATACTATAGATTTTTAGCTTAATTTATAGAAATCAGTATATTTAGATTTAAATTCTTTTAATGGTGAAAAATAGCAACTGCGGTGCTTTATACCACATGATAAGCATTCGAAGTTACTTCATGCAGTCTTTTTCGAATTGATAAGGCTGATATTCTTCATCCTGTTGTAGTAATAAATAAGGTGAATTTAAACTGATAGGAAATTATTGTTCTACTATTACTTGTGCGAATTTGCAAATATTGGATATATGTAAACACGAAATTTTAGGATTGTCATTAATAGGGTTTAGAGAATCTGAAACGTCTGTAAGAACTCAATTTCACAAGCGACTTGCTTCGCAATCGTGGTTTTTAAAACAAAATTTAATATCTCTCTTTAAATGCACACTACCACGCTTTGGAATGGTTTATAAAATAATTCAATTTCAAATTGTGCCAATAAATTTTTTTTTTGTACTTTTGTTCATTGGCTGATGCAAACTCTTAAGCATCAAACTATAAAAGCACTTCTTTATGAAATCTTGAACAATATATTTCACAATAAATTATAAAAGATTTATAATCTATTGATTTTGCCAATTTGTTGATTTAATTTTGTAAAATATTTTGTTAATGATAAAAATACTAAAGATAGAGATACAAATATATTTCAAAATTAAAATGTATATTCTTTTGGTTTTTTATAACAGATAATGACTTTGTTGCATTACAAGACTGTAGATAAAAGATTAAAAATTGCTCATAATTAAGCATCTAGTATCAACAAGGCATTTCTATATAACGCGTTGATGCAACTTTATAGCAAACTCAAAATTAAAAAGCTCTTTGTCCTATTTTTAAAAGAAAATAAAGATCAGTTCTTTGTTCAACTGTTAGAAAACATTTTTATATACCATTAAGCATACTATACCAGAGTGTTAAAACTTCTATATAATTTAAAGTGTTATTTTTTTGTTCATATTATATATTTAAGTTGCACATTAACTAAGAATTCTTTAGAAACAAATAAGATATAAACGGTTTGAAGAAGTTAAACAACTTAGTTAAAATGTAATTTTATGATTTTATAATATATATATATATATATATATATATATATATATATATATATATATATATATATATATATATATATATATATATATATATATATATATATATATATATATATATATATACATATATAATATATATATATATATATATATATATATATATATATATATATATATATATATATATATATATATATATATACATATATTCAAATTCAAAAACATTCCGCATACCATTTCCGCAAATTAAAGGGATGTAAGATATTTAGTAGATTATTAGTAAACTATTGTTATTGCAATGTAGGTGCTGTTTTAATATTAGTTGTCGGCGGATGACACTTTGAATTTTGGACAGATAGCTGGATATTTTTCAAGAACCGGCAAATCTTATTACCGGCACCGGTCCGCGGACCAACGGTTGAGAAAAATTGCACTAATGCATATCTGTTTTTAGAAACTTAATGTTATATACAAATTTGGTTTTTAATTACTTACAAAAGACTATAACAAATGTAAATAAATAAATGTAAGTAAAATTGCTCTCATTTAATTTGATTATATTGAATGTTTGAAAATTTAAAATTCATGGACAGTTTGCATATTTTTATTGACTGCCCATTATAATTAAATGAATAATTGCTGTTGTCTATGATCAATAAAGGAAAACCTTGGTAATTTCCTAATTGCACTCATCTGTATAGTTCAAATTATTTTACGATTGTGTTTAGATGCAAAAATATTAAAAGGATATTTCTTAAGTTTACTATACTTATTATTATGATCGGTCCTTAAATAGGAGGAGCAATTCTTAACCATTTTTTACCGGATGAAGTAAGAAGGAACTTAATTAAAATTTTCGATTATACTAACTTTTAGAATTTGTAGAAGTATTTTAAGTTGTAAAATTTGCTTTATGACGTGAAAGCAGTTGAATATTGCATGTTTTGTATAGTATTTTTAAAAAGACATGATTTCATTTTTAGGAATATGCTTCTCAAATCAAGATAAAATCATTTATTTTAGGCGTTCTGCATTGACTATTACATATATATGCATAATATTTAAGCAAAACTTGATTTATAAAAATTTCCATAAGATTTAATTAAATAAACACAGAATCAAAAACTTGATAACTGCAACTTTAGATTTTAAAAAATTCCCCTCACTTATTATTAAATTAAAATTTCTAATAAATTAACACCATAGGCTTCAGTAAATAATGACAGTAAATTCGGAATTAAATTAGGAATTTAAATTTTGTTAATTCACTCTTTATACAATAATTAAAAGTACATCGAAATATTTTTTAGTATTTATTTGTTTATCATGCGTGATTAATTTTAATACGGGCCAAATGCAACCAAATATCATGCATAGATTTACGTTTAAATTTTTGATTTTAACCAGGAATTAACACGGAAGTATATTTACTGTATTTATCAGCTGCCAGTTTTATATAGGTTGTATTTAATGAAAAAATGAGGAAGAAGTGTAGATAGCTCAGTATATTATTAGAAATATTATTCTAAAAAAACCTTTAATTTATTTACTGATAAACAACATTATAAATATGCATTTGAAAATAATACAGCTGCTAAAATTTATCACGAAAAGTGTGCACTAGTTTAAAACTTCCTCTAGAAATAGTATAAAATGAGTTTATTAAAGTTTTCAGATATTAAATTATATTTTAATCATAGGACTACTGATATTATTTAACAATGGCTGGGAAATTAGTAATTCTGGTAGTTCTTGCATGCTTTGTAGTAACTGAAGCTGGAAATATGGAAGACGCTGTTAAATTTATGAAACAACACCTCTGCGGTAAGAAATATCTTTGAATAAATAGGGTAACACACATATTTTAAAATAATATGACTGTACTTAAAATTAGGGAAATTTTAAATGAGCAGAAAAAACAAGGGTATGTGGTTATTGTCATGTGCCAGCTAGGCTGGCATTATGGAGTGCGCAAACAAGGGTATGAAAATAGATATAAAAAAGCAGATTTGTTTTTGAGTATAGATAATTAATAATTTTGCAGTGTTAAAAAGCAAATACATACGATATTTTATTAAATGTAATTTCAGTGTTACTTATATAAGAATGGTAACTACTCCTCTTTATTTATTTTGTTTTCAGAACGATTCTTTCCCAATAAATTTTGTAAATGTTTATATTTTAATTCATTTTTGAATTCTAGTTGAAAACAAATACAAAATTAGGAAAAGAAAATCATTTATTCAAAAGTTTTAGAAAAGATATTTTACTATAATCGATATTATTAAGAGAAGAATAGAGTATGAAATATAATACATCATATAAATTATAGATGGTATAAATGTTTTTTAAATCATGATTGCATGAATAGAAATTTAATAAAAATAAAGAGACATTGTATATTTAATGTTCCTCACTATTGAAAAATATTCTAAGGAATATTTAAAATGATAATTTTAATAATGCTAGGATAAAAAAAGTGAAGTAAATCCAAAATTGCTACGATAAATTTCAAATGAACTAAATTCAACCGTAATGTAATATTTTAAATTTGTCCATTAAATAAATGTATATATATTTTTTATATAGTTGGAGAAAATTATTTTGAATATATTGGGTTGTTCGGAAAGTAAATTCGTTTTTTCCCGGCATGGATTTAATTATATATTTTTGCACCCAACTTCACACTTAAGCCGTATAATTATTATATGCTTTGAGAGCTCATACAGCAAGGCTTGTGTGTGAAAAATTCCAATTAATTATACGCAGTAGTTTTTGGGCCGAGCTGGTAGCCGAATGGTTAGCGCTTTTGCCTTCGGTTCAACAGTTCGTGGGTTCGAATCCCACCTTAGGCATGGATGTTTGTAGTGGTTCGGAATCTATTTTAAATCGTAGGTCCCGGTCTAATTGGCCCTCGTGTGCAAAAAAAGACCGTTGTGCGACAAACAAATCAAACCAAAGCAGTAGTTTTTGGTTGGTGCCCTTTAAATATGGAGAGCTATAAGCAGCATTTTCGACATATCTTACTGTTTTATTACAGAAAGGGTAAAAATGCTGTTCAAGCCAGAAAGAAATTGACCGATGTGTATGTAGAAAGTGTGTTGACAATACGTCAGTGCCAGAACTCTGGTTCGCTAAATTTCGATCCTGCAATATTGATGTCGAAGATGCACCAAGTTCGGGAAGGCTGGTTAAAGCTGATAAAGACGCGATAATGGCATTAGTTGATGCGAACCGGCGAATAACAACAGTTTATGACCACTTGAAAGGACTGGGATTATCCTCGAAGCTCGATATATGGGTTCCCCATGTTCTAACAGAGAGAAATCTGTGTCGCCGCATTGACGTCTGCGATTCGCTTCTCAAACGCCACGAAAATGATCCGTTTTTGAAGCGCATCATCACTGGGGACGAAAAATGGGTTGTATACAACAACGTCAAACACAAGAGGTCATGGAGCAAAAAAGATGAACCGGCTGAAACCATTTCCAAAGCCGATATTCACCAAAAAGAGGTGATGTTGTCTGTTTGGTAGGATTTTAAAGGAATCATTTTCTTTTGAGCTTTTACCGGATAACACAACGATTAATTCGGAAATCTACTGTCATCAGCTGGACAAACTGAATGATGCACTTCAACAGAAAAGGCCAGAATTAATCAACAGGAAAGGTGTAGTGTTTCACCAAAACAACGCGAGATCTCACACTAGATTGGTCACTCGCCAAAAGTTTTTATAGCTTGAATGGGATACAATGCCACACCCACCATATTCTCCAGATCTGGCACCATCGGATTATTACTCGTTCCGGTCATTGCAAGCATTTTTAGACGGTAAAACCTTCACATCAAATGAGGTTAAAAACCACTTCGATCAGTTTTTTGACAGCAAAGACCGAAAATTTTATGAGCTTGGAATTATGCTACTACCAGAAAGATGGCAAAAAGTGAACGGCCAATATATAATTTAATAGTATATTACCAGAACGGCCAATATATAATTTAATAGCATTTGTTTATTATATGAAAACTGTCATTTATTTCCACAAAAAAAACGAAATTACTTTTCGAACAACCCAATACTTTTCTCTCTCTCAACCAATATAAAGCATATAACAGCTTGTCTCTTATCTAAATGTATGACTTAAAATTTAAAAGACTTAGAAAGTATTTCAAAATGACGTACATGAATATAAAATTAATTATATAAATACTTTCTTATATATTCATTAAATAGATTATTATTTTTGTCATTGTTTCAATACAATAGTAATATTGTTTTATTTTTATAAAAAAATCATTATTTCATTCATTATATTTTAAGGAAAATTTTGCATATTTCTGGTTTATAAATAAATATAATATTAATAAATGATGAATATGAAATATACAAATAATAATTACTTGTATTTAATTCATTACGAGAAAAATTATTTAGAGAAATAAGTCATAAACTATACGGCTTTTTTCGGAGGATTTGTTTTTAAGCAAACGAAATTATATGTTATTAGATACGATGAATTAAATAAGAGGTTTATGTGATTTTTTATCAAAATATGCTAATTTCAAAGATTTAAGAATGAAGTACATATTTTTAGATTCAGACAATGAAGAACTAATTAAAGCAATTGGAGAATGTGAGCAGGATTTAAAAGCAATGAGAAAAGTGAGCTGCATTTTGTTTTATATTGATTTATATTTATAAAATCAGTTTTTGTTAGAAATAAATTGTGGACAAAAAATCTTAATTTATAATAATGAACATCTTTAATAAAGAGTTTTTATATTTAAGTAATTTACTTTTATAATTAATTCGCACTTAAAATTTTTTAAATTTATTTAAAAGATTTTCTTAAGTTAATTTTCAATTGATCGTATTATTTATAAAGTAAAATTTTACAAAATTCATAATGTAAAACTATTATTTCTGATCCGTAAATTTGTATTTGATTTGACTTATGTGTGTGAGAAGTTCTGTGAAATTTAAAAAAATAAAGTGCTGCTTTGAGAATCTTTTCTTTTTAAGGATATCGATCCATCTTTCGAATGCTTTTCTGGAAAAGAACTCTCCATAAGTGAGGAAGAATCTTGGTTTTGTGATACAGAAGTAGAAGAAATTATTGAGGTAAAAGAAATCAATAATATTTTTTTGATAAAAAGAAAATCTCTTAATATTATTTTTGAATTATGTGTTTCTTTTTTAACCATTACGTAGTACAATAAATATCACTGGAAATGTACTTATAAAAGTTTGATATGAATTTAATAAACTTTAATAATCAATTATTAAGCAATTTTATTTGTTTAAGTGCACAGTAAAAAAAACAATATTCTTTTTCTATGTATTTGTATTTCATCATAATAAATAAAAATTTTAACACTTAATGTGATTTCAAACATTTAAATATGACACTGATAATGTGAAATATAATTAAATTGTGCCATTATAAGACTTTTAATACACCAATTATGCAAGTAATTGCTATGTTTTAGATAATTTTACATAAAAATATTCTCAGCTGCTGGTGTTTCAATAGATCTGAAACTCAGTAATTTTGATAAAAAAATAATTTTTTGAAAAATTCTTTCACACTTTTCCTTACAATGGTAAAAATTATACTATGTACTAACCATATATATGAAGTTTTAATATAATACTTTGTTACTTGGCATATCTTAAAGATAACATTTATAGTATTGTTTAGGTAAAAAATACTTAAATAAACAGGCAATTACGAATGATTTACATTAAAGTATAATTCAGTGTTTTTAGAAAATCTTTGCGCGTGTGTATATAAAATTAATGTATACATTTTTCTTTTGATTTTCTTATAATTATACATATAATTTATAAAGGAAACTTTATATCGGAAGAATATAATTTTACTATTAAAAATGATTTGTTGAATTTTACTTACATGTGCAATATTATTTAATTACTTTGTTATTCAATGTTAAGTCATTTTTTAATATGCACTAAATAATAGTATAACATTTCAAGCTTTAATTTTACGTAAATTCAGAAAAAATTGATATTTTGAGGTACAATATATATTTTTTAAAAATAATTTTAGGTTAGAAAATGCGTTAAAGAAAAAGGAATTGCTGCAGATAAAGTAAGTTATAAATTTAAAATATAATGGAAATATGCATTTTAAGTATTATTTGTATGTATATCTGATAATGTATATATTATAACTATTTTAGGCAGATGAAATTAAGAATATTATGAAAAAAGCTCGAGTAAGTACATTTAAAAACACCATCATTCAGTAGAAATTCATTTTAAAGTCACTAATACATCAATAGGCCTTTAGAAAATCTCACATAAAACTATCATTTTAGAAGAAAATTTAATTCGCTTATGATAAAGTTTTACATTAGTGTTGCATATTTTTAAATTTAATAATACCTAATACCTAAGACATTCTGTAAAATAACAAATTCGAATTTTTAATATCATTTAGTACAATAATTAGAATTTAATTCGTATGATATGTATTTTATAACAAGATAAAGCATATTTTTTTCTAATGATATTATGTTTTATATTTATTTCTTATTGAATATAAATACGATGCACCAAAGAATGTAAAACAATTGTTGCGTTGATACTTCGGAGCTGTCGTTTGAAGCAGGTAACATATTTAAGATGACATAAAGCAGATCCCGATTTCTAAACTTTAGGAAAGATTAAGTATTACTGTGTACCATAATTTGGAACTTGAGTTTTTAAATGCTATATAAATTCCATAAATAAGTGAGGATACATTACGAATGGCAAGAATACTTAAATTTAAAAAATGCATTTTTGATTATTGAGGAATATAATTTAGATTCGTACTTCATTAAAAATACATTTTACTGATTGATTTCCTTTTAACTTTAATTAATTATTGTATAGACATAAATTAATATTAATTTAATAGGATAAAATATTTTAGCATTATGTTCTGTATTTTTTTAAATAAACAAAACAAGAATTTATATTTTACAACGCACAGAAATGTTTTTTTATTTTAGAAAAATTAACTACATTTATTTAATTCACTTAAATTTATAATTTTTTTAAAATTCTGAATATACTTTTGAGTAATTTATTACGACGAATATAAAATGAGATGAAGTTCTGTGCATTATCTTACTTCTATGGTTATTGTTGTTGTCGTGTGCCAGCTAGTTTGGCAATATGGGGTGCGCTACTCCACTTTTTCAACTGAACCATATTTTACACCTCATTCATACAAGGAAAGGACAAAGACAGGATAGATAAAGAGAGAAAGTACATCCATGCCCGAACCGGGATTCGAACCCAGAACCTCCCTATCCGTAGTCAGGCACTCTGACTACTAGACAGGACGGGCGGCTCTATGGTTATTATGATCCCTTTATGCTATATATTCACAGATCAACTTATGGTGACTTATTGACAAAAAAGTGTCTTTCTTTAGAATAAAATTAGCTAATTTCTTAATTATTAGTTAAAATCATAGACGAATGTTTTTAAAATTATCAATTATTAAAATTCAGAAGTAAAACATTATTTTTCAATAATACTTTTCGCGTATTCTGAGTCTTCATCTATATCATACCTATGAATTTGAGTTATTTGTTTATTATAAATTCTTAGTATTTTTTGAGAAATGAGAAATTTTGATTCAATGTTATTTGTACTTATAAATGTTTTACAGCTATTTTACTTATTGCTATTACGTCACTTTTATTTGAAACACATTCATTTAAAATGTATATCAAAAAGTTTATAAGCATAATATGTATTTTTCCAATTTTAAGTTAGTAAAAATATTATAAATTAAAATATAATACAATATGACATTATGATAATACTAAAAATAACATAATTTAATGACACATAAATAATATTTTTTGAACTAAAAAGAGTATTTTTTTTACAAGGAAAGTTTAATATATTAAATAATCTATTTCATTGCAGGAATGTTTCAAAGAGGTCTTTGACAAATATACAGATAAATAAGAAACCAGTGAATAAAAGGAAATTGATAAAATTCTTTCAAACCAAAATTTTTCAATAATAGTGTATTAAAATTTGAAATAAATAAGTAATAAATATATGTAGTGTTTTTTGTTTTATTTACAAAAGGAAAATTGATAATATATTCTTAGAATAAATGTGTGCAGAATATTCTAATACATACATATTTCAGTGAAAAGTTAGTATACTCGCATTTATTTCTCATAATACATTTAATTATTTCATTTCTACCACTATATGTATTTTTAAAATATACTTTCATCAAATAAAACAAAGAAAAAATACATGAAAAGGAATTAAAATTTTAGAATGAATACAATTTCTTAAAATTATTTTTAATAATGTATTTAATATTATTTTATGCCACAAAAATTCTGTCTTTTTGTCCACATGGAGCAGTAACTTATAATGAGTTAATTATGGAATCTGAATTCATTATAATGTTTAATTCATTATAAGGATTTAAGATATAATAATCATTATAATATTTAAACCATTTTAATCATTATAATGTATTTCAAAGTAAAAACATAAATATTTTACAATCCATCAGCTTGACAATATATAATATTATGATATTAATATTTTATATGCTGAAAATTCCGTAAACTAAATAACGTTAAAATATTATAATTTTTAAAATGTATGAATTAAGGCAATATCACAAAATAAATGGAATATAAAAACCATTTTAAAAATAAATCATTGGTTATAAACTTATCCCAGTTTAGAGCTTTAACTGAAGCTTTAATTTATGAGCAAATACTTAGTATTTTGAGGTATATAATTCTATATTTAAACTTGCAAAATTTTAATTCATACTTTGATTCCAAATATTAAGTTATAAAAGTTATTTACTCTTATTGTACGTGTTGTTAATAATACGCATTATAAGAATTACATTTTAAATGAATTAATTGAGATGTAATTGTTAAAAATTTATATTATTTAAAAATTATTTTTATTCAAAATTAGTAATATATATGAAATAATTAAATGCAGAAAATTTTTCGAATAATAAAAATGAAATTTCTTAATTTCAATTAAATATATAATTTTCTGTATTTTTATCATAAAAAAATCTATGTTATTTTAACTATTACATTTTGTGACATAATATTATGTATTTTATTATTAATTGAGTTAATTGAGTTTTCATATTCAAAGATATTTAAAGGTTTATTTAAATTTCTATAGAATTAATGAGACAAAAGATACAGACAGTAGAGAAAATTTTAATCTTTATCCATTTCATGAATAAAGATAAAAATCTTCTGTATTGAATTATATTTTACATTGATTTCTAATTTCTTTAGTATAGAATTCATTTTTCCAATCTTCATGATGTTTTTGATTCTCCATATAAAAAGGTGTAAATTTGTAAAAGGATTTTCCTATAACAATATGGAGTATGAATGTTTAATATTGTAATAACTTCTTTTAATTAATTAAAATGTTCATTGTTCGTCAGTCAACTTAAAATATATTTTCAGAAGAAAGTTATTAGAAGATAAATGAGCATTATTTCTCCTTTTACAAGGAAAAATCTGTAATATATGTCAATTGGATATTTATCACTCAATTATTCACTTAAAAATAGTTTTACATATAAAAATTAATGAATTAAATTCCTTCACTATATTTATTATTATTATGTAATGTTTTACATAGATAACTTTAGTGCTTTTATAAAAGAAGAATTATGAATAGTGCATATTGTAGTTTTTTGAAAAACAATTTTTCTATACAAATTTATTGTAGTCTTTTATTAGTTTGTTTATTTATTTTAATTAATCGAATGTAAGTAATAAGCACAGATTTAGCAATTGTATTGAGAAGTATAATATAATTTTGAAGATCATATTCTTAGAATAATTTTTTTAAATATATATAAATGTAAGAAATATACGTCAATGTAAAAATAAATTTCAATTGATAAATAAATTTCTTAGTTAAAATGAAGATAATTAAATTTTCTTAGTTGATTTTAAAAATGAATTCACTCTCTTTTTTATTTTAAATTCTATGTATATAACCTTTTGAAAATATGCATTTATGGCTACAATTTAATCTTATAAGCATTAAGCAGATATTGGACATTTTTTAATTTAGTTATTATTTAATAAGTTAGCTGATATTTTTATTTAAAGAATTGTTATTTATTAAATAAAAATTAATTTTATTTTAAAATTTGTTTGAAATATAAATTAAATAATTATGTGCAGAAATCAGTTTTAAAATTAAGATATTTATATAGAAGGCGGTAACATTTGTATTATGTAAGCTTAATTATAAATTTTATTTATATGAAATTACTCGATTACTTTTAGCACTGATTCGATAATAATAAATATTAATTATTCTTAAATAACACCAAACATCGAAGATTTTCATAAAGATTAGAAATATATCAATAATTTCATTATCTTAGCGTCGGGTTTTCAGAACATAAAAATAATATAATTCAGAGAAATAATATAAACATTGTACAGATTATATTTTGTCATATATTTTGTTAAATTCAAAAGGATTTCGTTTTTGAAAAAAAACTTAGAAATCTAATAGGAAGATAAATAAATATAAACGAATAATTATCATGTAGTTTAAGATATATTTAAAAAAGCATATGCATTTTTCTTAATTTTTACATATTTTTGATAAAATCAAGTCAAAAATGAATTAAGTGTATGATAAATAAAATAGTTGCAATATTACAATTCTGAAAAAAAGAAAAATGAAACAGTGAATTCTCGTAGTAAAGATGAATTCGACTTGTAAATGATAATTAAAGAAATTTGCGAAGTTACATATGTATTGACTAATCAATAAAATTATCTGATTCCTAATTGATTGATTATTTTGTACAGTACTTTCATACGCTACATTTTGAATTACTTAAAAAGAAAGTTTTCTAAATTTAACTGAAAGTTAGTAAATAATGAAAGTTAGTAAATAAGTAAAGAAAATAATGTAGAGAGATATACACACAGTTTTCTGCTAAAAATAGTACACGCACACACACACACACACACACACACACACACACACACACACACACACACACACACACACACACACACACACACACACACACACACACACACACACACTATTCTTTTTTCCGTATATTAACAGTACAAACCCATGATTTTTCACTGTACGAAATGTTATCAATGTGCTAAAAATTAAAACAAAAATTGCAGTACATGATGAAATTTTATGTTTTACAATCGTTTTAATATAAAAATATTCAATTTTTCGGAATTGTAATTTTCATTCAAAATTCATTCTTAAAACATTTTATCAATAAACTGTTTAAGAATAAATAAAGAATGAATATTTTTCTGTAAGGAAGAAATAAACATTTTCTAATAATCATGCAAATAAAATTTAATTACTTTAATCATAATATAATACATTTTGATTGTAATTAATATAAAATTATAAAACGAGTAACTTCTCTGGAAATTATAAAAGCATGAAGAATTAAAGTCGAAATTACATTAGATCTGCTTATTTTTAAATATATAGATCTGTTTTAAACAAGCTGTTTCATCATTCATTCTTAAAATTCAAAACTTCATTAGTTAATACGAGGCATTAATTGTTATCATATCTAATTCTCACCATGTTTCACCATAAAAGGAAGAAAAAATAGAAAATCACAGAAATTCCAAATGAATATAATCTAGTGAACTTAAACTTACATACTCGGAAGAATGAAAAAAGTGGAAAATAATTTAATGAGATAAAAACTAATTTAAAGGATAGTTTATTTAGTGTTGTATTTTTATAAAAAAAATAAAGGTTCATATCTTACATTTATTTTAACAAATGTGAAAAAATAAACTCATTTATAAAAAGATGAAAAACTGTAAAACTAGAATGTTTACATAATTTACAATTATACAGAGGAAAATTAAATAAAGCATTCATAAAGATTTTATTTTAGCATAAATAAATAATATATTGTAAAAATAAGTTTTAAAGGATTAAATTTACCAGTGCGGGAAACGAAAAGAAATTATCTAGAAAAAGGAAATGTAGGAAGGTAAAAAAAAAAATTTATAATTATGTGAAGGATAGCATTACTACCTTTGTATAACATATTCATTAAAGATAGAGGAAAGGAATAAATTATTGTTTTGACGAGCAATGTGTTCCACTGTCTCTAGTTAAGAACAAAAGATTGTGATTGAACATTAACTCTAAAATTCAGATTAATATTAAATAAATACACACACATATATAAGCATTGATAACATAAACACATGTTAATATTTATACACTATTGGTGTGAAAAATTTAAGGCACTGAAGCAGAATTAAAATTTTAAGTATATGTGCATAAAATTACAGAATGAAATTGAGATCAGTACAATGAACACACAATTTAGTAGAAAGTTCATGTACCATGCGTGAAAAAGTAGAAGGACACTAAGTAATTTTCAAATAAAAGAAGAACTATGAGGTTTTACAAAATAATTCTATTGAAGCACTTTTAAAAACTTTTTTACAATTAGATAACTATATCTCCAACAAATAATAAAATGCTTACTACAATTAAAAATTCGTTTCAACTGCATCATACTATGTGAAAAAAATTGATGGACAGTTCTAAATATTGAAAAAAAAAGTCTTGTTATTAAATAATTTTTCTGCTATTTGCTTTAATTACTTTGAAGACTCTATTTACCATTTAATCATATAAGTCTTGAATTTTGGTTTGACAAAAATTGTCTGAAACACAATTCAATGCTCCTTGAAGTTCGATCCAAGGTTCATATTGATTGCCTCTGGCGTGAGCACGCCGAATATTTACTGAGAATATATTTTTGACAATATTGATATATATCTGAACCTTTTGCAGGCTATGGCAAAACCCGAACATTATTTGTTTTAAGCAAATTTTCAATGCTATTGGTCGTGTGAATTGATATTCTACATATGGGTGAAATATCCAACTTTCTCCGCCTAGTTCAGCAGCATAGGGAAGAAACACCGAATTTAAAATTTGAATGTAATCTGTATGTTTCTGTCTTCCATCCAGAAACACTAGATTAGTCTTTCCACTATACCCAACATCTCTCCAAAGTATTAAACTGCCTCTTCCCATATGTCTTGTAGAATAAGTTTCATCTTGCATACCCATACAATGCCTTTCATCACGAGATTTCCCTTTAATCACATGGTGTCAATTTTTTAGGTGTGCCACAAGTCTGCTTTTCTCTAACACTTTGAATTTTTCAAGAATGTGCAAGAAGCGTTTGAACTGATGAGAAGGTGCATTGCAATTTCTTTATACACTAATGCACATATCTTTACACAACACAATTTGGACTTTTTGAAATTTACTTAAAAGTTTCTCTCTAGGTGTTTTAACTGTACAAAAATTGCAACAAAATATCTTTTGAAAGAAATTTAGCTTAAAAGAACATTATTTTCAACATATTAAACTGTTACAGACACCAAAATGAGAATATTTTTGCAGATGTCCTTCTACTTTTTTTTCACAGACCAAAAATCCGTAAACACGATTTTGCAATATTTTCTTAAGGGTAAATAAAACTTATTCACTCAAAGTAAAAGAAAGATTAGAGTAATAAAATGAAAAAGAAAATCTACAATAATAATTTAACTGCATTAAATTATTACTGTGCCATTAATTTATTATAATTGGACTAAAATATAAAGCATAATTTATGAAATATGAGTATCCTTCTACTTTTTTCTAGTAATGTATATGTAAATGTCAGGAAGAAATTGTCTTAGATAACGTGAGCTTGCGCAAAACACGAGCGGTTAGCAAATTCATCTCAAGACTACAAGTAAAAAGGCCAGGATATTCAAGAAAAAATTCGCTGCTAGTGCAAGTGAGTTCTTTCGTGAAATATTGCTAAAAGAAATCACCTAGACGATTTCACATTTAGAAGCATAATCGGAAAGCCGAAGAGTAATGAGATAGAGCAGAATAGCTGAAGAGTTCTGAAGCAACAAAAGATTCATTAAGCACGATTGGAAAAGCTTCAAACTTACAAATACAACTATCTTACTTTACTGATGTTTATGTTTACTTGCAAATACATCTGTAGAAAGTTTGGTGGTAGAAGAAGAAATAGACAACTCAATGAATAACTGATGTATTTTCCTGCAAAATCACTCAAAATCAGTCATCAAGTGCCTTTACTCAACAAATGTGCACAATAATATATCGTAAATTACTGTGTCTGAAATGCCATATTTTTTAGAGAGACTTTTTAGGGTGGTTTATTTGCTTAGCCATTCCGAAAGATGTGATAAAAAGTATGTGATCAGGGCCGCCAATGTATTGGTTTAAGGATAAGAAAGTTTAACATCTCATCTATTGAGTGGTTATTTTATTGAACAGAGTCATTGCAGTGCTACAAGCAATTGTCAATTCCAGTTAATCTGGGAAGGGATTGGAATAGGGTTCACCCCAGTAACATCACGGAAAGATACCATTACATTTATCCTGGACTTATTATCTAGAGGGCCATTATGCTGAAATGGTGGACTGAATTCCAGGTTTACAACAGAGGATATGCAACTGAAGATTGCCTTTACTAGGTAGGGGTACATCAACATGTACATCTATTTGGAGGTGCCATTGGAGCTGGTTTCATTTTTACGGATGTTATGCATGGTTAAATGTGACTCCTGCTGTTCAGCAGCTATTGGAAAAGAAATATATAAGTTGAATCAATTGGTCAGTATTCTTGCTTGAATTAAATTCATGGAACACGTGTGGAAATAATTTTGGAAACAACTTGTGGTATGATTACATCTTACGGGGATCACGCAAAAGGTGAAACAGATGCTGATTGAGTAATTGGGAAATTTTCCTCAAGAACTGTTGGACAATCCGGTGCTGATTATGGAGAGACCTAGCCTGTATAGCAGTCATTGCAGTAAGAGGAGTTCAAATCCTTTGCTAAACTTGTTATTGTTCTTCTTGAACAGGCAGTTGTGTGTAACGTTACTATGAGTTCAATAAATTGTTTTTGTCAGAACCCATACTGTGTAAAAATTGTATTCATATTTACTCAATTATGTTTTCTTCATCGAAAACATAATTGAGTAAATATCAACTGGATTTCAAGGTCCTTAGATGATTTCTTGTGTAATTATGATATGTAACATCTGTCGCTTTAGTTTTTCACACCAGGATACATACACGTATAAACTAAAAATAATTTGTTCATTAAATTAAATTATAAAATAAGAGAATATTATAGAAATTTCTTAATAACAAAATTGAAATTTACTAATGTAAAACGGTTTTAAACTTTTCATTAAACATAGTTGGAAAGATTAATTTATTCCCAAAAAGGGTTAGGCTAAACGTAAATAATAATATATAAATAAAGAAAAATCCAAATATACTGTTCCGACAATTTTCTCAATTCAAAGCGTATTCATAGTTGCGCAGTGCATTGGCTGCACTATGAGCAAAAACACATTATAAAAACAAAAACTGAAGCATTACTGTTTTTTAGAAAAAAACTACTGCAGGAATATGTATAGATGTGACTACACTAGCGACTGATTTTTTAATCCTCCTGACTACTAGAAGACTAGTGAGAAGAAATGCTGTCACTCTTCCAATCACTGCCTGCAGCATATGAAACTTCATTTTACTGATCTTAACCATAACCAGGATGCAATGGGATAATACGAACTGTAACTACATATTTTCTTATATATATATATATATATATATATATATATATATATATATATATATATATATATATATATATATATATATATATATATATATATATATATATATATATATATATATATATATATATATATATATATATATATATATATATATATATATATATATATATATATATATATATACGTGTTTTATTATAACATGGGAATTCAACTAGCTATGGAAAATGAAGTAATGAAGTATTTCCTTTTAGATTCAGACAATAAAAAATTAATTAAAGCAATTGGAGAATGTGAACAGGGGACATAAAAGCTATGCGAAAAGTAAGCTGCAAGATTTATTTTCATCTTATAATAATTTATATATTTAAAAATCAGTGTTTATTTGCAATAAAAAAGAACACAAATCTAAATTTATAATAATAAGCATGCGTTAGTAATGACATTTTATTTTAAATTAATTTACTTTTATAAGTTCACATAGCGTTTTGAAATTTTTTCATAGATTTTCATGAAAAAATTTTAATATTCAATTATAATGATGTGAAATTTTACAAATATAGGCCGTTGATAGTGAAATTCTCACTTAATTTTGAATAAGCTTTCAAAGGTATGAAATTCTGTGAATTTTTGGAAAATAAAGCGGTGCTTAGAAAATCTTTTCTTTTTAAGGATGTCAATCAATCTTTTGAATGTTTTTCTGGAAAAGAACTCTCCACAAGTGAGGAAGAATCTTGGTTTTCTGATACAGAATTTGAAGAAATTATTGAGGTAATGAACAAAGTATTTCTTTTGATAAAAAGAAAATATCTTAATAATATCATTATGTATTTCTTTTTATAACTAATACGTAGTATAATAAATATCCCTGGAAATGTGCTTAGATAATTTTGATATCAATTTAATACACTTTTATGATACATATTATTTCAATATATATTTATTTTAGTATATATTACATTATTACATAATCCCCTGTGTTTATGTTTTTTTTTTTATAATAATTTTTAAGTGCAAGAGTGAATGTCCTTTGAAATATGTAAATGTGAAATCTGAAGTGTAAAAAGAAACTAATCTTTGTTTTTTTGAAAATTTTGCATAGCAGTTATGCAAGTAATTATTTTACCTTTAAATTTTTATATGCTGCTCTTTCTAAAAATTAGAACTTTAGTAAGTTGAGCTTACATTGAAGTAATACATTGAAAATGTTACGCAATTTTCTTAAATATGTAATATCCTATATTGCATTAATCATAAGTAAGTTTTAGTATTTTGTTACTGAATATAATTTAAAAATATTATTTATATATTATTTTATTAAATGCAAAAATAAAGTTTCTTTTTACGAGTGATTTTAAAGTTTATTCAGTATTTACAGAAAACATATTAAATCAATGTATATACTTTTGCTTTTAGTATTCTTACAATTGAGTGTATAATTTTCAAATGTAATTTTTAATTGGAAGAATAATGTATAATTTTACATATCAAAATCCTGCTATGGGGCTTACTTGAATGTATAATATAATTAAGACATTTTAATATGCATTAAGTAGTAGTTGAAAATTGCAATTTTGAATGATATGCAAATTTATAAGGATTTGATATTTTGAAAAGGATATATATATATATATATATATATATATATATATATATATATATATATATATATATATATATATATATATATATATATATATATATATATGTATATATATATATATATATATATATATATATATATATATGTATATATATATATATATTAAAAATAATTTTAGAATTTTGGAAAATGCTTTGAAGAAAAAGAAGAAGCAGATGAAAATGTAAGATATAAATTTAAAATAAAACTGAATTTTATATTTCAATAATTTAATTATAATTATGTTTGATAATGTTAATAATATTAACTATTTTAGGCAAATGAAATTAAGGATGTCGCAAAAAGAGCTCAAAAAAGTAAAATTAAAAATTTTGATTTCTAGTAGGAATTTATTTTAATGGCACTTAACAAACCTCAGAACATTTTAGAATCTGAGAAAGATTTTAAATTTTGAGACAAAATTTAATTTTTTTATTGAGTATATTATGAAACATTATACTTATTTAAAAATTAAGTTCTTTTTTTGATATCCCCCCCAAAAAAAAAACATGAACAGTAGAAAGTGTAGTCTATTGTAAGTCTTTGAAGTAATTACCATTGACATCCAGCATCTTCTGCCAACTTGTTTGCAGTTGTTCAATCACCTTGCGGTAGAGCTCGGGGGTTTTGGTCGCAAAGAGTAGTTGAACATTTGGTTTATTTAGTTCAACAATTGATTTTCTAAAGTTCATATTTTTCGCACCTCCTGCTGAAGTATGCAAAATAAAGGAGTTATTTATATAAGGCCTGGTGTAGGAGATGGAAAAATATTTTCTAGTAATATTTTTTACCACTTTTTCTAGTAACCGGGAAGTCTGTAACATGTTGATCAACTTTAACATCACCTCCCTTAGTGTTGTTGTAGTCATGAACTACCTTCAGAACCAAAGTTGCAATTGGTAAAAAACTAGGACTACTTGTGTCATTTATTAGGAAAAAAGGGAATTGAATATCCTAAAGTAGAAACGAACTCAACTCGGACTTCACAAAATAGAAACGTTAATTTTTCTTCTGCCCGAATTCAGTTCGGGCATCACAAATACTGCACGCAGTAATTGCCCGAACTGAATTCGGTGACACTGGCAGAGGGTTAATGGGAAAAGGGAACTTAACACAATGAAAGCAAACTAAAAATCTTTTAAAAATTAACTGTTTAAAACTTATCCCAATTTAGAACTTTAGTTCAAGTTATAATTCGTAAATATTTAGCATTTTTAGATGTAATAAATTTTATATTAAAGCATTATATAATTACAATCAATAATTTAGTCTCAAATTCGTAAACTTCTGTGAAATTTCATATTAAAATTATTAAGTCAATATGTATCATAAGAATGACATGTATAATATGAGTGATATTAATAAAATTATGTTGCCTTTCTTATTAATACAAATAATAATAACTGATTACAAGCAATATGTAGAATAAAAATGACGGAATAATAAATGATTGCTTAAAGTATTTTTTTTATTCAAAATGAGTATTAAGGAATAATTAAGTGCCGTTTGAACTTCAGAATAAAAAAAATGTAATTTCATAGTTTAGTCATTCAAATATAATTCTCAATTTATATTAAAATGTATGTAATTTTTTGACTGATAGATTTTGCTGACACAATACATTAGTTTTATTATGAATAATTTTTTTAATCTGTCTTATTGAAAAAATATAAAGATGATTTTCTTTTCCATAAAAGTGATGGGGTTAGCATTTTCTGCTAAGTAGAAAAAGATAAAAACATAATATTTTCATTTTCAAAATAATGCGCATAGTAAAGATGTAGTAAAATAATGCGCATATATACAAAACCGAAAGCAAAGTGTTAATTAATTATAATTTTTATAATTAAAATTTAAATAATTAAAATTAATTATCATTAAAATAACAAAAAATTAATTATAATTTTTTTTAAAAAAACAAGCTAGCTTCTTGTACTCATGAATGCAATAAATAACAATGCTGCATATGCAATATTTGTAATAACGTCAAATTACGAGGTTTCAGTGATAAACATATACTTCACAGATTACCTGTTACAGATTACATATTATGTACTTCACAGATTAAGATGAATGGATCACGTGATGTAAATTATGATTAAGATATTAAAATTAAAAAGATTAAGAAATTGCAAAGTTGTCTGTGACTTGAGAGAGCAATGGCTTCACTTTATTTTGGTATTTTTCGCAAAATTCATGAATTTGGCGATGTTCTTTTACCAAGCCTTATCATACCTTAAAAATTTTCCATTATATTTATTATTTAGTTTAATTTATAAATATGCTTTGTTTGTGCAGTTAAAAAAGTAATTACTACAAAAGAATCCCAACAGTAAAGATGAAAAGAAGTAATATTAAACGTTCGTGTGTCAAAAACTATTTACATTCATAAAGCAATTATTCTAATATAATTCATAATTTAAATTATTTGAGACTTAAAAATGTGTTTAAACTTAATTTATATAATATTTTTCTTTTTACTCGATTAAGATTTAAAAAAACTGAAATTTATTTACAAAATTAATCTCGTAAAATGAGCTTGATATCACAAAACATCATTTTTAAGTTACTAATATAAAATTGTCATTTAACTTTAGGTTGATAGGTGTCTAGACGTTAGGTCCCATTTACTCCATTATTTTAATAAAATTACATTCATACCTAAATGAATCTTCAAAATACACATAATTGTCATTTAAATAAAATTACTTTAACTTACTTTAAAATTACTTTATTTTAATTTAAGAATACAAGACACGAATACAAAAAGAAACTGGTATTTAAATAAAAAGGTATATAGTTATTATGAAATTAATTTTATATAGATGGTGTAGGCATGAAGTAAGATAACTTCATAAAATAAATGACATCGGATTGGCAAAGTTTATGATCAGCATGAAAAAATAATAATTATATATCTTATTAAGAAGAATATCTCAATTATTTTTTCATAAAAAACTGTCATGGTAGTGTTACAGATAAAGAATACAGAAGATGTTTGTCTTTAATGGGTATAATTGTGATATAAACCCCAAGCGATTTCTCGCCAAATCTAGCGTCCTTTGTTTAGATTATAGGGTTGCCAATTTGAGTTTTTGTTGATTTTCAGATTTTTTTTTTGATGCAAGGTTTGCTTTTTTCTCGTATTTTGTGTCATTTTTGCGTCATATATATGATATTTTGAAAGTGGCAACAACATTTGAATTTTTTATTCAGCGTTTCATTTGGGCGGACTTAGGGAAATTTTCCGTTCCAAAAACATTCGTTAAGTTCAGTAATGAAAAAGTTCCAAAAGCAACAATTGGAGGGATATATCCGACTAAATACACTTAAGGAATAAATATTAATTACAGATATATTTTAAATGAATTTCTTGCATTTTTAGAATAGAATTTATGATGCTTAACACTAATGAAAATTTTTATCGTCTACAAACAAAATAGGATAAAAATTATTCTGATATTACAAAAATATCATTAGTATGCATGTTTTAAACACTGCAAGTTAAAGTTTTAATTTATCTGAATATTTTGAAAACTGTAAAAAGTTTTCCGCAGCGTATTTTATATTTTAATAATATAGAAGTAAATGAAGGATAGTTACATTTCATAATTTTAGCAAAAAATTATCTTTGATTTTCGGTGATAGTTATTTTCTTATCATTCAATATATGATAATGATGGTTGATTGATTCCTTTACATACTCTAAACTAATTGAAAATCTTTGAATCTTATGACAGTAAACATGCATTTGTCCTTTCAGCCTGTTATTCACTGAATTGGTCACATACCGTATCCACTACTTTCATTCATTTGAAAAATATCTTTTCCAACTAATTATCTGACTCTACTGTTTTATATTAGTAAAATTTCATCTAAAATAAAAAAATCAAAATAAATAGATACATAAAATAAAAAATAATATAACTGAAAGATATTTATAAGATATATAGTATCAAAAATAACATAACCTTAATGTGTATGATATATAATTCATGAAATTAATTAATTTCTTTATCAATATAAAAGTAAATTTCAATTTATTATTAACAATATATAATGTATGGAATAATAACTTTCTAAATACGTTCAATAAAGATAATTTGTATTTCAAACAAAACTATCAATTTAAACATTTTATAAAGAAAACAAGAAAGTTCTTGCCATTTTCACGTCACCATTGAATGAAATCAGAATAAGTAATTAAATTAGTGTATGACACATGGTTGAGACACCAGTCAGTCGAAAGTATAAATATCAGTTTAACAACTGATATTTCTGACATAACATCAGTTTAACAACTGATACAAAATCAGGCCCACCTGGCACATTCATCAATCGTAACTCATACAATAGCAAAGAGAAATGGACGTGTCGAAGCATCTTGCTGTTGTTTGCTTTACGTTTTAGTGTTTTTGCAAGATTGGGTGCAAGCAAGTTTGTTTTAGTGACTTCATGCAGCAGATTTTCAGCTGCTGCATCAAGTCACTAAAACAAGTCACTGAATCTGTCAACCGTTTGGGGATAGTGCTGTAAGAGAACGTGATGTAAGGCATTGGTTTCTCAAATGCAGGTCTGGAGATTTTCTTCTGTGATGAAGCTGGTTTCTGGTCGACTGGTCATCAAGTGTTTCACTATCAACTGCTATTAACTAACTGGCCAAATGGTCACTGTTGTCCAGTATTCCTAGCAATTGAAACTTGTGAAAAAAGTATTGCAACAGAAGGAGCCATCATTGGAGTGTACTGTTCTTATCTGATAACACGAGATCGCACGTCATGCTGGTAGCCAGGAATAACCAACAGATTGCGGGAACAGTTGGGAGGTTTAGTGTTATTCGTTTTACTCACCAGACCTATCACTATCAGACCACCATCTCTTCTATTCCATAGACTATTACCTTTGTAGAAAATCCTTCAACAATAAAGCAGACTAGCCCCAAGCACACACTGTCTTCTTTGCGTCCGAAACCACGAGTTTTATAGCAAGGGGATTCATTCTCTCGTCTTCCATTCTCTGGAGAATTATCTTCGTGAAAAATCCTTCACCAATGAAGCAGACTTGTGCCAATCACTCCACGGATTTCTTTGCGACCAAAAATTCTGAGTTTTACCGTAAGGGGAGTGCACAACTGGAGGCAAGTTGTCAGAAGGTGCTGGATGCCGATAGTGATAAGTTTGAGACTAACAATAGACTACACATTCTATAGGTCATGTTCTTTTCGGTCATTAAAAACTACAAGAATTTTCTTGTTTACCTTGTATTTTAAAATATAAATTCGGAAGCTGTGTACTTTAAATTTTATTTTTGATACTTTTTATTTCATATTAAAAGGTTTAATAAATTATTTCATGGTATTCATGTGATTTTTGAATGATTTTAAATGAATGAATATAGATTATCAATGTTTTAAAGCAATAAGTTATCGCACGAAAATCCAGAACTCTAATTACATGAAATTCTTCTTCTTTTCTAATTACATGAAATTATAACTATAATTTTACTTATTTCAATAATATTGTAATGAATTTAAATGTATTTTTTTCGACAAACATTTGATCGAATAGACATTACATTCAAGTTTATATATGTTAATGAACTTCATCGTTGGAAATATCACCACTAGTTAAGGTACTAAAAGTAAAATTTTTTGAGTATTTTTTTTACTCCATTTCACTTTGCATTTATTATTTTCAAATTCTCCATCATGTTAATTTACATAATTGTACTTTATGTTCATTATTTATTTTCTTAAGAATTTTTAGCAAAAATTCAACTTATTGTTTTTTAATTTTTTTCTTTTTTGCAAAAGCATTTTATTATATATACATTTTAACTTAACAATTTTTACATATTTTTATTTATTATATGTTATACTTACTTCCCACGCTCTATAATCGAATGCAGTGTTCAAATTTTTTCATACATTCTCAAGAATATTAATTTTAGGTGTTTTGATTAAAAATTATGCGTTCTGAATGATTCAACAATGGGTTTTATAAAGTAAAAGAATTTCTTCTCTTTATTCTAAATCTCTTAAAGTTCTGGCTATCTCACTTCTTTTATTGCACCATTATTTGTATCCAAAGAGAGAGTTTTCTTATGCATCAAATGGTATTTGAAACTTCTTTACTAAGAAGAACATTATAGTAAGTTTTAGTACATTACTTTTCTTTAACTTGAAAGCGAATTCTATTGAATACTTTGTCTTATCAGTTGCGTTTTGGTAGATATTTTCTGTTTTTTTTTCACTATGGATTAATGGTTACTTTAGTGATACTTTTTAAACATTTTATTTTATAGTACTGTCTTTTAATGTAGTAAAGTTTTATAGATTAATTTATTTCAAAAATATTTTTGTCAATCCTTAATGTATCAACTGATTTATAGTATCTGAGTTGAAAAATAATTTTTTTCATTCCTTAACATGAAGAATACATAGGCTTTGTTAGATTTTATGAATTTCTAAACAAGCTCTGCGATTATTCTTTTCAATAACTAACAAAATTTATATTTTTTAAAAGAATAACTCTCACCAGAATTTTGCAAATTTTTGAATCTTCTTTTTTGAATATTTTTCTTTTTGTTATATTTAAACAACGAACGATCGCATTTAATATTTTATTAGTAGAATTTTAAAATAAGCGCATTTACAACCACAGTAAATGTAAAAAAATATATTTATTTAAAACAACCACTTTAGGATTCTATTCTTTAAATTAAATTATATATTTTCTAAAACCGTGTCTTATCAATAATTACACACTAGTGTGTTCAAAAATTAGGATAGAATGTAAATTTTAAGAAATTCTAAAAGAGGGGTTTATTGAGATCAGTACAAAGAACAGTAATTTAGTTAAAAAGTTATGCATATGCAAATGCTAGGAAGAAAGCATCACAAGTGACATGAGAATACTCAAAATAGGTCAGCTAACGCAGCTGAAATTTACAATAAGAGAAAGGTTGGAGGTGTATAGTTCAAAACATTCACTGATAAATGCAAGTAAGTTCTTCTCTTAGAAATGGGTAGAAGAATTGACTTAGATGACTTCGCACTTGGAAGAATGATTAGGAAGCTGAAGTAGAGGTGTAGTAGCTGAAGAGTTCGCAATCAACAAAAGTGTCAAATCAGATGCTACTTTCTAAGCCATATCTACAGGAGTTAGAAATCTTGGTGGTGGCTTCTCCACGAAAACAATTATAGTAATATAGTTTACTGATATATCATAATTAAAAAAACCTGTTAGCAAGTGCCGTTGCTCACCATTTGTAGATAATAATGGGTTAACAAGTGTCGCAAATTACTGTGACAAAACGCCTTAAAAAGAAAGGGTATTCATTAGTCGTCATGAACAATGCATCACTTTGAAAGTTGGACATCGGGACTACCGTTTAGAGTGGTATAAGGAGCATAAAAACAGGTCATCAATTACGTCGAGTTTTTTTATTTATTATTTTTTTTATGGATGAGAGTCGTTTCAGTGATACAAGCAATTCTGAACGACAGTTGATTTGGAGAGAGATAGGGACACGGGTTCATACCAGTAATATCACGGAAAAAGACCATTAAGTGGTATTGTGCTGTTATTCTGGTGTTGTTATAATTTCTTAACAGAGGTTCTATATCTTCAGATGGCTATTGTATAGAGGCGATCCTTAACCATATTCGTCTGTTCGAAGGTGTTAGTGTAGTAAACTTCGATTTCATGAATAACATAACATGGGTACACTGTTGCTTTCTAGTAGCTATTAACACGAAAGATATCACTGGACTGAATTGGACACCATACACCACTGATTTGAGTTCTACAGGTCATGTGTGGGATGGTTTTGGGAAACACCTTGATATACAATTACATCCTCCATTGAACACCATACAACTTTAGCAGATGTTGATTTTAGAATGAACACTGTTACTATAACAACCGTCTGACAGTCTGATGCTTAGTATGGAGAGATAGTTTGGAGAAACCATGGCGGTAAGAGGTGTTCATATTCCATATAGAGGAATAGCTGCTTGATGTTCTTAATTTTGCACAGATCATCATGTGTACTGATACAAATAATTCAATAAGACATGTTTTATTTGATTCCAAATTGTATTCATTGCATTTATTTTTGGACATCTATACTTTTTTCATCGCTCAATTATAAAGCGCTGTCTTTCATTTCTGAATTTCATGTCTCTCAAATGATTTTATGAGGAGTTATGTAAAAAAGAACTTCTTTCTTAAGTTTTGCACACCAGTGTAATTTGTATTCTCGAATCCATTCATTAAAAAAATTTCAGATTCCCATTAATTATTGGACTCTTATAGATGTAAGATGCATTTTTTGTATTAAGACATGATTTTATATAAAATACATCTGTCAAATATTACTCAAAAATAACAAAATTAATTTTTTAAACAATGCCTCTCTATTTCCAGTTATAAAATCTTGTACAGGGTGGAGCACAGCAGATGGATGGTTATCAAAAGTCCATAAAATACAAAATATTAAAGAACAACAGTTTTTAATTTTATTCATATATACTGACAAGGGAAATCAGAGTTTAGACAGTTTTGAATAAAATATCGCCCAAATGGCGGCCCTCACACTCCACACATTGCCTATGCCTTTTCCTGAAATTTTCATGGACTCTTTCCAGCATTTCTACAAGAACCTGTTGGATGCTGGCCTGAATATTGCCTATAAGGGCTTCCAGGGTCCTACGACGGTCGTTGTAGACGAGGGATTTTAGGTAGCCCCACAAGAAAAAATCACTGGGGGCCAAATCTGGAGACCGCGAGGGGCGATGCGGAATTCCGAATGGAAACCGCTCTGCGCGTGGACAATCGAAAGGCCGTTTGAAAAATATGCTGCCACGCAAAACACACGCTGCACTACTGATATTTTCATCTTGGGAACTGACCTTGATATGGAGACAAATTTCCGATCTCGCTCTTTCGAGCCACGACTCCTACGAGCAGCGCCAACGGTTAAAAAGCGAGCAATGGCCTTTTCAAATCCATCCGTCTGCCACGCACCACCCTGTACTTTAATATTTCAAATATTAAAGTATATCATTAGCTGATTTTATAGAGATTGACTGATGGTATTTTTAAAATAAATCAAGTATTTTTTTATTGTTTCTCTCAGGTATCTTGAGTGTTGAATTTATTATAGTAAAAAAGTTTGAAAAAATATATGAAAATTTCAGTTTCTCGTATAATTTTTTATTTTAATTAATTTTTTAAAAATACATCTTCAATGATTTACTATGATAAAAATGAATGAGAATAAAATAAAATCTTCATATGTGTTTTAAAAAATACTCATCTAATATTTATATGTAAAAAACAAAAATATATCGTAACTCATATATCTTCATATAAATTAAGATGAATATTTTTAATATTTTTTACACTTGTTTTGTATATTTTATTAAACAATAAGTTCAAAAACTTACTTCTGAAATTTAAAAATGCAATGTGTTATAGTTTTTGTTTGCCCAAGGTCACATATATCGCATTTTAACTTCATTTACTTGTTAGCAAAACGAAACGAAGTTTTTGATGAGTTTTTCGCACGCAGCTAGTGTTACTTCCTTTAATCTTTGACCATCAAATAATGTCAAGAATTATTGGGAATGATAATAGGGAAAGTTTTTATTGAATGTGATACCAGGAAAATTTACACCATTGTTCAATTTGATATTTACTAAGCATTTGTATCAAATGAATTTACAAAATGAAGGTCACAAATGATAGATTGCAATTCGAATTTTTCATTATTCAATTTTCCTCATAATTCCTTTAAAAGGCTGAGAATTTTAGTTGGATTAAATAAGAAAATAGCCTTTGAACTTCAATAAACATGTTAGGAAAAATATATGTACTATTCAGTGTTGCCTTATTTGCTGTTTGTCAAGCTGATGACATGGTACAGGGAGTTCAAATATTGAAAGTTATATTATGTGGTAAGCCTTTAATTTAAAAATAAAATTTCTTTAAAAAAGTAACTTAAAATTTTAAAATTGAATAAGAGAAATATTTAAAAATATCTATTCTTTCACACTGTTTTCATTTGTTTTCTTAGTATTTCAAAGAATAATATCTCAAATTCATGTAAATGAGCTATCATATCTATAATAGAGTTCTCAGTTATATCTTCCAGTTAAATTAATTTTGCTTAATGTGTGAACATGTATGTATGATGGTGATGCCATCTATCGGAGGAGTTAAGAGTAAAGTAGTGCTTTCACCTTCGTGGTACTCTGATTAAAAAAAAGAAGCACTCTACTGACTTAAATTCGCATAGCCGACGGTTTAGCGAGCTTGGCCAAGTATCGTAAGTAACAACAACAACATATGCATTTTAATTAAGTTAATTGTGATACATTTGTATTTACAGATAATGATAATACATTTATTAACTATAATACATTTATTTTCACAAAATCAAATCTCGATGGATGTGCAACTATCCATTTTTTAAAAATGGTGACATTGTCTTATGATGCTGAGAGATACAAGAAAAATGTCGCTGAAACGGAACTATAATACAAATTATGGTTGATGTTTGAAGATACTTTATAGCACTCTGAAATGCTTCGATAGAGATAACAAGAAGGATAGTTTTATTTAAAAAAGGATAATAATCAAATAAAGCTTTGAATAATTGGTATTTTCAGTATGGAAAAATCTACAAATAGTCAATATAAGCTTTGATGGTTGACATTTCAATATAATCTCTTGTTTTAAATTCAGAATATACTCTAGGGTAATAGCTGCGTGCAGGATAAAAGAACGATGGTTAATTTCACCTCAGATTATTTTGAATTCCTTGTACTTCTTCAAAAGCATTTTAAATAATTATATAGAAATGATTCCAGATATTACCTAATATAGACTACCTTGAAGCAAAGTATATAAATTTAATTTGTATTTTAAACTACTTTTAATAAACTATAATTTCACGTATATTTTTATTTTATTGTAGCTTCTTAATCTTCTTTTAAAAACAAATAACGATTTTAAAATGATTATAATATACACACACACACACACACACACACACACACACACACATATATATATATATATATATATATATATATATATATATATATATATATATATATATATATATATATATATATATATATATATATTGATGTAATATTCACATTGAAATAATAAAATAATAAATTATGAAGCCAAATCGGTTTATTAATACTGTGTATAAAATGTAAATGACTTTTTTTTGTAGAAGGAGAGAATAAAGAATTAGCAGATGACATTTTAGCTTGCACCCAAGAACTAAAAGATATTGAAAAAGTAAGGAAACTGAATATTTCCCCCTCCCAACATTTTATTGTATAATTATTTTACTATATTGTTAACACTTATGTGAATGTTTATAAGATCAAAATTTTTATCATTCTCATGTTCAAACTTAAAATATCATTCAACCTGTTAATGATATAAGAAAATGTCATGACTTAACTTTTAAAATAATGTTTAACAAATGTGCTTCAAGTATTATTCAACATGAAATTATGGCCTTTTTAATTACTTTTTAAATGCAAAATTTAATCAAAATAACTTATATTATGATTTTAATGGAATTAGGGAGTTTAACTTTGAGCTATTTTTGTTAAGTATATTCCATGTCTTTCATTAATTTCACAAAATATTTTCTATATATATTTAATACCACGATTTGCTCAGTTAACAGGTATATTAACTGTGTGTGTGTGATCTTACTAAAAAAATACAAAATTTAATTGGACGACAGAGCATCAACTTGCTTTTGAGCAACTCCAAAAAAAGTTTTTTTTTCTCATCCATTTGTTATTCAGCCTCAGTGGAATCAAGAATTCATTCTCAACACTGATGCCAGTGGTAATCCTATTCAAGCTGTGCTTCTGCAAGAAAAAGATGGTTCTTTATCCGGTCTTTTATTACAGTCAGTAGATCATTGTCTACAGCAGAAAAAAATTATCCAGCAAAAATAAGCTAGATGCAATTAAGTTAGAAGCAAATGATGACTAATCATTGCCGAATCAAGTATTAACTATTAATCTTGTAAAGCAGTTTCCCAAATTATAAAAGTTCACTAATACAATTATTGCTGGTAAAGAAAGCAGGATTCTAGCCTCAACAATATGCAATAAGCTGCGTGAAAATCTTTTTATTCGAGATAATCAATATTGTTCGTCTTGTTAACTTTTTCATCATTGCAGAAATTGTGTTAATTATGTATAATGCCATGAAATTTTAAGTAAAAAATCAGTGGAATTTTACTGTGTTTCTAACAAAATTTTGTTATATCTCTATCAAATTTCTGCTAATCTGATGATTGGATGGTGTTGGTCCCATGGGAAAAATTGTAGATGATGATGAGTGTGCAAAATACAGCTGACTATGTCCTTTACATTTTCGGAATACAGGCTCTTTTCAGTGTCAAGGAGGGGGCTGAATTCTCCGAATTGAGGCAAAGATCTTAAAATTGCAGGGTAGTCAAAAATATGTTTTAGTATTAGCTGATCTGTTTCTAGTACAATAATGAAAAAGGGTTCACATATAGTATCTAGTGGTTTTATATAGATAGAAATATGTTTTGGTTTATTCGCATATTTATATATTTTGGCCCATCTTTGTAACTTGTACCTCTGCATATTGAAAGTTAATGTGCAGAGGGAAAAAGATGTTATATATTGTACTTAAGCTGCCATATTAGGCGTATTTTTATTTTTAAAAAATTAATGGTTGGCTTTTAAATGTCAATCTCATGTGCTAATATCTTGAGAAAAATCAGAAATTATATGATTATCGAACATAATCATATCATTATTGTTAGAAAGATATTCTCCAAAGCCCTCTAACCCATTATCTAAATCCTGGGCAGGGACAGTATAATAGAAATAAAGCAGTGATAATTGCTCTACATGCATGTAAGTCATTACCAATATCAATCAAATTAGGCTGCAGGGTAGAATTTCCTCGAATACTGTGTAAGTGAGAAAATTCACTAGTAAGAGATGTTTTTGTACTGACTTCACTTAAGTAATGTTTTAGCGTTAACGGTGAGAGAAGGACCCATGTTGTATTAGTTGGTTATTAGGTTCTGCCTCTAAATAACTTTATTTAGGAAAAAAAAATTGCAAAATTAAAATTTGTAATTAATAAAATTTGCAAAAAATTTGTTTCAACCAATGTTTAAAGAGTTAGTTTTTCTTTTAATACCCTTTGTTTCGTAACCTTCAACAGAAATCTAATTGAAGTATATTACTAATTCTCATTTTATGGGGAATTAAATAAAAAATTTTAGGTAATTTTTCATATTGATAAATTAGGAGCTTACATATCAACTTCATTTTTTTGATTATATATATATATATATATATATATATATATATATATATATATATATATATATATATATATATATATATATATATATATATATATATATATATATATATATATAGATATATAGATAGATAGATACATTTCTATCGCTATGAGTCTTACAGGACTCAAGAAAATACCATAAAGTATGCAAATTGAAACATAAAATTTGAGAGTGGATAACATATGCTCTGTTTCAGGAACTTGATCCTTCAAGGGAATGCTATTCTGGAGAGGAGCCACCGGCTGATGAAGCTGCTTGGTTTTGCGAAACAGATATGGATAAAATCATTGAAGTAAGTAGTCTTTTATTAAAAAGATAAAAATATTAAAAAATTAGTTCTTTTATATTTTAGAGAGAGAGAGAGAGAGAGAGTTTAAAAGTATTAAATACATTTATCAATAATAATGCATATTATATAAATTATGTGTTATCATTGTTAGAAAATCGTTATATAAGAAAATTGTTCCTTTATATATTGAATCACAATCACAGCTACTAAATCATTACCTATTTAATTTTTAATTTTTATTTTATATCGGTTTATTTTAATTATTTTCTTATTTAGTGCTAGAGAAGATAAGAAATATATGTATATATATATATATATATATATATAAACTGAACAATTTAATATAGCAATTTTTTTTAAAGTTTCACGTAATTTCAAAAATTAAAACAAGAGTAAGCATTAAGCTCATTGTGGTACAAGTTCGTAACTTTTGACTTATTGTTTAGGAATAACTTATGTTTCGGAACTTAATTATCAATTCTATCATGTGTGAATTGAATGTCTATTTCTAGGTGAAAATAAACTTGCAAGAAATAGGCAAAATAGTGGTGTTGTTAACATGTATTCATTTACTTTCTTCAAGGATAGAACGCAATAAATAGATCAAGAATGGATTAAAAGTTTTAAAACTGTTATAAATAAAAAATTAAATGTGCTAAAAATTGAACAGTTTAACATTTTATAGCACAATTATAAAGCAACGAGAACCTAAGAGTTAACAAAAAGATTTTCTTATTCGATAATATCTTTTCAATTCTTTTCAATAATACCGATTTCATCATAAAAGAAATCAAAATTGTAAAACAAAGAACTTCACATTTTTTAAACAAATCTTAGCGAGAACTTCCTTTATTGAAATAGATTTAAAAGGAGTATTTTGCTGTGGAATTATACAATTTATTAAAATTCAAAAGTTTATATTTTTTTGAGATTTCCTCTTATGTTCATATAATAAGAGAAATATACATATAATTTTATAAAACTACTAAATATTAACACAAGATTTAAGAACTTTTGAGATTTCCAAAAAATAAAATTAAGATAAAAAATTTTGAAAAAATTAAAATTTTTCAAAAATTAAATTTTTATTTATTACATTTAATAATTGAATAATGAGAAAATAGAGCAGATGAAATGAATTTTTATAACTAATGAAATATAAATTTTCATTTTTTATGAAAATGAAAGTAATATTAAGTATTTAAATATGTTTTTAAATTATCAAAAATTGTTATAAAATTTTCAAGTGTATTTTTATTTATCGGCTTTATTCTGAGTGACATATGTAACAAGTCACAATAAAACTTAATATAACAGAAGCAATTTTCACACATCAAACCCAAATTTAAAAATGCGACAGACAGAAACAGAATTTTAAATACTTTATCATACATTTAATTAAGTTCCCTATGAAGATTAATTTGTAAATTTGGTAATTATTTTTATTTAGAAACTTTTTTTGACAGTGAAAAAATGTCTCCAAATTTTATTTCGTTTTGACATTTTGCTATTTTTTACTCTTGGTAACTTGTGATCGTAATACTTACACTAGCAAAAATTTGTAAAAGAATTATATTGAAAAAAATATGCGAATTTTCTGTAAAGAAATTTTAAAGAATTTTCTCTTAAAATAACTTATTTTTGCATTTTCCAAGAAAACTATTCTATTATGTTAATTCAACAAAAAAGAAAATTATTATTTATTTTAATTTGTACTAAAATTTAAGAACTAAGACTAATTCACTTGAAGAAATACTTAATTATTTGCATAACTACTGCAATTTTCGTTTTTTATGATGTAAAGATACAATTATGTATAAAATAAATAATTTTTAAATTTATATAATACGTTTAAAGGATTATGATTTTCAAATAAAAATAATACTAATATACAAATTTTTTAATGTTTTTCTTATATATAATAAAATAACTACTAATTGTATTTATAAGCACACAATAATTTTAGAATATTTTAAAAACCTAAGAAATGATACTTGATTTATATAATCTCAACTTTTAAATAATATTTATTTTAGATTACAAAGTGTGTGGAAGAAAAAGTGAATGCAGCTGAAAACGTAAGTTCTGTATATACTATTTATTTTATATATTCTATACATTTAAAATAGTTGTGTAAATGTTGTAGATTTATCATTAATAATAATTTATGTATTAAATATTTCAGTTGGATGAGATAAACACAATTCGAGAGAGTTCTACTGTAAGTATATTAAAATTAAATTTATTTTTAAAAAATTTAATTAAAAATAGTTTTAAGAGGTTATACAGTATATAAATATCCTTAAAATATATTACGAAATCTATTAGTTAGTTTTTTTGGAAGTTAGAAATACTAACTAATATTTTAAACAAATAAAGGTGAAATATGAAAATTTAGATTTCATTTACACATACTTTAAGTTTTGTAAGACGTAAATAATAGAAAAACAAAATATTTCTTAAATTGATTTATTTATTATTTGATTTTTCATTGCCATACTATTAGGAGAAATAACGAAATATTTATAATTGGGGAAAATGTGTTTTCAAAATTATAGCCATTGATTTTGATGAAACTCTATTTGATAATCATCAAGCAATGTAAAATAAAAATGCTTTTTAAGTATATGTTACCAAATGTTATACCACTTATGAAAGATAATAATTAAGGAATTAAAATTTGCCACTATGAAAAGGATCAATAGTAGATAATAATCTACTTTTCCGTTTTAATTATTATAAATTTAATTAAAAAGTGAAATAGTGTTTTTGAATATTTTATGATATTAATATCTGCATAAGGTGCCCACCTTAGATGAAAAAATGTAGCAAATAAACAATTTTTTTGAATATCTATCATTAAATATAAATTTCAGATAACTTATTTGGTTCCATACTAATACAACATGATCAACCGATTATAAAAACAACAAAGCTAATACTAGGTACTTTTATTTCTTTTTGAGGATATATTATTCCTCATGAACGAGGAAACTGAGACGCATAATTAAAATTGTAACAAGAAATTCCTGGACTAATTATTTAATGCTATATCTTTTCTGTTTCAAACTATAATTAATAGAAGTAAGCGAATGAATTTCATTTCATTCATTCATGAATTTCATTATCATTATCATTCATAATTTCATCAATTATGAATGAATGAATTTCATTCATTCATGAATTTTTTCTTAACTAAATACTATTGTAATATAATTAATGAATAGTTCAATTCGTCGAAATAGGGAATTATGCAAATGATTTACACATTAGATGCACTTTATACAATTCTATTGTCAAATATGCATGCACATTAAAGTTTTATGGATTTAGAATATTAATGCATTCACAAGCCTTAATATGCTTGAAAAATCTTTAAAACTAAAGAAATATGTTTGATAATTAATAGATCCTGAAAAATAAATAGGTATACTATTTGTTTTTTATTTAAACAATATGCAAAGGAATAGTAATTCCTCAATTCTTCTTCATTGCTTTAATTTGTATAGGTATAAGAGGGTTTTTCTAGAATAGTAGCAGACTCAAACCATTAATATTTATAAATTAGACGTCATATATGCTGAAGCTAAACTAAATCTGAAAACATTTGTCATAAAATTAAAACACTTGTATATATGCATGAAGTAATAGATGCTTTTTTCTATACTATATTTTAAAAAAGAAATTTATTAATATTCAAAACATAATATAATTGAAATAATTACTTTTTCTCTTCACATAAATTTTTAGTCTTTGCATAGTGCATATTTACGTAAACAAGGAAAATTTTATTTCTGGTCCAAGTTTTAATATTAACATAACTATGTATTAAATGCAAGTTGAATGCACATTTAAGACATCATGATTTCAAAAAGCAATTCTATTGATAACTAAAACTCTATGGCAAAAAGATACAGACAAAGAAAAAAATTGCATAATTCAATAACGCGTTTGGTGATAAATTTAATTAATTGAATGAAATGCTTTTATAAATTTTCTTTTATAAACTAAAATTTTTGCATTGAAAATTTCTTCCTACTAAATTTATGGAAATAATATTGTTTAAGTTAATTTTGAAATACTTGATAAAAATATTTACAATATGAACAAACTAAAATTGTATTAAGGAAATTTACTATGTTGATTATAATAAATAAGATTGAATACATGTTTAAGTAGGAAAAATAATTTCAATCAGTAAATTAGTAATGTCTGTGTAATTATTTATATATTACTAATGTACTGATTAAATTTATACTAATTTATATATTACTAATTACTGATTGTTTACTGATAAAACATGTAAATAAAATAATAATTTTAATGTTTTAATATAATATAAATTATAATAATGATTAAATAGGCAATTTAAAGGAATTATTTGATTTACATTACTTTCAGGAATGTATCAAAAAAGCCGTTGAAGAACGAAAGAAGAAATGAAGAAAGTAAAAAAAATGTAGTATAATTTTGAAGAAATAAAAAGTCAGAAAAAATGTGCGGCCTGTTTAATTAAATAATTTTTAAAATTAATGTTTATATCTCACACACATACACACACATATTTTCTGAGACATTGAAAAGGCAACACCAAAAAAGAATGGACAGAAAATTGCATAGTTCTCTTGATTTGCATAAATTGGTTAGCATCATCAAGTTATTAGCAAATAATAAATGTATTATTCTCCAGAGTAATATGAATTTGTTAAAAGAGAGGGAAACAGCAAAATGTATAATTTCCAAGTAGTTATTTCTGATAGGAAAGAATTTGCAGTAGAAATTTTATTCTTATCTCAGAGGATGCATGTAATAGCAAAGAATACTAAGCTGCTGGCAAAGGAGATAGTTATGATCCAGAGAATAGGATGCTCTTATTGAGAAAAGCAGGTTCGCAGATAAGACAAATTTCAATTGACGTATACCTAGAGATATCTTCAGTTCAATGAGGACATGTTGGGGGTGAAAATGATTCCAATGACGATACTCAAATTTCAGGAATGTCAGTGAAGTCAGAGTGACGTGTAGAACAACACCTCTAGCGACGAGAGTTGATGGCCTGATAAAACTCTTGAACTTTTATTCTGTAAAATTCTCAAGATATAGTGGATGTTCTCCTGTCAATCAGAACCTTTAACCATCGATTAGTTGTTAATTGCCTGCCCTCATGGCGTTCATTAAAAGACTAGTATTGACATAGCGACGTGGACATCAGCTTCTTGCAATGGTGTTGTCCAGGAAAATTGGGAGTAAGTAAACGGTACAAGGTCCAATTCTCAAAGATGATTCCTTCGTGTGTTTCTATAATGATAATTGCCGTGTACTAGTCGACTTAAGATGGAACCAATCTATCAGCAATTGTGGAATTCTACCTCACAACTGCAAGAGAAAATTGCATGTAGTTAAAAGTCAAATTTATTTAGTATTTAGAACACTACCGCCCTCCAAGAAAGATGGATGGTATACTATAGCCGATTACATTCCCCTAACTTCAGGATTTCTATACATTTATCAACAAAAAAACGTTATACCCGAATACATACTGCTCAGATTAGCCTATGTGCTCTGCCTGGTGCATGGATTCTTCTTTGGCCAGCTTGCTTTCATAATTCCGCATCAAACAAAACTAATTTGAGACATTATTTGAAAACATTTGCAAATCCTGCTATTGCTAAGTTCAGAGCGTGAATTGTTGCAAAATCCTGCAGGAAATACAGATCTGTTCTTCAGCACTTAGTCGTACTCGAATTGAATTTGGGCGTTTACGTGTTGTTTCACGTATCCTCTCCATGTGGGGTTTACAACCCATATAGTTCGTGCAGTTCATGCTCTATTTTGTTAAGCTAATTTGAAAATAAGGATCATTTATTGTGTGATCATTACTCTCCCTCCTTCTCTCCCACCTTTGCCATACCTTTTTCTCTTTGCCATACCTTTTGCTGTTCCACTTGAATTAAGTAAATTTATTTATAACATAAAAGAAATTATTAATATAGGTAAAATTTCTTGGTTTAAAAATCTAACACAAATAAGATCTTTAAATAAAATTTTTTTGAACATAATACTTTAATCACAATATCTCATTCTTTACCTGAAAGCTTGTGTTTGGAAAATTCTAAAGAACACAAACGTATTATTATCAAAATATGCAGCTTCTGAAATTCGCATAGAAAATTCTTCTATTTTAGATTATGTTTTTATCCAACAAAATATTGTTTCCCATGATTTACAGTTGAGTTAACTTTATTTATAACTAATAATAATTTATAACTAATTCTGAATCACACCGAAATTGAACTCTAAAATAAAAATTTCACATCTTGAAGAATAGTATGCAAATTACAAGAAATCACCAGATGGCACCGATACTACGTCACAATGACGAGAGTGTAAGAGAGGGGAATATAAGGAATGGTTGCCAAGAAGTAAAATTGTTCACAAGCGCTTTAAAAGCCTTTCAGTGCAATGACCGCATAGTTATGGCACAAAAGAAGCATTTGGATGATGTTCTACGTGATAGAATTATTGGCCGTCTGGAATGTGGACGTATCCAGATGGAAATATACGAGGAACTTAAAATCACCATGAGTGTCATCTTCCGGTTTTGGCAAAGGTTCCAAGAAGATGGTAACGTGAATAGACGTTACAGCACAGGTCGCCCCCGAGTTAAAACGCCGAATGAAGACTGGTATTTGGCAGTTACTGCCAAATGAAACAGACGGAGCACAGCATCAGACCTGTCTCGTCAGCTTTCTTCAGCTACCGGTACGACAGTTTGAAGACAGACCGTGTACAGACGCCTAGAGCAAATTGGTCTATATGCTCGTAGGCCTGTCAGATGTAAACCATTTACCGCAACTCACTCTCAACTGCGGTCAGCCTGGAGTAGATAGCAAGCATTGTAAACAACACAACAGTGGTCTTGCGTGATGTTTTCCGAAGAAGCCAGGTTTAGCTTTCAGTCTGATTCTCGCGGACTTTTATATGGAGAGGGCCAGGTACTCGTTACCACCAAGAGAACACATTTGAATGACACCGTTATGGTGGTGCAGGATTGCTCATTTGGGGAGGAATTATTCTGGGTTCCAGATCTAACCTGCATGTTCAGAATGTAACCATAATAGGCTACATCTATCAGGATGTCATTCAAGAACAACATGTAGCTTTGTTTCGGGGCTCCATGGGTGCAAAATTTCCGTTCATGGATGATAACGCCCATAATCATGCAAACATTGTAGAGAAGTACCTTCAATCGGAGGATATCACCCGTATGGACTTGCCAGCATACTCACTGGATTTAAATCCAATAGAGCATGTGTTGGACATGCTTGGTCGACGAATTGCAGCCCGTCAACCCCTTAACGCATGCCTACCTGAACTTCGGGAGCATTGCTTGATGAGTGGTGTAATGTTCCTCAATATCAGATTGATAATTTGATACTCAGCATGCCTAGGAGTTGTACGGCCTTAATTGCATCGTCTGGGGCCATACTATGTATTAACCATCATACGAACCATGTTATATTGGTCTTTGTAAATAGGCTCTTTTTTAAAATTTGCTCCAGATAGTAAAAATCGCAATTTTTATTAACGATGGCAAACATATAGCATATTTATTGCTCTTTACCTTTTGTTTAATAAATTGACTTTACAAATAAATCACACTTCTTTTGATTCTGTGCCTTCCTTTGCCTAAACTTGCATTTTCCTTAACTTAAGGACACGAATGTATTAATAATATGTAAACGAGTCTAATCTGTGTGTGAGGGAGATTTCCAGTTTTGAAATTGTACATGAGCTAAAAATTTGATCAGACCGTATTCTCTTTAAAATATATTAAATTCGGATCGTAAAATATATACCTAGATAAACAAAATTGAGATCCATAACACATAAGATGTTAGGAATTAGTAAAAATACTACTGAACATAAATCTGTTATGAAAAATCAGCATTTATTTTTTGAATATATACTAATTTTAATATTTAAAAAGAATATTAAATTAATATTTTATCTTTAAAAAATAAAATTTCAAACTTTACTAAAATTTTTTCATTTGTATAATATGGTATAAAAAGCATGATGGAAAATAAGTGATCATTTCTAGGAAAAAGACAGCGTGTGAGAACATGAAAACAGATTTTACTGTACAAAGATGTAAATGACATTTAATATAGTAAATACTTAAAATGTTTATCGTTCCAGTGATGAAGTTACGAAGCTGGAAACTGTCATAATCCACTGGAGTGTGTTGGAATGAAAAAAAATAACAATGCCAAATCTGATGGCTGATTTCATTTTTTCCAATGATTTAGAAACGTTCCTATGTATTCTGTCCTTGTCGTGATTTTTATAGTAGAAACATTGATATAGTATGCACTGTTATGAAGTTGCTCTCTTTCGCGAAACAAGAATTTTTCTACCTCCAGCCCAATCAAATGTTTGCTAAATACCAGTCCAAGATATATGGAAATGATAGCAGTTCTATACGGAAGTGTCTCAACCTTTGTATTATATGAAGTCTCAAAGAATCCATTTAGAACTTAGTTTTTATTCTTTTTACATTTTTATTTATTTCTACTTTGGGAATAAGCTGTGTTTCTACCATCGTCTAAATGCTACAGATTATTAAAAAATCTTCTTTTAGAGCTTTGCTTTATAAAATTGAATTTACTATAAACTATTTATAACATTTACTATCCTTGATAATATATATATATATATATATATATATATATATATATATATATATATATATATATATATATATATATATACATATATATATATATATATGGGTAATAATGTTACATGTGAGCTTGATTTTAAACAGAAATAAATCCGTCAAATTTGGTTGTTTATGAAGTATAATTTTTTACTGTATGTTATGGTTCTTTACTTTAAAATGCATTCTAGAAATTTGAGAACTGTATGCAATTAGCAGAGATCTACATAGTTAATAGTAAATTATGTATGGGAATAATTATTTTCAATTTTTATTGAAATACTTTTGTCGCATGAAATTAATTATGACTAATGGCAAAATTTAGTGCAGAATTATCTTATTTCCTTTTCCTAATCTCTGTATGAAAAGTAAAGTGTCAGCATTATTAACTAAAAAGGCACAATGATACAATTTATTCGAAATAATTTCCAACTACTGTTTAAAGAATAATGTATACTGCTAAAATACATATTCCATTTTGTGACAAAATAAAATAATTACATTTCTATTCCAATTTTTTGTTGTTTGAAAAGCTTCCATATTTCAAATGCGATTTATTTCTCTAGACATTACAACTTTTAAATTTCTAATGGTGAACAAGATTAAAAGAAACTCGAAATATGTCATATGAACATAGCATAATCATTTACTGATTATATTAAATACAGAAATGCAGAGTAGAGCATAAAAATGAATATTTCTTAATTGCACAAAAAATTATTCATAATCCTAATAATCCATTACCTTTAACAAAATTCCTTAGAGTATTTTCATAAATTCTGAAAATCCATTGTATTTCTAAATAACTTATTTGTCATCTGAACTTAGTAATATAAGCTGCTTATTTAATATTTATTCCGAGAAAACTATTGCTTATAATATTCTTTGCAAAGTTATGCTATTTTTATTCGTTTTTAATCATGCTTACTGAAATGATAAACAGGAAAAATTTTAAAATTCTAATGATAATTAGTTTTTAGAAATTTTGAATCAATTTTTATTAATTATGTCAGCTTGTAAATCAAACTGTAGTTACCATGTTAATTAAATAATTGAATTAGTTTCCAATCAATTTTTATTGGTTAAGTTTAATTATTAATAGAACGTTTTATTTATTAAATAAGCCTGTTATTAAAGTTTAAACGGAATTTATTTTTAAAGATTGAAATATTTATAAATGTTTTTGAAAATAATTAATAACTTATAAGGGGATTTTTGTAACTTTTACTATTCAGCTTCTTGACGTAAATATTCAATAAAATTAACTTAGGAATGAAAAAAATAAGAGTTTCTGAGAAAAATTAGATATTTCTGATGAAAGCATTTAAAATTAATGCTATTTACTACATAATGTAATTTAAATTATCAAATAAGAATAATACACTTCCTTGTGCAAGTTTTCATCCTTTAGAATATTTGTTTAATCAGCAGCAATTTTCCCATGCAAGAGATTGTTCAATAAAAAATGCATATTGAGGATAAATTCAGTCAAAAAGGAGGAAGTAAACATAGAAGAAAATGTTGATTCATATATGTTTAGAAATTTTTTACAGCGTCAGATTTTTTATTTAGCTATTTGATTAGCAATTCATTGTGCATTTTTAAAAAAGAAATAATGGAAAATATTGAGAATTACGTGAATCTATATTTTGATTGACATATTATTTGACAAAAAATTATACATTTAATTTATTCGTATATAAATTTCTACTCTTTAATTTGGAAATTTTAAATTGAAGTTTTCGCATTTTATCAATGAAGCTAACAATGTGTTTTGTTTTTGCACTCTTCATTGGATGTAAAACATATGAGCTAATGGATTCTATTGAAATAATGAAACGACTTATGTGTGGTATGTAAAACAACTTAAATATATATTTTTGAGCACTATAAATCATACATTTTTCTATATTTTAGTTTTTTTACAGATAAAATGTTAGAACTATGAGCTCTTAAATGTATAATATTCACTTCATTCCACTTTTTAAGGCTGATTTTGAATGAAGTGCAAATTAACAAACATTGTTTACGAAATGTATAAAATATTTATTTTAAAATATTCTATCCATTTCATTGCAATATTTGTGTATTATTATATATATTTGATGAATTTTTATTTTAATTATTACACAAATTTCAAGTTATTATATTTTTTACTTAAAAGCATTTCCTATAAATCTTTAATTAAACTTGTAATAAAAATTATTTTTTGTTATTAATTGTCAGAATAATTCAGTAAAACAACAGAAAAAGGAGTAAACGTTTTTTTTAATTTAATAATCTATGCAAATAAAAGCTTTTGATTTTAAACTTAAACAAACAATCAATATATAAATCTAAGCTTTTAAATTTAAAATATTTTAGAGAAAGTTATTTGTGCAATTCCTTACAATTATTCAAACAATATAAAGTAACAAAATTTTTGAAAAATTATTCAATAGGACTTTAGAAATATTTGCCTATTCAGGAAGCCTAAAATCAAACCAAAAACATTTTTTGTTATAAAAGTTTAGGCTTTCAATAATTATATTAAAAGAAATAACAAAATTTCATTCAAGTAAAAATATTTAAATTCATTTCTTTAGAATATCATGTGGCATTAAAAGTTTTAAATTAAATTATTTTTAAAGAAAAAAAATTTATTTCTTCATCAAAAATTATAATTATTTACATAAATATTAATGATTCTTTTCAAAACCTAAATATTTATTAAAAATATTTAGGTTTTGAAAGGATTTAATAACATTTAAGGCGATTTTTAATTGCTATTATTCAGTTTTCTGACATGAAAACAAGATAAATCAGATTATGAAAAAAACAGACAAATTCTGTGAAAAATATTAGAAAATTTAGGTGAAACATCTAAGGTTAATAAAGTTTATCAAATACTCAATCAAGTAATTTTGCGTTAATGGATTACCACTCTTTGAAAAAAATTAAATAATTAACTATCAACTTTGAGTCAAACTGAAACAACACTTTTGAATTTAAAATTTGGATCGTTAATATAATATTAAATTAGTTTTAACTGCGTTATATAAATATAAGATATTTTTATTAAACCGAAAAAAAATAAATATCTTAAATTTTAGTATTTGTTGCTTGATTATTCTTATTTTCCTTAAATTTATAGAAAATGAATAAAAATAAATTCCATATTATTTATATTAAAAAGTCTAATATTATTATAAATTGTATTTTTATAATTGTAAATTTTGTAATAAAATAAAATTTACCATTGTATTTTATTGACTAACAATTTTGTGAATAATGTGTTAAAAGATTACTTCTTCATATTAAAATATTTTAATGAGAACAAATATTAATTCTTCATGCACTGATTTTTAAATTATTGTAAAATTTATTATTAACTTCTAGAATTTATAATTTACATTTTTGATAATTTTAGAAATTTATATATTCTCTCAAATTAATTTTGAATGTATCTAATGTATAATAATGTGTCTTATGAATAATTCAAATTAGTTTTACTGAATATTTTTATATTTCTGAAATATAGGGAAAGATCTATCATGTATTTGATAAGTAAGTAAAGAGAAAGCTATTTGTCATGCAAAATGTTTGCATTATTAAGATAAATTTATTTATACAAGAAAAAATGAATATAGATTAAGTATATATTTTTAGAGCCAAAGTTTGAAGATTTGGCAAAGAAAATCAAAGAATGTGGCCTTGAAATGAAAGAGGCTCAGAAAGTAAGACCAGCACTATTTTTAAAAGCATATTTTTACTTTTTAAAAATAATTCTTGAAACAATAGGTTAAGTATTTACAAAAAAATGTTTGGAAAGAGTTAGATATTGTGAAAAAAATAAAATACAATTTCTGTCAGTTAAAATTAACTAGAGAATTAATAATGTCAGAATGGTGAGAACTAATAATGTCAAAATGAACTAGAGAAAAAGTATCTATATTTAATTGTGATTTGCAATATTAAATAATAAGGAAAAAACTAACAGAAAATTTTTAATAAAATTATCCGTATTTTCAATGAAGTAGAGAAATATTTAATACAATAAAAGTTCCTTATTCGCGCTTCCTTCATTCGCGTTTTCACTATTCGCAGATTAAAAAAATGGGACCCAATTCTTATATTCGCTGCTAAAAATTTCTTTATTCGCGGATCTAATAAGTACATATATAATAATTAAAGTATTCCAATAGGTATCCAACCCAATATCTTTTTTAATGCTGTCAAATGGACTAATAAAAAAAGTAAAATAAATCTTATTATACGACTTTGCTTAAAGTATGTTGTTAAATGATATAGCCAAGGACTTTGACATAAGCCGCCTACCATTTGAGAATGTAAACAAACAGAATGAAAGCAACCTTATTACTTAATGAATAAAGTATATTTTTAAATGTTGCTGTTCGTTCTATGGTAAAATCCGCTTTGCGTGTTTTATTGTTTCGTCTTTCACATTCGTTACAAAAATTGTGATCGAGTAACACGTCTCTACCGCTCTTTTACTAATTTATATATCAACTAAAAAAATGAAAAACGAGTTTAGACACGAAAAAAATCTGTGTTACAGCTTAAAGTGAAAATAGAAATGCTTGATCGTTTACGCCTTGGAGAGTCATTTGCATCAATGTCACGCTCATTCAATGTCAACGAATCAACTATACGATCGATGGAAAAATCAGAAGATAAAATAAAGTCGGCTGTGGCTTCAATTTCACTGTCAGCGAAAATTGTTCGTGATCCAGCAATAGAAAAAAATGGAAGTGGCGTTGTCATTATGGATTGAAGACCGCAACCAAAAAAGGGTGCCCCTGAGTAGTCCGGGAGAAGGTAAAGCGTCTTTACGCTCATTTTAAAGAACCTGATGGTAGTTGTAGGGGTGAATGTACAGATGGGAATTTCAAGCATCGGAAGGTTGTTTCAATAAATCTAAGGTTAGACAATCATTGCAAAACATTAAAATCGTTAGAGAAGCAGCATCTGCAGACACTGCTGCAGCAGAACGATATCCAGAAGAATTTGCAAACCTAGTAGCTAATGGGGGATATAAACTTGAACAAGTATTTAATGCAGACGAAACTGCACTGTTTTAGAAGAGAATGCCAAACGAAACATTCATTTCAAAAAGCGAAAAGTCTGTTCCTGGATTTAAGGCAGCAAAGGATAGAGTTACACTGTTTCTATGTTATAATGTATCTGGAGATTGCGTCCTTAAGCCACTGATGCTTTACAAATCGTTTAATCCTCTGGCTTTAAAAAATTAAAACAAGGACAACCTTCCAGTATTTTGGCGTGCTAATAAGAAAGCGTGGGTTACAAGCGCTATTTTTTGTGACTGGTTCCGGAATTGTTTTGTTTCTGAAGTTGAAACTTATTTAAAAAAAAACAGAATTTAGTAAAGCACTTCTAATTTTGGACAACGCAGCAGGTCATCCTCACGAACTTGAAACTATGCATCCAAAATAAAAGTGACATTTTTACCTCCAAACACGGTGGCTTTGCTTCAACCTATGGACCAAGGAATAATCTAGGCCTTAAAGCTCTATTAAATTAGACGAACCTTCAAAATTATATTGGATAATATGGAATGTAATCCTGATATGAATGTTATGAAATGCTGGAAGAAATTTGACATAGCAAAATGCATCGTAAACATAAAAGAATCATTGGAAGAACTGAAGCCACATACATTGAAGTCATGCTGGAAAAAACTGCGGCTTGCTCTGACTGCGGAAAATGACGAAGAATCAATGCAAGTTCAAACTTTGACTCCAAACATAGCCGAAATCGTGAATGGAATAGGACGAGATGGGTTTGAACAGGTAGAATCAAGTGACATTCAGGAATTGCTTGAATCACAAGATGAAGATTTGACTGAAACCGACTTAGAGTAAATGTGGAAATGTTAAATTCACAGCTCATTGAACTAGAGACTTCAATAAGCACTGGAAACGTGACATTTAATTTGAAAAATCTAAGTGAAAGTTTAAAAATGGAGCTTTGCGATTTCTTTATGAACATTGATCCGTCTATGGAACGAAGTCTTATTTTTAAGAAGCAAATTGCTAATGTGACTGCTGCGTATCAGTCTGAATTGAAGAAGCTTTTAAAAACTGCGAAGCAAGAGAAAATTACAAAATTCTTCAAACCATTGCCTAAGCCTTAAGTAATTAGTCAAAATGTTCAAAAACTTCAATTAAATTGATTTCTTTATATATTGTTTTCTTTATTTTATCACCTTGGGACGTATCCCCTATAACCCCAAATAAATTACCATTCCGTATTCACGGCATATTTATGGAACATATACCCCGCGAATAAAGAGCGTTTACTGTACCCTTTTGTCATGGAGTATTTACATATTTATCAAAAATGAAAAATATTCAATTTAAATTTTGTTTGCAAGCTCAAATTTGATTATATTTAATTAACTAGTTTAAATAAAAAATCATTAATCTTAAAAATTAAATTTAATAGGTCATAAATGTTTCTTTTTACCTATATATGATCTTTTTTATTTTAGAGATATATTCATTGTATAATTCATTGTATATTTTTATTCTGGCTTACTAAAACCTGATTTAATAATATAAATGAAGTAAATTATTTCACGGTTGTAAATTTGTTCCACATGCATATTAGTCTCTTGGGTCAAAAATACATTTTTATGGCTATACTTATTTCATTTAAACATGTGTTACTTATAGTTTTTATATTTATTTTGTTTGTTTTACTGAACTATGTCTTAGAACAAACTTGATTTATCATCAAGTTTATCTTAATAGGATTGTATTTCACAATATAATCTTTTTTAAAAGAA